>OX375881.1:100957824-101375324 GCA_947359465.1 Metellina segmentata
TATAATTTTAACTAATCCCATATAAACTCACGTTAGTTTTTAACTAATGCATATTAACTCCCATTAGTTTTTAACTAATCCATATAAACTCCCATTAGTTTTTAACTAATCCCATATGAACTCCCAATATTTTTTAATTAATTCCATATAAACTCCCATTAGTTTTTAAATAATCCCCTATAAACTCCCATTAGCTTTTAACTAATCCCCTATAAACTCCCATTAGCTTTTAACTAATCCCTTATAAGCAACCAATTGTCTTTAATTAATCCCATACAAACTTCTATTAAAGCATTCTTCACCAGTGCCATCAGCCAGTCATGGGAATTTATAATTTTAACTAATCCCATATAAACTCACGTTAGTTTTTAACTAATGCATATAAACTCTCATTAGTTTTTAACTAATCCATATAAACTCCCATTAGTTTTAACTAATCCCCTATAAACTCCCATTAGCTTTTAACTAATCCCATATAAACACCTATTAGTTTTGAACTAATCCCACAAAAGCAACCAATAGTCTTTAATTAATCCCATATAAACTTCTATTAAAGCATTCTTCACCAGTGTCATCAGCCAGTCATGGGGGGGAAAAAAAGGAACAGTTTCTTAAGAAAACGGCATTGAGAAACGGTCGAAAAAAATCGGAAGAAAAGCGCAATAAATAAAATAGCGGAACATATCACCCATTAGTCGCAAGGAGGTCACTAATCCGCAAGAAGAAACATTGTATCATACCCAACCCCACACAGAAAAGAAAAAAAACGTACAAATTATTCCTCACGAAGATCAGACCCTAACTCCCATTCAAGTGCCTGTTCTTAGGATTTAAACATCCCGCACCTGCTGCTATAAATAATTTCCCTTTCCCCCACCGTTTTTCCCCACGCGTAGGGAAAACTCGAGACGTCCGGTCCGGATTAGGGGTAGATTGGGTGTTTGTTTTTGCCACCATTCTCTCTGGTGTGGGTTATGTGGAGTATTTGGGGGTGTACCTGGGATTAAGGTATGGAAAGGAAGGAGGGATTCCTCGAAACGACGGCAGCTGTTGGACTCGCATATTTGGCACTTCGTTTTCTGGGAGAATTGTGTTTCGCGAGGGCTATAAATTGCTGATATGGGACAGGGTGGATTTAGGGAGTGTTTCGGGGGTATTTTCTGCGATAATGTTAGTTCGGCGTTCCTGTGGACGAGATTCCAGGGTAGCTTTTATGGTTTGTCAAGTGAAGGGGAAGAGATATGGATGAACAGGCACATATTCAGAACACGATTTTGTCGGAGGCCTTCTATTATATATTCCGAGGTAGGTAATATGAGTCAACACAAAGGTTGTATTAGCATCTGTCCGGATCAATCACGAAGAGGAATGAGGTTTACCACCACGAAATTTCGAACCACGATCAGTGGACGAGGTCAATTCCTGATCTGGCGCCCCACTCTCCAAACTTCCAAACCACGCCAAGGGGAGGACATCTCAGACCACGACAGATTTAACTCACACCAGCCTCCATTGTGCACGACGGTCTTTAGTTGGATTCGAACTCGCAACCGTCAGGTTGCTAATCTGTTACTCTTCCAAACGGGCTGTCATCTGACCGTGGTTCAAAATTACGAGGTGTTGTCCTCGAATCTTTCCTTTGAGGGATTGATTGATCCCGGACCGTCGTCAATAGCCTGTTGTGTTGCTCTAGTACGACGTTAATTAAAAAATTACCAAATTCCAAACTAGCTACCGCGGCCATCATATAATCCGAATCCTTATCCAGCACAAACTGAACACCAAAAGGGAGCTCAGTGTTTATGTTTGGGGGATGAAAAGTGGTTAAGGGTACGGATGTGGACGTTTGAGGAGGAATCAGAGTTCTTTGCACAATTTTCTCATTACCAAATAAAGAACTGCAATTACAAGCTGAAATAATCTGTCGTGTTGTTGCCAGTGCCATGTTTCAAATGCCATGTTTTAGAAGTAACACAGCCATCCAACTGTCGCACGGATACCTATACATTCTAGAATGAGGGAAGGACTTGCTGGATATAGACAAGTTAAAGAATTCTTAATTTCTCTCACAAAATTCAGAAATCGTGTGTATAAACTGTCGTAACTTACCCATCAAATTGTCCCACGCGATTGCATAGCAACCAAAGACATTCGTGTACAAGAGGGACTGGTGCACGTTCAATCTGCCGTGGCCTCAAATATACTCCCGTCGGTGTGGTGTGGGTTTGGAGAGTGGAGATCCGGCTCAGGTGTTACCTCGTCATCTGACTGTCTTTCAAAATGATGGGGTGTTGTCCTCGAATCTTTACGTTAGTGTTTGATCCTGGACCTTCATCAACTTTATGGAGGACATTTGAGGCCACGAAAGATTGAACGTGCACCAGGTATATATCTGGTCGGTGGGTCGGGTAAACCTATTCCTATAGCCATATATGGCCTGTGGACCGGGTGAACCTATTTAGAAAGTAGAATCTGGTCTGCGGATCAGTAAATCCATTTGGAGGGTCGTATTTGGTCTGTGGGACGGGTATTCAAATGTCCCCATGTTAGAGTGGTGAAATTAACGAATAGATCGTAAACAAAGTAAGTCAGCAGATCGAAAGCAAATGAAGGAGTGCTAAAAAAGGCCTTGTGTCGTTGAAGCAAATGCTTTTGCACTTGTAATGTGTAATCAATTTTCGAAGTTTAATTCTATAAATCATCAGAAATGTGTGTTGAAAACTGTATAAATGTGCTGAAGAACACAAGAAAAATATTATATTTGTTCAGGTTAACCATTGAACTCGTGAAATACCCATTTTTTTACACAAGTGCCCCGATGTCAAAACTAGTACTGCGGCTCTGCATTTAGCCTAGTACTGGAGGGCTCAACATCAAAAATGGAGTTGGACCCATCGTTTATCCTGGTACTGGGGGCCTAGACAACTAACTAATGATGGATGGGACTCATCATTCAACCTCGTTTTAACCTCGAAACCTGAAATGGTATTTTTACTCGTCATATAACTGAACTGGTGTTCGGAGCCGTTATTAAACTCTGTACAGGGATCCCGACATCTGAACTGGTTCTAGGAATCGTCATTTAATTTTGAATTGGGTCCCCGACATTTAAATTAGAGCTGGGATCGGTTATTTAGCTTTATTTGGGGGGCCCGAACAAATGAACTGGTGCTGGGACACGAATTTTAATTTTGTAATGGGAATGATATGATGATAGTCCTCGACATTTGGACTGGTTCTGGGACCCGTCATTTAGCTTTGTATTCGAGAATCGGACATTTGAACTGGTGTTGGGACCAATCATTTAATTTCGTATTGGAGACCCGGACATTTGAACTGGTGCTGGGACCTGTCATTTAACTTTGTATTGGAGACCCGGACATTTGAACTGGTGCTGGGACCAGTCGTTTAATTTTGTATTGGAGATCCGGACATTTTTACTGGTGCTGGGACCTATCATTAAGCTTTGTATTGGAGACCCGGACATTTGAACTGGTGCAGGGACCAGTCATTTAATTTTGTATTGGAAACCCGGACATTTGGACTGTTGCTAGGACCCGTCATTTAATTTTGTATTGGAGACCCGGACATTTGAACTGGTGCTGGGACCAGTCATTAAATTTTGTATTGGGGTCCCGACATTTAGACTGGTACTGAGACTCGTCTTTTAACATTTAATTGGAGCACTGACATCTGAACTAGTACTGGGGCCCATCATCTAACCTAGCTCCGGCCTTACTAACCGTCATCTAACTGGTACAGGGGACTTTGATCTGATTTTCATCATATCGATCTAAAAAGTTATCACCTTCTGGCGGATTGAAAAACTGACAAAAATAATAAAACTAAGACCCAAGCAAAAAAAAATCTCTCTCCCAACTCTGAAGTCCTTAAAAATAAGTTTAAAATCCCTCGACTCGCTCATATCCACACAGCAACACGAAGCACAAATATTTGTACTCCCATCACAGTCTGTCTTTTCTCATGACTCAACCATAAAACTTGGCGAATGTATTTAAAGATAAAAACCTTCCTCCACTCATTGATCCATTAGTTCACCAGACCCCGGGCGATTTCAAAAATCTAAAAGCGGGGTGGAATAATTACTTCGAAAAGACGCCTCGCCCGAGAATTGTTTCTAAACTTCCCCGGTGGCCCGTGTCGGAATTCCCGACATGAGAACAGTATTATTTGCTTTTATAATAAAAGAAAAAAAAGGGAAGTAAAATCCTCACACACACACAAGTCAAGGCGGATGAAAAAAAGAAGGAAGAAAGAGACAATTTACGATACCCGAGATTGGCAACATTGCACTACAAACATTGGGAAGCATTTAAATGGTAACCCTGTGGGAGAGGGTTACCGCATTTGGCGCTTTCGTCATTTTGAAATGCTGGAATGGATTTGTTTGCGAATTAGCTATTGTCATGGTCGTGTTATGGTGGCGTCCACGAAAACATGCAAGTTAAGAAAAGAAGATGGTGCAGATAACCCAACCCGTCGATCGGTAATTAATTTTTTTGTTAATTTTGAATTAACGTCGTACTAGAGCAACACAACGGGCTATTGACAACGGTGCGGGATCAATACCCCAAGGAAAAGATCCGAGGACAACGCCACGTAATTTTTAACCACGCTCAGATGACGAGGCAGCACCTGAGCTGAAACCCCACTCTCCAAGATTCCAAGCCAACCCAACGGTCGATCAGATACGGCCCTCCGTAAACATATACCCGGCCCGCACACCACCTACGGCTGTTAAAAAAAGATTTAATCGGCTATCAGATCAGATATGACCCTTTGGGTAGATTAACCCGGCCTGCAAACTAACTACGGCTCTCTAAATAGGTTGACTCTGCTCAGAGATTAGATATGAATCTTCGAATAGATTTACTCGGTCTACAGACCAGATACGACCATCCGAATAGGTTTGACGGCCTGCAGACCAAATACCGCTCTCCTATCCTCTTTTTCACCTCAGGTTAGTTTGGGGTGTAATGGCGCAAGGGTCATATTTGTCCAATCTACAACAGTCAATGTGAAGCAATTGTAAAAAGAAAGCATAGAGTGAACAAAGGAAAAGACCGCTTGGGCATCCTGGGGGTCACGATGGTTATATTTTAACCCCCCTGGTGGTCATTCGGACGAAGTATCTATTCAAAACGATAAAACTGACGAGATCTTGATGAACGAGTTTTGACGTTAAAAGAAAGCTGACCAGATTTTGACCATATCATAAAGAAAATCGACAGTATGATGACGACGAAATATCTCGTCATTAGCAAAATTGATTAGATCTTGATGGACCAGATGTAAACAACTTGAAAGGTTAAATTTTATCATGCAAAAGAACCTATAATGATTTGAATGCCGACCAACCGGTCTAGTGGTCAAGGTGTTGGCCTCTGGATAGGAAGGTTCCTGGTTCGAATCCGGGTCAGGGCATGGATGTAAATTGTGCTGTCCTTTGTTAGGGATAATGATGGTCCTGCCCCTTCACAAGTGACCATCACTTCTGGCTTTGTATAAGGCTACAATGACATCGGTCAATTCTGTACTGTATTGTATTTCTGTATTGTATTATGTATTGTATTTGTCTGTGCAATCTGTACCCAGCCTTACCATTGGAAATAAAAAAAATGATTTGAATCGAGTTAAATGTAAATTGATGAAGTACACATAAAGTTCCAGACGACCAGGGGGTCCTCTGGTGAAGTACGCGGTGTTGTGCTCGTATCTTTCCCTTAGGGGCTTCATCCCAGACCGTCATCAATAGCTCGCAGTGTTTCTCCAGCACGATGTTAATTCAAAAATTACCAATTACCAATGTCCTCTGGTGAAGAAGGTTGGCCAACTGGTTTGGTGTAATGCTCTCGATCGGAAGGTTCCTGGCTCGAACCTGGGTCAGTGCATGTATGTTTGTAAGCGTATGGTGTAGAGGCGGCTGGTGCACTTCAAATCTGTTGTGGTCGAAAGTCCTCACGTTGGGTTGGCGTAGAAGTTTGGATACTGGGGTGCCAGCTCAGGTGTTGTCTTGTCATTTGATCGTGGTTAAAAATTACGTGGTGTTGTCATCAGATCGTTCCCGGACCGTCGTCAAGAGCTCGTTGTGTAATTACTTCATATTGTAGCAACGCAACAGGCTATTGATGGTGGTTCCGATGACAACACCAGGTAATTTTGAGATCAACCGGTCTAGTGGTTAAGATGTTAGCCTCTAGACTTCTGGTTCGAATCCGGGTCCGGGCATGGATGTTTGTAAGCGTATGGTGTAGAGGCGGCTGGTGCACCTTAAATCTGTCGTGGCCGAAAGTCCTCATGTTGGGTTGGTGTGGAAGTTTGGAGAGTGGGGTTCCAGCTCAGGTGTTGCCTCGTCATCTGTCCGTGGCTCAAAATTGCGTTGTGTTGTCCTCGGATCTTTCCCTTGGGTATTGATCCCGGACCATCGTCAGAATCCCGTTGTGTTACTCTGGTACGACGTTAAATAAACTGTTGAACCAAAAATTACTGGTGAAGTAGAGAAAGATTTTTGTCAACTTTCAGTTCAACTTGTGTGGTGTCTGAGTTGGCGAGCTGAGTGAAAAACCTCGCCAATCAGTAGACGCGCAGGGAAGAGCCGTTTCGGTTTGTTGACACTTTTTTAATCAGAACGGGATTTCTGTCCGGATGCGGGACCACACACGGCATCGTTAAACGAGCTCCGTTTTAGCCTCCGCTTTTTTAACAGCGCTTTTTTCCTCCGCTGCTGCCAGGAGGATTAAATTTGTACAAATTGCGCGCTGAGCAAATAGCCTCGCTCAAATGGCAGCTGTATCCTCACCGGGTGCAAGGAGATGATATACAAGGCGCTTCTCGGCGAGCATTAGACGGCGAGAAATGCGGCAAATGAGGTTCCCCCCGGCCTCCTGGCGCTTTTTTGGGTGCTCGGTGTTGAGAAAACTCCAGATCCCGTTCCGGTTTCCACACTTTTTTAACTAGACCCAAGTGTTGTCTTTGGGGTGTTTTTTCCTTTGCTCTGGAATCCTTTATTTTAGTTAATGCAGCATCATTTTGGCATTCAGTTCCCATTTCATGCTTGCTTGAGAAGAAGGGTTTGTCGCTCTGCGATCATTTTTTGTTGCAGCTCTGGGGATTATTAGATCGGGATCTACAACTCAAAGTGGGAAAGGAGACAGAAATGGGAAGCCTTTTTTTACCTTTGGGTTGATTTGTAGCTCTACTGTCATTTTATACTGCAAGTTTAATCTTCTTCAGTTCGGAAGACAGTGTTTCGTCCAATTGCAAGTGAGATGCACTAAGTCAAAAACATAGTTCTAAGAAAGAGGAGAAACATTCTACACTCTAAGCTATAGACACTACCCTACAATAGCGGACCGGACGCAAGTGGATTTGCATAAAACTTGCATACTTGTTTGGGGGTGTTTTTCGTGATATGGCCTGGGACCTTTTGCATGTTGTTCCTGGTCAATTGAACGTCGCCACCTACAGAAACATTTTGGACAATCAGGTTCTTCCTACGCTCTGGCAAGTTTATGGAATGGACGAATGTTACTTCCATGACAACAACGCTCCATGTCACGTTGCAGCTTCTATCAAACAGTGGTATTAAGATATGGATGTAAAAAATATTCCCTGGCCTGCTAAGAGTCCCGACCTAAACCCCATAGAACATGTGTGGGACGCGTTAGAGCGACGGACCAGTGAACCAGGTCCGAAATCTACAGCTGAGCTGGCGACATTCCTTCAGCAGGAATGGACACAAATACCCATAGCTGTGTATCAAAACCTTGTTGAAAGTATGCCCAGAAGGGTTGCTAGTGTAATTGCAGCACGTGGGGGACCATTCCCGTATTAAAGCACGTATTCTTTCACTTATACCATCACATCTTGCTGTCCGGTCCATTATTGTAGGGTAGTGTATATGTTATCGTTAAAGTATAAAATCCGTTATTTCATAGAATACCTAGTTATTTCATGTAAAACTGATCAAGTCAGTAAAGTGTAAAACTCATATTTTCTATAGTTTAACTAGTTACTTCATAGAATAACGATCTACTCACCTCGTTAAAGTGTAAGGCAATGTACGGTAATTTTAATTAACATCCTACTAGAGCAACACATCGGACTATCGACGACGGTACGGGATTAATCCCTAAAGGGAAAGATCTGAGAACAGCACCAAATATTTTTGAACCACGGTCAGATGACGAGGCAACTTCTGAGCTTTCACTCACTCTCCAAACTTCCACACCAACCCAACGTGAGGACTTTCGGCCACGACAGATTTAAGGTGCACCAACCACGTATCTACACCATGGACTGATCCGGATTGGACCCAGGAACCTTCCGATCTAGAGGCTAATACCTTAACCACCAGATCGGTTGGTCGGCCCGTTAAAGTGCAAAATAACCGAGTAAATAAAGTTCCGAATTCAAAAGGCTGTAAAGTGAGAACTACAGGTCAGATATACACAGTCCAGTCACATTAATGTGACCACCTGTCTAAAGCCAGAATAACCACCTTTGGCAGAGCGGACCGCTGCGAGACGTGCAAGAAGAGAGTCAATTAGGTTTCTGATGATGAGTGCACCCTGTGAATGCCAGGAAAACATTCCCCAAACCATAATGCTCCCTCCTCCAACCTGGGTCCTTCCGGTAATTGTTGCAGGGCGTTTGCTTTCAGACGTTTCACGCCGTATACACCAAAGTCCATCTGTCCGATGGAGCATAAAACGTCATTCATCGGGAAAAGCCACCGGTCGCCACTCTGTGGACGTCCAGTTGCGGTAATGGCGTGCAAATTCCAGCCTTCGTCGCCGATGAACAGCAGTCAGCATAGGTGCATTAACCAGGCGTCTGCTGCGGAGGCCATGCGCAGCAACGTTCGCTGAACCGTTGTTGAGGATACAATCTTGGTAGCCTCTTGGTTCATCTAAACGGACAGTTGCTCAACAGTTGCACGTCTATTCGCCTGAACGCATCTCCGTAGTCTTCGTTCGCTTCTGTCATCTATAGCCCGTGGTGCACCACATGTGCCAAGCCGCTGATTTTGGATAGTGCCATTTTGCCATGCACGGTATACTTTTACCACGACGGCACGCGAACCGTTCACAAAATTAGCCGTTTCCGAAATGCTTCCACCCTTGGACCGAAAGCCAATAATCTTGCCCTTTTGGACGTCGGATAAATCGCTACGTTTCTGCCTTACGCCAACGATTGAAATGCTTTCCGATGCCCTAGAACATTCTTTATAAATACTACACTGCAATGTGCTGCCACCTGCCTTTTGTGATTTGTTATTTCATGTTGACGTCGAAATTAGGTGGTGGTCACACTAATGTGACTGGACTGTGTATTTGTATTTAACGATAATTTTCTGAACTAAAAATAGATAGAGATTACTGTAGTCGATTATTTTTTTGCGCGAGACTCTCAGAACATCAATGAGAAACTCATTTACCTTCCACCTCTACTGAATTTATGGACTCTTCCAGACCTTAGGGGAGGGGGAGTTGTTTGGTAGATCAACTGTCTAGTGGCAAGCATGTTAAACTCGCGGCCCACAACGAATATCTTTGCTGCCCAGCCAACCTATCCATATTTAACAAATAGTCATATAGCTTAGCGTGCACAGAAATTATACATCACCAGTCGACAGATCGCCGATTTCTGGGGCCGTGGTAGTACCATACGAAGACTAACGTATTAGCAACTGGAATCTAACCAAAGCCAGTAATGTATAAAGATAATGTTGTACGTTGAATCTGTCATGGCCTCAAATATCCTCGCGTAGAAATGGTGTGGAAGTTTAGAGAGTGAGGTTGCAGCTCCAGTGTAGCCTCATCATCTGGTCGTGGCGCAAAATTCCTGTTGTCCTCGGATCTTTTACCTTTGGGTTTCATCCCAGATCGTCACCAATAGCTTGTTGTGATGCTCCAGTACGACGTTAACTTAAATGCCTACCAATCACCACATTCTGGACTAGAGGAACTAAGATGCTCGTGACTTGAAATTTCTCAAAAAGTGTAATTCACTTTTAAGCTGACGATACGTTGAACTAAACACCATGGGATACAATTCGACTCAAACGAGTTGCCATTTGAGTCCTAGGGGCAGATTAATATCAAACAATACTCTCCCATAATTGGCATCTTCAGTGTGGATTCTGGTTTCTAAAATGTTGGTCCGTGTCGAAAGCGACAGCAGAGATTATGAATTGCAGAAACAAATAATCTCCTATGTCGATCGCAATACATGACTTTGCATTATGATCAGTGCCTGGGAAGATAACTAGCTTTCTAGAAATATACATCATGAAGGTCGACTGTCTTACCTCTTTATGACCTTTCAAGGGATTGGTGGTGAAACATTTTCACACATCGTCTGAGAATCTTGTGGATAGAGTTAAACAAAGAGTTATTTTTAGAGAAAACCTTTAAAATTACAATTTTTTACAGGATCGTGTCTGACTGGAAATACAATAGTCTGTAGGGGTAAAGACTGTGTGGAAATCACATTCAGCATTCTGAAAATAGTCAATCTGTAATCCATCGAATGCATTTTTACGAAAACCTTCGCTAGCTTCCTACGATATAGGGGGAGCAGGTTCAATTCCCACCTGGGAGATATTTATTTTGTCTAGAGTCTGTCTTGTGTTTGGTTCCGTTTGGCTATATGCAGCCCTTGCGTCATAAAATACCAACTAACCTCCTGAGTGTATTTCTGTGTCATAAAAACTTCCCTAGTGCGTGTCTGTCCATTACTTGATGATGTTAGTCCTTTACTTGATGATGTTAGTCCTTTACTTTATGGCGTTTGTCCATTACTTGATGGTGTTCGTCCATTACTTGATAGTGTTAGTCCATTACTTGATGGTGTTTGTTCATTACGTGATGGTGTTTGTCCATTACTTGATGGTGTTTGTCCATTACTTGATGGTGTTAGTCCATTACTTGATAGTGTTAGTCCATTACTTGATGGTGTTTGTTCATTACGTGATGGTGTTTGTCAATTACTTGATGGTGTTTGTCCATTACTTGATGGTGTTTGTCCATTACTTGATGGTGTTAGTCCATTACTTGATAGTGTTAGTCCATTACTTGATGGTGTTTGTCTATTACGTGATGGTGTTTGTCCATTACTTGATGGTGTTTGTTCATTACTTGATGGTGTTAGTCCATTACGTGATGGTGTTTGTCTATTACTTGATGGTGTTAGTCCATTACGTGATGGTGTTTGTCCATTACTTGATGGTGTTTGTTCATTACGTGATGGTGTTTGTCTATTACTTGATGGTGTTTGTCCATTACTTGATGGTGTTTGTCCATTACTTGATGGTGTTAGTCCATTACTTGATGGTGTTAGTCCATTACGTGATGGTGTTTGTCTATTACGTGATGGTGTTTGTCCATTACTTGATGGTGTTTGTTCATTACGTGATGGTGTTTGTCCATTACTTGATGGTGTTTGTCCATTACTTGATGGTGTTTGTCCATTACTTGATGGTGTTAGTCCATTACTTGATAGTGTTAGTCCATTACTTGATGGTGTTTGTCTATTACGTGATGGTGTTTGTCCATTACTTGATGGTGTTTGTTCATTACTTGATGGTGTTAGTCCATTACGTGATGGTGTTTGTCTATTACGTGATGGTGTTTGTCCATTACTTGATGGTGTTTGTTCATTACGTGATGGTGTTTGTCTATTACTTGATGGTGTTTGTCCATTACTTGATGGTGTTTGTCCATTACTTGATGGTGTTAGTCCATTACTTGATAGTGTTAGTCCATTACTTGATGGTGTTTGTCTATTACGTGATGGTGTTTGTCCATTACTTGATGGTGTTTGTCCATTACTTGATGGTGTTAGTCCATTACTTGATAGTGTTAGTCCATTACTTGATGGTGTTTGTTCATTACGTGATGGTGTTTGTCTATTACTTGATGGTGTTTGTCCATTACTTGATGGTGTTTGTCCATTACTTGATGGTGTTAGTCCATTACTTGATAGTGTTAGTCCATTACTTGATGGTGTTTGTCTATTACGTGATGGTGTTTGTCCATTACTTGATGGTGTTAGTCCATTACTTGATGGTGTTTGTTCATTACGTGATGGTGTTTGTCTATTACTTGATGGTGTTTGTCCATTACTTGATGGTGTTTGTCCATTACTTGATGGTGTTAGTCCATTACTTGATAGTGTTAGTCCATTACTTGATGGTGTTTGTCTATTACGTGATGGTGTTTGTCCATTACTTGATGGTGTTTGTTCATTACTTGATGGTGTTAGTCCATTACGTGATGGTGTTTGTCTATTACGTGATGGTGTTTGTCCATTACTTGATGGTGTTAGTCCATTACTTGATAGTGTTTGTCCATTACTTGATGGTATTTGTTACGACCTTCGTACAGATTGTTCAAATGTGCATCATTAACGTGTGTATTGAACAAAAATCCTGTCTGTAAGACGTGCAAGAAAAACCCATAAAGAGAGAACCAATCCACACCCAAGTGGTTAATCATTACCTTCAAAGGCACACACTTTGGTGAAACATGAGTCCAGCTCAGAGGGGGGCGTCCACCATCGAAAAGAATAAAACAGAACAAAAGGTCGGTATCGATAATGTCTGTAATTCTTAAACCCTAATTCATGTCTCTTGAATGTGTTCTTCGATAACATCCGTCTATCTAATCATCGTCCTTATTCAAAAGCTTCCTGACTCGTGTGTTCAGAACATTGAACTTACAAGTCAAATATTATTTTCAAAGGAAGCATTAAAGAGCCGGTACTGTCCATCCCCCAGATACGATCACACAGCGCACGTCAGCTTACGCGTGACAACTGTCAGCGTCCTGACACGGGGTACACAAGCAATCCACTGCGTAAAGTAGACTGCATCGTCTCTCAATCACGTTATCACGCAATCGCAACTGCCTTTTCCTGTTTTCCTCCCAGCGAACACCCAACACACAAACAATAAAACACGTAGAGAAGTCATCCGAGTTTACCTCTACCTCTTCATTCGAACCCGAACCGAAGACAGAACGCGACCTCCTGTCGGATTAACCCAATGGCACGAAAATTTCCATAATCTTCCAGCATGCGGACGTAAGCCTATCCGCCGCACAGGAAACGCACGTCACAATCTCCACACAAAAAAGAATCCTTGTTTTTACCTTGCGGAACTTTCCGAAGATTTGGCTTCCTGAAAAAATCCCGTCGGACGGGTTGACATCCGAAACAGGTATGTTACGACCAACTTCGGGAGGTTCTTTTCTTGCTTCCAAATCTCTTTCCATTCCAGAACTGATATTGGATACCCTGCGAATTGGGGAGGGGGTTGAATCGAGTTCCGCTTGTTTGCGTTCGAAGTGGTGTTTCGTTTTAAATGGACGGAGCTTCGAATGGACGTTTTGTTCTTTTGACGTTCGCAAGGGGATTGGCGAAGGAGTGCAGTTTTCTCATTGGTCCCATTGTGTGGAATGAGCTTGAATTGAGTTCTAGTTCCGTCTGTGTTCTTTTTGCGTTTGTTTTCTTGCCGATCAGGGGGTGGGAGGGATCTCGGAAGTGTACATTAGAAGTAACTTAATGTCGTTGGAATTTTTGAATAAGGAGGCCAATGCAATTACATCTGTAGAGGCAGGACTACATCCAGGTAACAGCTCATAACCTGCAAAGTAAAAAAAAAACATGCGGTGACGTCATATGCTCGATTCTTCTTAATGGCTTCCAAATTGACCACCAATTGCAAATGTTCTTTGTTTTCTGACGTTCCGATTAGAGTTTCAAAAGTTCTTGTGAGCTACGAACTTGTACAAAAATTAAGAACAAAAATAATGGACGTCCGTTTTGAGTTTTAGATACATTCTAGTTTTCTGCCTCACAGGCTTCGGACACGCTGAACGTGGAATTACGTTAAATTCTTGTTGATGGACATAAACAAATTTATTGAGTTGTTAATATATTATGTAAAGCAAGTTTTATCAATTCTGATGTTATGTCGACATGATTTCATTACTTACGCAAAACTGACGTTTGGTACAAATAAACCGCCATACATCAAAGGATTTTTAAAAGTAGAATTTGTTACAGAACTTCTCGTCATGACATGTCTGATTTATTCAACAGACATTCACATTCCAGTTCGGCCATCTATACATATATCTGGTTTTTGCTTTACATCAACTGATTCGCTTATTAACTATTATTTAATTTCTAAAATCTATAGAAAACAAAAGTCTGCATCTATGTTTATACTTATGATTCTCTTTGAATGTGTCTGTTTCATTCCATGTCATTGTATTCAGAAGCGGAGAACGAACAAGACACGGGCCTATGATATTTTCTACAGAAGAGCCTCAAAACCGAAAAACCTTTTTGTGGATTGAGGATCTTTCATACAAGATTTTTAACAAAAAAATATTTATTTTCTTTAAAATTTTCTTGAATAAAAAGTAGTCTCATGAATAAACTTCTCACATGAACTATACAAATTGTGCAATCGTTATTTCCACACGAAAACAGACGCCAGACATGCTCTCGACGCATTTTAGTCTCTACTTTGAAAGGGTAACCTGTTGATCTCAAACACGTTGAGCTGGAGATCAGCTCTGAGCGTAATACACAGTCCAGTCACATTAATGTGACCACCTGTCAAAAGCCAGAATAACCACCTTTGGCAGAGCGGACCGCTGCGAGACGTGCAGGAAGAGAGTCAATTAGGTTTCTGCACCCAGTGAATGCCAGGAAAACATTCCCCAAATCATAATGCTCCCTCCTCCAGCCTGAAGCATTCCGGCAATTGTTGCAGGGTGTTTGCTTTCAGACGTTTCACGCCGTATACGCTAACGTCCATCTGTCCGATGGAGCATAAAACTTGATTCATCGGAAAAAGCCACCAGTCGCCACTCTGTGGACGTCCAGTTGCGTTACTGGCATGCAAATTTCCAACCTTCGCCGCCGATGAAAAGCAGTCAGCAGAGGCACATTAACCAGACGTCTGCTGCGGAGGCCCATGCGCAGCAACGTTCGCTGAACCGTTGTTGAGGATACACCCTTGGGTCCCTTGGTAGCCCCTTGGTTCATCTGGGCGGTCAGTTGCTCAACAGTTGCACGTCTATTCGCCCGAACGCATCTCCGTAGCCTTCGTTCGCCTCTGTCATCTATAGCCCGTGGTGCACCACATGTGCCAAGCCGCTGATTTTGGATAGTGCCATTTTGCGATGCCCGGTATACTTTTACCACGGCGGCACTCGAACAGTTAAAAAAATTAGCCGTTTCCGAAATGCTTCCACCCTTGGCCCGAAAGCCAATAATCATGCCCTTTTGGACGTCGGTTTAATCGCTACGTTTCTGCCTTACGCCAACGATTGAAATGCTTTTCCATGCCCTAGGACATCCTTTATATACACTCCACTGCAATGTGCTGCCACCTGCCTTTTGTGATTGGTTATTTCACGTTGAAGTCGAAAGTAGGTGGTGGTCACACTAATGTGACTGGACAGTGTAGAACGTTTTACTAAAATACGTATGTGAAGACCCCTTTCATAAGTTTCATGTTATTGTTTGTTCGAAAAAATATATA
The DNA here is from genome assembly GCA_947359465.1 of Metellina segmentata. Taxonomy (NCBI): domain Eukaryota; kingdom Metazoa; phylum Arthropoda; class Arachnida; order Araneae; family Tetragnathidae; genus Metellina; species Metellina segmentata. The sequence continues at coordinate 100,973,408 of OX375881.1, forward strand.
TATGTATTTGTCAGGGATTTAGAAAACTTAATAAATATTTTTAAATAATCTTAAATTTATTTTGAAGATTATAGGTAAGTTGGATTTTTAACGTTGCACTATACAATAATACAAAATAATAATACAATAATACGCACAACTCAACGAAATATTGGCGATGGTCTGGGATCAACCCCAAAGTTGAAAGAATTGAGGACAACACCTCGTAATTGTGAACCACGGTGTGTGTGTGTGTGTCATATGACGAACTTAAGATTCTATTAATCACATTCAGTTTAAAGTTCGTAATTATTGTAATTGGTAATTTTTAGTTGACGTCGTACTAGAGCAACACAACGGGCTATTGACGACGGTCCGGGATCAGTCCCTTAAGGCAAAGATCCGAGAACAACACCTCGTAATTTTGAACCACGGTCAGATGACGAAGCAACACCTGAGCTGGCACCCCACTCTCCAAACTTCCACGCCAACCCAACGTGAGGACTTTCGGCCACGACAGATTTAAGGTGCACCAGCCGCCTCTACACCATACGTTTACAAACATCCATGCCCGGGCCCGGATTTGAACCAGGAACCTTCCTATCTACAGGCTAACACCTTAACCACTATACCGGTTGGTCGGCGTAATTGTTGTAATATCAGTTGCTTGAAAAATTACAAGGTATAATTTTGTAATATCAGTTGCTTGAAAAATTACAAGGTTTAATTTTGTAATATCAGTTGCTTGAAAAATTACAAGGTTTAATTTTGTAATATCAATTGCTTGAAAAATTACAAGGTTTAATTTTGTAATATCAGTTGCTTGAAAAATTACAAGGTTTAATTTTGTAATATCAGTTGCTTGAAAAATTACAAGGTTTAATTTTGTAATATCAGTTGCTTGAAAAATTACAAGGTTTAATTTTGTAATATCAGTTGCTTGAAAAATTACAAGGTTTAATTTTGTAATATCAATTGCTTGAAAAATTACAAGGTTTAATTTTGTAATATCAGTAGCTTGAAAAATTACAAGGTTTAATGTTGATCACATTTGTGATACAAAAATAGTTTAATATATTTTATTCAAAAAATCCCTGAATTATTGACAGTGGATCTAAAGTTCCAATATATATTTATGGTCGCATCGCATGCGTAATAGCTAATAAGTTGTTCGTAAAATTTCGGGGTTTCAACCCCATGTATTCATAGAAAGAAAATAAATTGCAAGCTATGATTATTCTTTTCGATGACTTTCACAGTATGGTTAGATGTATAAATCCTATAATTCAGTTCCTGTGCCATACTTCTTTTCTTGAAGATTGCCTGAGTGAGGTTATGTGTGCCAGAAATTTTATCGCTCGTAACACCGACTCCTAGTGATGTGAATCCCTTGCCCCTAGTATTCCTATGGTTCGAGCGAACCCCAAAACATGAATCACGGATGTAGTGTGGCTCTAGCTAGAATTGTACAAAGGTGATAGAGGTCAGGGCTGCCTTTCTCAAAATCATGTATGGCGATCTCCATATGTTAGTGATTCGCAAAGTCAGGTCCGCGACAAGGTCTCAGAGGGTCCATGGAAAATATGCAACATATTTGACTAACCAAAGCAAAGAGTTTCAAAGAAAAAATAAAATGCAATTATTCTCTTCCATTGTTTTATGTTCTAAAATCTAAATTTTAGTATCTAAAACAATTAGTAGATTCCGGAATTTATGGAATTAAAAGGCTCTAAGTTGAGAGTGACTTATCCTCCGCGATTATCACAGAAAATATGCAATACAATCAAATAGCCAAAACGAAGAGCTTCAAAGAAAACATGAAATGCAATAATTTCCAACCATTATTTTAGATTTTAGAACCTAAAATAATTAGTAGATTCCAGCATTTATGGAATTAAAAGACTTTAAGTTGAGTGAGAACTTAGCCCTAGTGATTGCCACAGCGAGGTATCCCATCATTAGCAAAACTAACCAGATCCTGATAGATGCCTCGTCATTAGAAGAAATTCTAATCAGGTCTTGATATAGTTCAGCATAAAAACAATCGGCAATATCTAAAATGGGTCAGATCTTGAATGACACGATATCTCGACGAGACCACTTGAAGTTAATAACTTGAAGAAAAGTATAAATAATGTATAAATTAACGATAAAGTATTCAAAAGAGTATTAACCCTTCTTTGCATAATGGTGGAAATTTCCATCATAACATTGAATGCCCAAAAATTATATAAAAGAACAAGTTCACTTTAAGTTGATCGTGTCTGGATACCTTTTTAATGTCCATTGCATGAAAAAAAAAACCATATATGTCAAAAATAAGCAAGTGTCATTATCAGTAAAGCGAGCTTGAAGTTGTCATTCCGCTGTTTGTTGTAGTTGCAATAAACGTATGATTTCGTTTTTAATTTTGTTTTATTATATTTGAGTTTCTATTGCTAAAAAAGTGAAAATGAGTGGAAGAAAGGTTTGTAACATGTGTTTCTTTTATTTTTAGAGCAATTTCTGAAAAAGTTTGCGTTTAATTAAAAAAATACCACATGATACCATCCTATTGTTTTGTGCTAAATTTATACTATAAATATATACTAAGATTTTTTTAACCATTTTTCCTTTAATTTTGAACATGAATTATATCACCTTGATTTATTTCACCAATAAAGAAAAAATCATGCAAAGAAGGGTTAAACAAAGAATGGTATACATGCTTATTGATCTTGTGTTAACGTCATCGGCTAATGCAATCGCAGCACAAAGTTGAGTCACGAAACTGCGCACTGCCGCTCACATTAATTTAGTCTAGCTCTGACCTCCTTTAGGTGAGCACGACGTTTGAGGAGTCATTTGTTTCGTCTCTTTAAGCTTTATAAATAATAATCCAAATAAAAGATTAAATATTGAATACTTGTTTAGATATCGGACTTCAAAGAGTGGAAATTTCCAAAATATTTGAAAATGTCCAATTATATGTATGCATAATAAACACACAAAAAATTATATAAACGTCAACAGGTAGAAAGATTGAAAGATTGAAAGATTGGGAATCCAATAAGATCCAGACATACAATGCTGAACGTCAACGGGCTCGGCGAGAGCACCTCAAAGTTGAGGCGTCGCGCTGCTCACATAATTTAATCTAGCTCCGGCCTCCTTTGTGAGCACGATTTTTGAGGCGTCCTTTGTTTGTCTCTTTACGCTTTATAAATAATAATAGTTATAAAACCTAAATAGTTAATACTTGTTTAGATATCGGACTTCAAAGTGTGGGAATTTTGCACAATTTTCAAAATGTCCAAATATATGCATAAATAAACACCAGAAAAATTATATAAACGCAACAGGAAGAAAGATCGAGGGATGGAGAAAATCCAAGAAGATTCAGACATCCGATGCTGAGTGTCAACGGGCGCTTAGGAAATTCTTGAAAGCACATTCAAGGTGAACACATGCCTGATACGAGTGCGCAAAATACCTCCACCGCTCAGTTCAACGCAAATAACATATCTGATGACTTAAAACTTTTATAATCGAATGATGTTCAACCCATAGAGGTCGGTAACCAAAACCTTCAACATCAACAGCGAGTGCAGAAATTGTGACATATGTGCGGAGCGATGACCATTTGATGTGTGAAATTAAACAGTGTACCGTATCGACGAAAAAGTAAAACCACTTCCTGGTTAAAATAGTTATATCAAGAAGAAATATTTACAGAAATTGTACAGCTACAGTTTTATAATTAAAGACGATGTCCATCACCGATACAATACAGCCTCCTAAAGAAAGTTCCTCAAATCGTCTGCGATCTAGAAAAAAGCCTCTGTCCCAAAGTCTCTTCTCAGCCCGCCTCCTCCAGTCGTCACTTCCGCAGTCGGACCAGGGGGTGGACTTGGGGAACGATTCCCGTTGTGAGCTCCTACGATTCTCGATAATGATTATGGATGCTCTCAAGACGTTACAACATTCTAGTACTTATTTCTTTCACTCTCATTCACTAAATGGCCTCATTGACGTAATCCACGCCTAAACCTAGCGGCCGTGTCCCAACACAGCCCAGCCGTTTTTTTTTTCTTTTATATTTTTAAATGTTTATGCTACTATTTCACAACTGCATTGAATCTGGCAGCTCTCCATAACCTACATTCATATCCAAAATTATCTTTACATACCCCAAAATAATTACATTCCATGAAATACCCAATCGATTCAATCCATTTTTACAGGGATTTTGTGTGAAAGACGTGCCTAACTAGAATTATCCGATCAAAAGTGTTCGAACGGTTTCTGATATGCATATCAAGGCGTTGCGTCATCCGACGGTGAATCAAGCGCTTTGCGCATAGTAAATACTTGAGTGAATTTCTACAACACAGGGTTTGATTTCAGTGTGGACTCGAAACGGTTTGTTATGGCTTCGAAGTATCATTTTGAAGAATCTGTGAAGTGGCGCTTTATTGGCCGTTTAGAAGCAGGGTAAAAATCACGGAAGCAGCGAGATATGTGAATATTTCAAGACCGACAGTCTCTGCGCCATGGAAACAATTTCAGAACTCTGGAACTGTTGTAAGGAGGCTTGGACAAGGTGGTAAACTTATAACAACTGTTTCTCAAGATCGATATATGGCAATAACTGCTCGCCATAACAGGAAGTCTATTGCTCGGCAGTTAAGTTCAGAGCTTGCAGCCGCCACGGAAACCGTTGTATGACGGCAAACTGTATGCAGAAGGTTTAATGGAAAAGGGCTTTATGCCAGAAAGTCAAGGGTATGTATTTGACTGGCTTCACAACACAACAAGGTTCGCTTTAATTGGTGCAAAGAACATCAGAGCTGGAGTCAACACCAAAGAACCGTTGTTGTCTTTACTGATGAGTCGAAGTTTAGTTTAACATCTGATTCTATGCATTTTTACATCTGGAGGGAGTCAGGAATGCGAAATCTTCCTTAAAACATTATGGAATGGGGCTTTTTTGATAGTGCAGGTGTGATGGAGTAGGATGGAATAATGATCCATGAACGTACGCCCCTAGACGTTTTCAACAGAGGATCTGTGACCGGCCATAGATATAGGAATGAGGTCTTAGAACGTCGAGTAAGATTTTTCAGAGGTGCATACGGATCTTATTTTTTATTTATGGACGATAATGCTTGTCCACATCGAGCAAACCTCGTTGACGAATTCCTTGAAATGAAGCCATTGAGCGAATACCATGGCCAGCAAAATCGTATGATCTGTACCCAATAGATATCTTATTGGACTACCTTAGAAAAGCGGTTGAACGAAGATATCCACCTCCTAGAGATATAAATGCTCCGAAGACCGCATTGCTGGAGGAGTGGAACTATATTCCCCAAACTGTGGTTAACGACATTATTTCCAGCATGAAATCACGTTGTGATATGTTGTTGGATCAGTGGCTATTTGTCCCAATGTGCATCGGCAAATGTGCCGTATGGGGTCTGTTATTCTAAGTTTGTATTTCTAATTCAGACAGTTTGCTATATAACTGATATGTTCTTCTGGTGAAACCCCAGTCGGGTTGTGCTTTCGTGTAAATAAAATGATAGGTTTTTATTTTAAAGGAGTGTTTTTCTTACGCATAAAACCTACACCAAACATATGTGTGTACAAGTCAGGGGCGATCACATTCCATATTAAATTCACAAGCCTTAATTTTTTTCTGAACTCTCCTTGTCGCATATTATTGTCATTTTTATCGTTTGTTGCTACAGTTTTATGTCATATGCCGTGGTTTTCAATTTTTTTCCTTTAAATAGTATATGTGTTATGATGTTATTTCTCATTCCAGACAAATTCATAAAACTATGGTTCACAGTTTCTGAGAATTCCGTGATTCGATACATGTAAAGATGATTTTGGACACCAGTGTATTTCGAAAATGTACATCGATTTCAGAAACGACTGGGGATTATGGTGGAAGGTATCTAGATATTTAATTAACGTCACACTGGAGCAACACAGCAGGCTATTGGCGACGGTCTGAGATCAAACACGAATGGGGTATTGTGGCGGAGGCAAGAAAATTGCCCCCACCATAATGCTCTGCCCAAGTTGGCGCCGCCGATAGTGCTGTTGGTAGTTGGCGAAATGATTGTACCTCCGTTATTGAACTCCCGTTGTTTGTGCCAAACAACATTCTCCGCGGCGTTAGTAACGGTGTGCGTCACCATCCACCGCACAGAGACGCTAAAAAAAATCCCTTAGCTGTTATCATTGTTATTATTCTCCTCGATCTCTTCCGTCCGATAACTCAGGCCCTCAAAGAGTGTGGGACAACATCACACATTAGCGACCCGCTCCGTAAAACGATGGCCTGCGACATCAAACCGAAAATAATGACGTCCCACAACAAAGCCCGGTGCGGCGGGGGACGCCGAAAGAAGAAAACGCCGCGCTTAAGAAGAGGCATTATTCCGGGCGGGTGGACAGTGGAACATAAATCGGGCCGACACCGCATCAGTGTTCCTGTACGAGTAGGAACGAAAACTATGGGGGCCCCCGATGTTCGTCTGTGGGGGAGAAGGGGCCCGCTTTTATTGCTGTTAAAGAAGGTATGAGCTGTCATGTTTAGAGCCTAAAGCCGATCACAAGGCACGCAGCGACAATTTTGTCTTCGCTCGAAAAGGTACCAATGGATGATGATATCGCTGGAAGGAGATCTTCTGGATGTATTTTTGATGGCGGTTCCATTGAACAGGGGAGTGGTTGAAAAATGCTTTTTATACGAATTTTGTCTGACAGATTTTTGCGGACAGCGTTTGACGTGAATGTGGAATGAATAGTTAATACTTTACCCTAAGTTCTATCGGGGAATAATGTTTTCGTGTTCGTATAATTTCAAGATGGAATGAAATTAATCTTGTGTCACATATGAATCAAGTGTGCGCTTATTTATAAGAGGTATAATAGTCACAGCTTATGTTTCCTCGATTAAAGTTAACTCAACTACCGTATCCACCCACAGTGCGCCGACCAACCGGTATAGTGGTTAAGGTGTTAGCCTCTAGATAGGAAGGTTCCTGGTTCGAATCCGGGTTCGGGCATGGATGTTTGTAAACGTATGGTGTAGAGGCGGCTGATGCACCTTAAATCTGTCGTGGCCGAAAGTCCTCACGTTGGGTTGGCGTGGAAGTTTGGAGAGTGGGGTGCCAGCTCACGTCATCTGACCGTGGTTCAAAATTACGAGGTATTGTCCTCGGATCTTTCCCTTAAGGGACTGATCCCGGACCTTCGTCAATAGCCCGTTGTGTTGCTCTAGTACGACGTTAACTAAAAAATTACCAATTACCCGGACCGACGTCAATAGCCCGTTGTGTTGCTCTAGTACGACGTTAACTAAAATTACCATTACCACCCACAGTGCCGCAGGAAGAGTAAGGAATTAGCAACCAGAGGGTTTCGAGTTTGAATTCAACCAAAGACCGTCGTGTACAAAGAGGGCTTGCACACATTAAATCTGTCGTGACCTCATAAGTCCTCCCGATGACGTGATGTGGAAGTTTTGAGAGTGGAGTGGCAGCTAAGGTGGGGCCTCATCATCTGACCGTGGTTCAAAATTACGTAGTGTTGTAATAATCGTATTTTCCCTTGGGGATTGATCCCGGACTGTCATCAATAGCCCGTTGTATTGCCATTGCCTCTCCACCCAGAAGGAGCCGTGGTAGAACTGTTAGATTGGAAGAGTAATAGATTATCAACCGGAAGGCTGAAAGTTCGCAACTCGATCTAACCAAAAACCGTCATGTTCGAGGAGGCTGGTGCAGGTTAAATCTGTCGGTATCAAAGAGCCTCAAGCTGGCGTTATGAGGAAGTTTGGAGAGTGGTGTGCCAATTCAGGTATTGACCTCGTCATCTGACAGTGGTTCAAAATGACAAGGTTGTGGCTTCGGATCTTTCCCTTTGAGATGCATCCCGGACTGTAACAGTAGCCCGTTCTGTTTCTCCAGTGCGACGTTAATTAACTACCAACCCACAAGATCAGTCTGTTATTTTTGGGTTTTATTGCGTAAGGGCCATAACTGGCCCTGTTACGCCATACACAAAACAGACTATATCGAGCAATGTATATACACAAATAAAGTTTTACTGATTCAGAAGAGGTATATAGATATTTTAATTAATGTCGCACTGGAGCAACATAACGGGCTATTGACGACGGTCCGGGATCAATCCCCAAGGAAAAGATTCGAGACCACATAATTTTGAACCATGGTCAGAGGACTCTCCAAATTTTCGCACCATGCCAATGCGACGACATTTGAGACCATAACAGATTTAACGTATGCCAGCCTCCTTCGAACGTCACGGAGTTCGGTTGTATTTGAACTCGCAACCCTCTGGTTGCTAATCAGTTAGCCTTCCAACCATATTCATAACCTGATAGGAATACATCCAGTTAGGAATTGAATCTGTGCCGCCTTTATAATTCAACTGGTTTTCCTCAGGTAACACAGCTTTCTTAGATAATCGTTTTCGTTTTTACCGAAATCTTTCGTAATTCAGTTAGGTTCACACTTTGTGTCCTATAAATAAATTCCCATTTGATATAAATGTTCTATCACAATCATGCATGTTAAATACAAATGTCGAAATAACATAAATTGACTGTTAAGAACCAGAAACTAGCTGCCCAACAATTAATTTTTGTGTATAGGTAAAATAAAATAAGATTGGAACATCGAAAACTGGAATACACTAAATTTTTGGTCGTCATTTCCAGTAAAAATTGTTAATAACACCATGGAAAGTAAATTTAAAAGATCTCAAATAAGTTAAAAATATGTGATATTTTAAAGAGAGTTAATTAAAAGACAAACGTTTGCAGTAGTTAGAAAATATTCAATGATAAATGCAATAAGATGTTCTTTGAAAAAATTCAATTATTATCTGCCAAGTCAGTTATTTGTACTACTATGCGATTGTGGAATGGCATCAGTAAAAAACGTTGACGATATATTTAATTTAACTGGCTTTAGTAAGAACTTTTTTTGCGAATCTGGAAATACAGTAGTTTATTAGAAAATGAGTCTGAGAACATTCTTTTTGGAGGTCATAAAAATTGTTCTTGTATTTATTTCCGAATAATAAATAATAAACAAAGAGGCTGTAAATTTATAAATCATTCGAAAGATATTAAAACGGGTACGATTGATTTATTCTGTTTTTTAGCGTGAATACAACTCGTTAAAACTCTTCTCATCTTTTCCATTGTGAAGTAAAGTCCATTATTTTGTTCTCTTTCTTCACCTATTGTTAGGGAATTAACTCTCTTTGGTTACAGTGGATGATAAAACACATAACATGGGATAAAACTCTAAGCATTCTAACGAAAGGAAATATCTTCGTCACGTTTTATTGAATTACCGAAACTCTATATTTGCAGTGCATAATAAGGAAATCGTGGAGGTGTGATTTGGAATGTATGGAGGTGGGATTTAATTTAGTTTGGGGAACAATGGAAGTAAGTGTCTTATTCATTTTCTGAGCACGCGAACTTGGGAATCAGGTTTCTCACGAAAAAAAGATTCAATTTGACTCCGGTAACCAGTCTTATTCAAGCTTGTAAATAACTCTTACTCTTGCAAAAAAGTTTTCATTTGCTCTGCTTTTTAAAACGTCTTGCACATATTAGCATTCTAAAATTATTTCCAAGTGTTTTGTTTATAAGTGTTTTTTTATAACGAGCTTATTTACTAGTTTCGTCTGAATTATTTTCATTCGGATTAAAACAAACATGATGGCATTCATAAAAGCGAACGTAGCTCTAAAATGTTTCTTAACCTTTATTGTTACTTTTGTTCAACTGATAAATTTATGTTAATTTCCCCAAATTTCAAAGTTACTTAGGGTGATCTAGCCAGTTCCTGACCACCTTACAGTAACTCTCCATTTTTTCGTGTTTCTCATTAAAACAATCACACTTTTTTCTATTCCACAGTAAATTAAATTTATATCCTTATAGCCAATGAACTACTGAAATTAATTGTGACAAATCTAAAGTTTTCTTATTTATAAAAGATAAAAAACGAAATTTAAATATTAAAGCATTGCGATCTATGAAATTACATTAATCTGAGACCCCATTTTGCGATAGAATTTTTCAGTAGTCAAGTAAAAATTTAAGAAATCGGCTTTAATAACACGCGTATAACATTAATTCAAATATTTAATTACAAATTTGAAAGATATATGAAACACTTAAAAAACATATCGCACCCCAGCAAAAAAAAAGTGACACAAGTCAAAAAATAAAAATTTTGATAATATGTCATTGAAAAATATGTATGAAGTGCCCCAGCGTGTTATATTACTAATTATATTCTATAGAATATAATAGAAGTTACGACCATAAATACTTACCTAAAATTTAAAAGAAGCTTATACTATTTCAATATAAGTTTTATAGTATACTTTAAGTTGCTGTTTCTCAAATTCTGCAATTTTGAGTTGCGTCACTTTTCTTGCCGGGGTGCGATACATACACAATGAAATGGAGCCCATGTATATAAAGTACCAGCATATTGTAAGCCTCGTTACTTGACCAATTCGTCACAAGATTTAATCAATTTAGAAGTCTGGAAAAGTATATTACATAAATATTAAAATTATGACAGAATTGCTTAATAAATCAATTAACCTCATTGAAACCAGCATTTCTTTTCAGTAATTCAAATAAAAACTACTTGGTTTTAATAAGAGCTGCATTCAATAGGCAATTAAACCATCATTCTGATTCTGAACAGGTACGGGATTTCCATTCAAATCTCTACAAAATCTCTGTAATTCATCCACTAAATGTCTGAATTCAAAAAGTGCTCTGAGGGGAAGAGCTTACGTAACGAAATGGAAACTCGTGTTCGTTAACCACGTGCAGTAACATTATTTTCTGGTTTTTTTTTTCACTCGGAATGAATTTCGCTTTTTAAAAGTTCGTTCTATTTCCAGTTGTAAGTATTTATAATTGTAACTATAAGAGCTCGGCGATATTGAAAATGATCATTAATTAATGTCTTCAGAACACCTTTTAGACTAGACGACATTAGGTTTATTCAGCTCTATTTTCTATATTAAAACAAACAAATATTTCTTTCTTTCTATTATAAAAAAAATTTTGCAATCTTTTTCAGGTTTATTCGCTTTGTGATTGGTAATAGCGAGTCACGTGATAGCGAGTCTTGTGGTTCAACGGGCTAATGAATTTAGAGCACGCGCAGACAAATTGAAATTGAAAATGCCTGCAATATTGAAAATGATCATTAATTAATGTCTTCAGAACACCTTTTAGACTAGACGACATTAGGTTTATTCAGCTCTATTTTCTATATTAAAACAAACAAATATTTCTTTCTTTCTATTATAAAAAAAATTTTGCAATCTTTTTCAGGTTTATTCGCTTTGTGATTGGTAATAGCGAGTCACGTGATAGCGAGTCTTGTGGTTCAACGGGCTAATGAATTTAGAGCACGCGCAGACAATAAACACAGTTATATTTTTAAATTAATTCATTCATAAAATTTGAGAGCACGCACTAGAGAGTTTGCAATGTTTTCAGAAGAACCGGCACATTCGGTCGCCGTTTCCATAGCAACAGTCGAATATGAAAATATTAAGAAGTACTATTACAGGGGAAACAACACGGAGAGGCTGAAACATTTAAAATTATGATGAGATTTTCTCTGAATTTTGACAATATGTTGTGCTAAAAAAATTTTTTGTGTGGAAATAAGATGTTTTGTTCTTGACAATTTTTAAAACATTTTGTTTTTATTTACACTATAGTTCCGTGTATGAGCAGAGAAATTTTGGAACGTTTTCTAAAGCTAAAGTACTGAGGTCGGCTTATATACGAATCCGATTATCGCGCAAAAAAAGTAGGCAATTTTCCGTTACTCGGGTGCATGCGATAAATATCGCAATGGGAAGGGAACCTTCAATTAATGTCGTACTAGAGGTCCGGGATCAATCCAGCAGCGATCCATATGGGGATGGATTGTGAAGTAATCCCCTACCCCTCATTGTTGAAAAGTATAATTCGCAAAGCGAACTAAATATGAATGCGTAGCAATCATCGGGAGTTGACGAGCGGTAGCGAGCATGGGACGGAGCCCCCTAGAATTAAAAAAACGGTCGCCTGGTTGACCCACCGTTGGTGGTTGTGCCTAGTACATCACTGCAGCTATTGCTGTTTGTGAAGTCGAAAAGATAACGCTTTATTCATGATTCAAAGAGTGGTTCCAACAGGAAAGTCCTCTGTACATCCTATGAGATGTTCGCATCAGAAAAACGGAAAAAAGATCAGAAGATATAAGAAGCGATGAATGTGAGATAGCCGACTCATGGGCCAATGATGCCTGAGCGAAAAAATAAAAAGATGTGAGGTTGTGGAACTCATAACCACAGGTGGATTTTTCTGACTGTCTTGGCGGGCCACCAAAAAACTCTCTGCGGGCCGCTATTTGCCCACCCCTGCCTTAGGGAATTGATCCTGGGTTGTCTTCAATAGCCCGTTGTGTTGCTCTAGTACGACGTTAATTAAAATTACCATTATCACACATCCAAATCTTCATCGCTTCTCACATATATCACAATAGGTGCACTCGCTGTTGAAGTTAAAGGTTGTGACTCAATACCGACCTCTATGGGTTGGACATCATTCGATTATAAAACGTTTATGTCATCAGATATGCTATTGGCGTCGAACTGTGTGGTGGAGGTACTTGGCGCACTCGTATCAGGCATTTGTTCACCTTGAAGGTGCGACGTATATGATTTCAAGAACTCCGTCCAAGCCCGTTGACGCTCAACTTCTGATGTCTGGATCTTCTTAAATTCCCATCTCTCGATCTTTAGACCTGTTGACGTTTCTATGATTTTTCTTGTGTTTATTGTACATATATTTGGACATTTTGAAATTTTTACGAAATTTCGAAGTCCGTTATCTAAACAAGTATTAAATATTTAGATTTTATTTATAGTGTTATTAATAAAGCGTAAAGGGACAAAAAAAGGACACCTCAAACGTCGTATTCGCACAAAATAGGCCAGAGCTAGACTAAATTAATGTGAGTGGCAGTGCGCAGTTTCGTGACTCAACTTTGCACTGCGATTGCATAAACCGATGACGTCAGCGCAAGATCAGTGAGCACTTAGAACATTCTTTGTTTAAAGTTCTTTTGAACGCGAAATCGTTCATTTATGTATCATTTATATTTTTCAAGTTATTAAAAAAAATTTTTAACACTCAAAACATAATCGTGGTACCCTGGTTTCGAAAGAAGGTAACGTCAAGATGCTTATTATTTTTATTTTTGAGTCCAAAACGAAAAGTTGTTCTTTAAACAGCTCTAAATACTTCGTTTTGTCCGAGTTTCTGCCCTAAGCAGACGAAAGGTAAGAAAAAATAAATCTGAATTAGGACTTTTAAATTCCTTAAAAATTATTTATTGTAGCGACATACGGTCAGAAACACCTACTTTACGAGTTGATGCTATATGTAAGTAACTTAAACTTGTTACAAGTGTTTTGTAGGAAACAATTCTCATTAATAAAAAAAAAACGATGTCGAATCGATCTACCATTTTTTGTATTTTGGTAATTTTGATTACCAATTTTTTGAAAAATGGTTATCGGATATCTTTGCTTTGTCTGTACTGAAGATATATAATTTTAAAGAAAGTTCTTTTGTTATTTCATGTGCCACTAAATGGAATTTCTTCTTGAAAAAATGTATTCGCTTTCAAAAAAATTAGCCATAAATATCTTATTAAATCAATTTATCTTCCTTTCATGACGACCAACCGGTATAGTGGTTAAGGTGTTAGCCTCTAGATTGGAAGGTCCCCGGTTCGAATCCGGGTTCGGGCATGGATGTTTGTAAGCGTATACCAGCTCAGGTGTTGCTTCGTCATCTGAACACGGTTCAAAATTACGAAGTATAAATTGTTATGAGGAATGATGGTCCTCCCACTGGCTGCTACTTCACAAGTGGCCATCACTTCCGTCCTTGTAGTGGTCAATGATTTAGGTCAAAAATGTGCCCGCTATTAGAAAAAAAAATCATCCTTTCATTATAACAATGGCAACATTCGAAAATTTTCCATGTTTGGTGCAAGAGTGCCAAAGGTAAAGAATATTGTTATGGAAATAGATACTGAAGGATTTATCTTAGATTCTTAATTTTTAAGAATGAAACTACAGCAATTTTACAGGAAACGAACCTAAGAAGGGACATTTAAACTCCCCCTAACCTCCACCTCAAAATCAATTTTTGTATTAGTCACCATTCGTAGTTTACCATACAACGGGTACGTGAAGTATGTAAACTGTATTTATATGGATATAATTCGATTCAAGTAGGTCGTAGAAGTTATGAAAATGTCGTAAAGTAGCTAACAAATTATTTTCCTGTCGCTTGAAAACTTATTTGCATTTTTCTACGAAAGGGAAAAGTGATTGTTCTGGTTTCAATCTACAGTTAACCAATTTAAACGGAATAAGGTCAGGTAATCCTGCAAGTTTAAAATAAAATTAATGTATATAATTAGGTCAATCATTGCAAATAAAGTTTTGTAATCTTATTCTAGATTCTTGTGACCTTTACTTACATTACTCAGAACGGCTTTTTAATTTACGAGTCGACCATTTCGTAAAGCTGCTTTTGAATATTGATATATCTCTATTTTATCATTTATACAAAGGTGGAATTTGATCTTTTGATACCTGGGGCCAGTGACGCCCTCTACCCAAAAGAGTTAGGCATTTAAAAAAAATGAAGTATATTTATTTAGATAATCCAACTAAACACGTTCTAATTAATAACATATTAACATGTTAATAATTGTTCGCAATATCAATTCTGAACGGCTCTTTAATTTACAAGTGGACCATTTCGTAAAGCTGCTTTTGAATATTGATATATCTCTATTTTATCATTTATACAAAGGTGGAATTTGATCTTTTGATACCTGGGGCCAGTGACGCCCTCTACCCAAAAGAGTGAGGCATTTAAAAAAAATGAAGTACATTTATTTAGATAATCCAACCACACACGTTCTAATTAATAACATATTAACATGTTAATAATTGTTCGCAATATCAATTCTGAACGGCTCTTTAATTTACAAGTGGACCATTTCGTAAAGCTGCTTTTGAATATTGATGTATCTCTCTATTTTATCATTTATACAAAGGTGGTAATTGGTAATTTTGGTAATTTTAGTTAACGTCGTACTAGAGCAATACAACGGGCTATTGACGACGGTCCGGGATCAGTCCCTTAAGGGAAAGATCCACTTGGAGGATTAATGGGTCTACAAGTTAGACAAGGCGTACGATACCTTGTTTTCCCCTCATGTACGTTTATTAGAAAGGAATATTATTGCTTTGTCTATTCTCTATCTCATCTGAATGTCTACTATTATAAAGGAAGTGTTTGTATGTCTGTGCGTTTTCCGACGATCTAAACCACTTACAGTTCTGAAATTTGGCACACATGTAGTCTTAATTTTGTACGAAGCCCGAATTTTAAAATTTAATCTAAAACATTTTAAAATTAATTTATTGGCATTCATTTATTATTTGTTTTCCTTAGAATGGCAACAATATGAAGAGATCGCAGATTCTAAACAGATTTTTTTCCCTTTCATTTCTTGAGAACAAACGATTCCAGCGTAGCGAAACAAAACAAATGAAACCATTTTAAAATAAATTTATTGGCATTCCTTTATTATTTATTTTCCTTAGAATGGCAACAATATGAAGAGATCACTGATTCTAAACATATTTTTTTCCTTCCATTTCCTGAGCACAAACGATTTTAGCGTAGCGAAACAAAACGAATGAAAACATTTTGACTGGCGTTTATTTCTTTTTTTATTCTTAGTCCAAGTTTCTATCTTAGTCTCGGTGCATACATCCGGTTTTTCAACGTGCAGCGCCGCTGCGCCAACGAAAGTGCGGTCTGAGATACATTAGCTCCAATGGAGTAGAGCACACATGCCTCCGGCGCCGCTGCGGCGACGCACGTCCAACTTGCGTGTAATTTTGTAATTTGTACCGCAGTTCTCCACGGCCCCGTAGCTCGCCGCACACGCTTCTCCGGTCTCAAATACCTTATTTTAATTTTATAAATCGAATATATTAATAATTAATTAATGGTTGTATCAAATAACGTCTATTTTGTGTTTCAAAATATACTTTTTTTACACCAAGTAACCGAAATAAACACGTTTACTGCGATAGAATATTTATGGCAAATGGCGAAAAATTAGTATTTGCGTTATTTCACGTTTATGTGTGCATAGTTGGGCTTCGATGCCGCAAGTTGAAAAACCGGATGTGTGCACCGGGTCTCAAATGCTTTCTAGGGTTTCACCACCGCCCCTTAGCACCTTCATTTATATTTCTCAAATAATTGTTTTTGTATGACTGCCTGGATGATAGACTTAATCCTGTGTACTGCTACTCCGACGAAAGAGCAGTCCACCGTGGAATCGGTAGATTTTTGAAGCGTCGGAAGCACGTTAGGGAACGGCTGTCATACGTAAAAGTATGATTCTTGATCACCGTGGATGGATTTTCCTTTGATCATCTCGTTATCCCTGCTATCGTTTACGATTTCTGAACGATAAACTCGGAACCATAATCCATGTAGAAGACGCCAGTTGTGGAAACATTTTGGTTACGTTTTGAACTATCATCTAATGCGAGTCTAAACAATACACTCGCTACAAATCACGTGACTGAAATGTCAATTCGCCTGATTCGGAATAAAAGAAGGATTTTCTGAGTGCACAAACTAGATGGTCTGCCATAAAATACTATTCATCGCAAAGTTGGTAATGTTCGGTGTTTAATATAATTTGCGTTGACCAATCAACTATCAAAAATGAATTTGGAATTCAATATCGTTGAAATTTTTACTATCGAAGTGCAAAATACCTATTCGAAAACGAATAAACTAATGTTACATATAGAATACGTACAGGGAACACGTATCTCCACAGGAACTCAACCGTCAGCAACATATAGCGTGACGTAAAATACCTCATGCATACATTTCCAATTGAAATATCGTAATTTCCTTGAAGTATGTGCCTACCACTTTTTCCGAGGACAACACCTCGTAATTTTAAGCCACGGTCAGATGACGTGGTGAACACTTGAGCCGGCACCACACTCTCCAAACTTCCACACCATGCCAACTTCAGGACATTTGAGGCAACAAAACCAAAAATAAACCACTTTGAAGTGAAAATTATAGGTAACTAGCCACTGCGTGGCTAGCCCGTGGTGGTAGGCAAACCAACACCATGATATAAGGTATTATTCTGGTGTATAAAATTTTCCGCAGATTACAAATTAGTTGCAATTTTTACTCTATCTTTAACGGTGTAGGAGATGGAAAAAGAACTAATTGACTCCAGTTAAAAGATTGTTTGTTTTTGTCGTCTAGCAGAAAAATTATTCATCCGCGAACCGGAAACGAAAACAATAAATTTAGAATCTGTGATCTCTTCTATGCTGTAGCATTCAATAATGATTAAATTTCATTAATTTTATTTTAAAATGTTCTAGATTGAATTTTAAAATTCGCCGCGACCCAAAAATTGCAAAAAATTCGGACTACCTGTGTGCCAAATCTCATTGCTGTAAGTGGCATAGAATCGTTAGGATTTTGCGGCAAGAAACAGACAGACAAACACTTCCTTATATAATAGTAGAGATACACTCTTTAACATACGTTTTTTTTTATATCTCAATTCCCGATTTTCTGCTGATTGACTAGATCGATTATAGACCTGTGCCAGTTACGAAACTATCCTCTCGCTATCAGTTTCGAGTTTCGATTCCATCCCTCAAAGGAAGGTCTTTATGTTGGCCAACCGATCAACGTCTAGTGTAAACATCTCACGATCACACCTCGACTAAAATTTAATGCAGATTCCATTGTCGCCTCCCTTTACATACACGGGTCAATATTTACTCTCAAACTCACCTTATACATCAAGCATACCACCCAGCGAGCTTTGTAAAAACATTTCGTTCCAGAAGCAGACGCTCCTGGTTTTAACCCACCCCTCTATTGGAGGTATTGTTGACCACGAAGAGCTTCCACTAAAGCATACACTGCTTTTTCTGGTGCCGTGTAACAATGGGCAAGCACAATGATGCGATAACATCTTCATCTTCTTGACGCCAGGGAC
This sequence comes from Metellina segmentata, assembly GCA_947359465.1. Taxonomy (NCBI): domain Eukaryota; kingdom Metazoa; phylum Arthropoda; class Arachnida; order Araneae; family Tetragnathidae; genus Metellina; species Metellina segmentata. Next base: position 100,991,611 of record OX375881.1, read on the forward strand.
CGCTGTTGACGCAGCTGTCTCGATAAAGTTGTAGTTCTTTTTTATGTACACGTCCAGTGGACGATATGGTATTTATGCGAAGCGTGGTGTGCTGCTGCCGTGAAGAATGTGCAAGGGAAAAGAAAGAAAAAGTGGAGCTCTCGCTTATGATTTTTCTTTTATTGGAGCTGTCCTGGACTTTTTTTTGACTGAGTTGTTTGTAGATGTGCTAATTTCTAACGAAGCATATTTATATATTGTACAGGGAGGCCACAAAGGCACCAGACCTTTTGTGTATTAAAAATTCATAATTTATTCTCTTATAAAAAATAAATATACTTCTTGGAAATTATTTTTAGTAAGTTTTACAGATTTTAAATGTTTGAATGTTTCGATGGTGGTTGTCTGAAGCCAAAATAATGAATGTGAGCTCTTTGGGTTAGTACAAGTGATCATTGATTTTGTTGATAAAATAGGATTGTCTTTACTCGTTGCTCTGTCGTGAATTTCTCCGTAACTATTTTCCAAGGATTACATATAAATAAGCTTAAAATTAAAAATAATAATAATAGCAAAAAAGTAATTACATTTTTAAGGTATCGGAATACGTTAAACTTTTTCTGACCATAATTTAAAATAAAAAAGGTTTCTGATTTTATTTGATAAAGTATTTGTTTCACTTTTCAAAATATATTTGATTTTTTCTTTAAGTTAATTAGTAGCAGATATATAAAGATTTTAATCAAGGAGGGTAATGGTAATGGTAAGTTTAGTTAACGTCGTACTAGAGCAACACAACGGGCTATTGACGACGGTCCGGGATCAGTCCCTTTAAGGGAAAGATCCGAGGACAACACCTCGTAATTTTGAACCACGGTCAGATGACGAAGCAACACCTGAGCTGGCACCCCACTCTCCAAACTTCCACGCCAACCCAACGTGAGGACTTTCGGCCACGACAGATTTAAGGTGCACCAGCCGCCTCTACACCATACGCTTACAAACATCCATGCCCGGACCCGGATTCGAACCAGGAACCTTCCGATCTAGAGGCTAACACCTTAACCACTATACCGGTTGGTCGGCTTAATCAAGGAGGGAAAACCGGAAGTAGGTATGGAAAATACCGGCCGTTTCAAGTCCAAAAACCCGTCAAAACTTAAATTTAAAACTTACCTTTTTTGCAAATATAATTTTAGAAAGATTTCTCAAATGTTTAAATGGTACCTCTTTTGGAAATAGTGTGAACATTTTTAAAGAGAAATGAAGAGCAAAATTGTTTACACAAACAGTAAAAGCACGAGAGAGCAAACGATACACTTAAAACTATTTTCTACTGTACATTAATTTTTATGCATTATTTCCTCACTTCAAACGTTATAACACAAAAAGGTATTGATGGATGCTCGTAAAACTTTTAGAACTTGTTCTTTATAATTTTATCTAGTGAATGAACTAGACTCATTATGCTGAGTTGAAAAGTTTTTAAATTATGGCCATTTATTTAAGAAATAGGACTGTAAAACTATCAAGAATCTTGTATTCATTTTTCGATCGCTTGTAAAATTTTTTGCTTGTTAAAATATCTTTTTGATTCTAGTTCATTCCCTAATAAAATGCATGTAGTTTATTTTGGTAGCATCCTTTTTCAAATTGATTGGATAGATTTTCCTGTAGTACAGTTGAAGTTTCTGATCAATTTCATTAAAATTCCATACATAATTATCATTTTTACAAAATTATTAATATGTAGTTTAAATATTTATAGCCCAATGCTATTGTTTAATAACACTAAACATAAAAATACAGTTAAAACGATTCGATAAAATATTTTAAAAAAAAAGGGTTTCGAACGTGAAATACCTTAAAATTTTTAACCAGTTTTAGAGACTAAAACTTTTAAGTATTTCCCACGATTAAAAAGTATTTCGAGAAGGCCAGCACAACTCTGTAAAATTAAATCGAGCCCATATATTTAAAGTACCAGCATATTGTAAATTCGTTACTTGACCAATTCGGCGAAAGATTTAATCAATTTAGAAGCATGGAACAGACAATTAAAATAATTAAGTATCCGGATGTAGTAGTCTATAGTATTTTGGAACTAAATAGTTTTAAACGGATGCAACTTGCAGAATTTCAAGATATCATCTGGTCGACTTGAGGTCCAAACTTGAGAATCTGGAAAAAAATCGTTTAGAGAATGAAGAAGAGTGCCACTACGAACAGGACATTTGGAGTGCTTGGAACCATTACCAGACACTTAAGGCTGCTACACACTAGGGATGCAACATCGACAACAAAACATCGATGTTCAAATTAAAACATCGATGTTGATAATACATCGACCAAAAACCATCGATGTTCAAAATTAAAACATCGATGTTGATAATACATCGACCAAAAACCATCGATGTTTATTAGCATCGTTAGTTATTAATTATTTATCAACTTATTGGGGGGGGGGCATAACAAACTTATTTTTTATTTACTGTAAATAAAAAATATTGGGGCTTATAGTTATTATATGCACCAATATTTGTTATTTACAGTTTTAAAAAAAAAAGAAGTTTGTTTACATTCTCCACCTTAAGCGGACTTCTTTTTTCACTCACTATCCCATCAGTTAGGGAAAAAACTCTTTTTGATAGAACGGAAGTCCCCATCACTGACAAATACTTAGTTGCGCGGTTATTTTTCTTAATTTTCAAAATTTTCACTTTTTTTTATTCAAAAATAAAACATTGACAACGTAAAAACATCGACAATGTTAAAACATCGATGCTGAACAAACATTGGCTACAATAAATCGATGGTAAATACATCGATGTTTTGAAAACATCGAGATCGATGTCGCATCCCTACTTTTCAGACCCTTCAACCTTGACCACTTTGGTCTAAAAGTATGTTCAATTTACTGATTATGAAAATTATGCTACATGGTTATTTTTTAACTTTTTATAATGGCACTTTTTTCACTCAAAAATAAAACATCGACAGTGTAAAAACATCGACGAGTGTAGACATCGATGTTACAAAAACATCGCTTCCAATACATCGATGTTTTTTTACAAAACATTGATGTTTTTTTTTTACAAAACATCGATGTTTTGAAAACATCAACATCGATGTCGCATCCCTACTACACACTAGGCCAGTAATTTAGTCGAGTAGCGAGTGATTTAGTAGCTCTACTAAACGAGAAAACGGCAAGTGGTCGAGTAGTTATTCACATACGGTTTAGTTGGTGTTCGAGTGACGACTGCTAAAGATGATGCGTAGAGCCAAGCTAAATCGCGATGACAAAGATTATATGAAATAGAATAGAAATATGGAAGCATCATGTATATATATTTGCGTCCGAAGTAAATAAAAGCGATGAAAAAGTTAAAACGTTATTAAAAATTATTTTATGTACACTTAAATAAAGCTAGCATTTTTTTTACGAAAGAGAAGTTATCAGTAGTCATATCACTTTTCAATCAACATTTAATTAATTCAACCCTAGCAACGTCGGGTAATGAATTCTGCTAGTTTAAAAATAAATACGAAATACTTTCCTAGTGTTTTAAATTTTTTGTTTGATTTCCTCCTCGTGAAACTCCGGTATTCCCATCGCTTTTTCTAACTCATCGATTGCAACTGACTTCTATGCTTTATTTTTGTACTGGGAAGATTTCACATTCCATAAGCACTCCATTTCCACAAAAGCAGTAACAAATTTGACCGTAGTATCATCACTCCAACGAATGATGTTGCCGATAAAACTGTTATTTTAAGAGAATAAAAAACTCTAAACATTTGGACTCAACAGATTTATTGACTACAGAAAAAGAATGAATTTAAATTACAGCGATGAAAACGATCTGCGAGACAGACGATAAACAAACTACTGCCAAAATTTAAAACTCATATATAACAGGCATACTTTAACAAAAAACACACACAAGAAAGAGACCTCACGGAATGAAAACGAATAACTAATGAACTCTACTAAACAGACGTGTTTGCACCTGTCTAGTGGCGTGCTAGTGGTTAGTGGAGTGGGGTGGGAGGCACTACTCGACCACCTACTATCCATTTGACTGGATCGAGTCCACTAAATCGTTTTACTAAACTACTCGACTAAATAGTTTTGTCCCAACACGTTTAGTTACTATATCACTCGTTACTCGACTAAATTACTGGCCTATTGTGTAGCAGTTTTTAGCACCCTGAAAAATCTAGCGATGGCTTTACTCACGACTTTTCCCACTACGTTCTTCGCTGAGACTTTATTCACTGCGTTAAATAATATTAAAACCAACAATAGAAACCGACTAACAAATGAAGTTTAGTAGTGCTTGTATGGGCTTGGAAGTGCACGAAATACCAACCTTTAATTAAAGATTTGGTAAATGCAATTCAACAACAAAAAAAGTCATTAGTGTAAAGAATACTTTGCTTTTGCTTTTTTTTTTTTAAATAAATGTATCAAAATTTTAATTAACACACGTCCCTAAACTCGAACAAACCACGAAAATCAAATTAGGACACGTGATACCAGTGACGCACTCAGAGTTTTTTTTTTCGGTTTTATGATGCAAGTCATATTTATTCAGGTTGCGCCAATCACAGGGCAGGCAAATTCAAGTGAAAAATGTCGTGAAAGATGTAAAAAAGGGACTGGGAAACAGAATAATGGGCTGAAAGCAAGAATAGATCGCTTGGGTAACCCGGATGCCCGACACACATGTTTACTAAAGACAGTAAACCTAAAACACACACACTCAAAGGAATGACTGACAGGCTACAACCAAAGCAATAGAAATTTTAAATTTCAGTCATTGCGATATAGCGGCAATAACGATCTATCCTCGAGAGTGTATCAGGACACCTTTGCAACAAGACACTGGGCTGAAGCACAATCACATTGGCGTTCAATGATTGATGTATCTCATTGGTTAGGAGTGTTTGTCATGTGCAGTAGGAATCTCTAACATAATATCTAACCCTTTACACTCACTCTCATGTATGTTTGGGACAGTCCAACTGTCCTTGAGCAGTCTATGAAAACTTCTTGTCACCGAACCACACTTCGAGGCGTACCACGCATATCTTCTTCTTACTTTGAGGCATCATTCCCCAATGGACAACCCGAATAACAGACATAACAGATTAGCCGCATGTTAGGAAGGTTCTCGAATAGAAAAAAAAGTTGTGATATTCCGACGGCAAAATGTGAGACACCTTGTCAACAAGCCCACTGGGCTGAAGCACAATCGCATTGGCGTTCAATGATTGATATATCTCATTGGTTAGGAGTGTTTGTCATGTGCAGTAGGAATCTCTAACATAATATGTAACCCTTTACACTCACTCTCATGTATGTTTGGGACAGTCCAACTGTCCTTGTGCAGTCTTAGAAAACTTCTTGTCACCGAACCACTCTTCAATGCGTACCACGCATATCTTCTTCTTACTTTGAGGCATCATTCCCCAATGGACCACCCGAATAACAGACATAACAGATTAACCACTGGCTAGGAAGGTTCTCGAATAGAAAAAAGGAGGCGTGATATCCCCACGGCAAAATGGGCGATTCGGTTTTACGAGACACTCGTCCCGCCTTGAGTGCCCTAGAGTCACGCTAAGCACGACCCAAGTCTCAAGAACCACCGTCCTGAGTCTTGGTAGAGTTGCGAATTAGAAACCGGGATGGGCTGAGAGTTCGATACTCTCTCCAACCAAGACCGTCATGTGTGTAAGGGATGATGCATATTAAATCTGTTGTGGCCTCAAATGTCATCCTATAGACGCGGTGTGGAGTTTTGGTGAGTGGGATGCGTGTTCTGGTGTTGACCTCGTCACCTGACCGTAGTTCAAAATTACGTAGTGTTGTCCTCGGATATTTCTTTCCCTTTGGGACTGATTCCGGAATGTCACCAATAGCACTTTGTGTTGCTCCAGTGCGACGTTAATTAACGACCTACCATGTATCCAACTTATCGTATGGTTTGTTAGTGGGATTTTATATTAAACGAGATATTTTGGTCCATAATGAACGTTTGTTAGATTTTATGTTCATTTTTGTGCCAAATTATTATCCAAAGAGTTATGTTTGCTTAAAATCAACAAAAGAATCTTTCAAAGTTGTATCAAAAACAGTGTACTGGCCCCATTTCTATCCTGTTAAGAATGGCCGCCTTGGTTTTCTAGAAGTACAGTTGGAGGGAAAAATTGATTCACACCTTTATTTATATATTGATTATTCAATCTTATCATCACAGATGTAAATGTTACTCTACTGACCAGTATTATAATGATCTTTTTCTCAATCCCTCCCATAGAAAATTATGGGAGTTAAACATTTTAGAAAGGATAAAGTTTCCAACTGCCAAATATGATAAAAATATTTTTTCTCTTTTGACTCTCGCTCATGTAAAATATTTTAGTTGCGCCATTTTTTACGCGATGGTGTGATTTAATCTCTTAAGGAAAAATAAAAATTTTAAATTTTAAAGTAGAAATATAAAAAAAACAGTCTTTACAACTTGCATAACAATCGTTAAGCTATCCACAACAGCTTCTTCATCACTTTCTTGAAAGACAGGTGTCCCATAAAGCATTGAATTGGAAAATGTAATTTACATAGAAATGATTGTAGAGGAAGTAATATTGTATGTATTGTAAGTAAATTGTATGAATAAAACCAGTTTAATGTTTTGTGTTTTTAATTTCCTTTTAATGTTACAAAAAAACAGTCAAGTATGTATTTTAAGTGCCTAAAAATCGTGTTCGAATAATGTACCTAATTTTAAATTTCAAAACTGTGTACTAACTTTTCTTAATGCAAGACTAGCTTCAGAGGTAGAGCCAGTCATGCGCTGCGCTAACCAGATTCTAGGTATTCCTTGGAATTTAAATTATATGACTGTCCTTTTTTTTTTATCTTTGACTACTTTTGAATTCCCCTCTTTACCAGTTTGCTTAAAAATCAGAATCAGAAGTGACTTATGTATTAATGTTTGAGTGCTATTCTCGAATTGCCATGATTAGTCTCAAAAACTGAATATTACCAAGATGTTTCCAACATACACTCTAAGACAAAAAAAAAGTTACACCTAGAAGGAACTGTCAGAATGCAATGAAATTTACAAGGTTAGTAAAGTGCTTTTTTATGAATAGGTAAGTTATTAAAATTTGAGACTTAAATATGCAAACTTTATTGAGAAAAAAAAAGGTATCATTCAGTATGACGTATGACCACCATTATTCCTAATCCAGAATGCCAAGCGCCTTGGTAATGAGTCATACAGGCTCTTTATGAAATCCTGCGACAGTCCATCCCATACTGCTTGAACGCTGTCTCGTAGTTCCAGCAGATTACGCGGTACAGGTGGTGTGGTGACATCTCGTCGAATGATATCCCATACATTCTTGATCGTGGACAGGCACGGTGAGGATACCGGCATGATATGATTTCGTTGTGTCGAAGACAAGTTCTAGAGACTAAAGCAATATGGGGTCGAGCATTGTCTTGTTGAAAAAGCGTGTGAACATGGGAGTTCAGGAATGGGATCATAATAGGCTGTAAAATTTCTTGTACGTAACGCTGGCCTGTCAGAGAATTTGACATCACACTGAATTGAACCCCACACCATGACACCAGGTCTTCAGGACGTGTGACACATCTGGGCACAACAAACCGTGAGTTTTGGCGCTGACCATGTTGCCTCCAGACACGGATTCAACTGTCGTCTCCACCCGGACAGAAGTGGGATTCGTCAGTGAAGACCACTAGATGCCATTCGACGCCATATGTCCGTCTGGCACGACACCATTCCAGTCTTTGACGGAGATGCAATGCTGTTAAAGGCAGTCGTAACGGTCTACGTGAGTTTAGTAACACGACGTGAAGCCGTCGACAAATGGTGCGATCACGTATTGGTTGATCGAGAGAGATTCCCAATGCCCGTTGGATGACGGCAACAGTGGCTGTTGGATCAGTACGCGCATGTCTTACAACACGTCGATCTCTCTCGGTCCGGTTTCTTTAGGCCTTCCTGAGCCTGGTTGACGCTGGCATGTGCCATGTTGTATCTACCGCTGTCAACAGCGCACAATCGTAACATCAGTACAACCAAATCTGTTGCACAATTCGTCGATTAGGCCATCAACCTTCTCGGAGATCAATATCTCGCACTCTGTCAAACTCTCCCAGTTGCTTAAATTGCTTGCGATCTATTTCCGAAGCATAACCTAATGCGAAACGATGTAACCAGCACAATAGCATGAGTCGAAATGAATTTGATAATATATTGGATATCCTTTTATGCCCTGGTATGCAGCGTGTTTGAGAGCTGGCCTGCGCGTAGCGCATGCTCAAATGATTCTGAAAATTTGATCATTTGCATCTCCAATGCAGATGTACCACTCCTCCAAATTTCATTTATACCGGTCTACTAGTTCCAGGTGCAACTTTATTTTTGTTTAGAGTGTAATTATATACGTAATTTAAAATAAATTTTAATAACTTAAATAAATGTTATATGTTATCCATGAATGAAAAAAAGTACCATCTTTGTAATTAGTATAATAATGATTTACATAGCATAATCAATATAAAAGTTCAGTGATTACCTGAATCAATCATTGATGAAGTTATTAAGGTAGTTACCAATCAATAGTCACATACAAACAAATAAATTTGTATCTAATATGAATACAATCTAACAAACATCGAACTTTCAGAATGATTAAACATAGAAGTAATGCTTACAACTGAAAATATTATAATGCTAGAAACAATCTTCATTTTGAAGTTGTTGCATGGAATGAGTTTTATGCTCATATTGGTATCCTTTTTGCAACATTTTTAAAACGACATTTTATAACATAGTTTTTTTTTACCCTGAAGTATATCCCCGTCATTCGTAAAAGTACCTTTACCGTGAGCTTTCATTTCGCGTTTCGGTATCTTAATTTAAATTAAATCATTGATATATTTTATTTAATCAAGCAAGCCCTCCAAAGTGTGCGTGTGTGTGAATATTAATTACCTTTCTTCGTGATAGAGAATATATATGGTCGAATATATTCCTCCATACGCGTTACATAAAATGGTTGTATTCAAAACCAATCTCTCATAGGTAACATGGTAACTCTTAGTTCAATTGATTAGATCACCAGTTCGCTGTTTCATTTGACAATATTAATTTACACTTACAAGCTAGTGAGAGATAATATTAAACCTCTAAAATACATGGGTAATGCTTCAGTTTACTATATTCCAATATTCCTAAAACAATTTATCAGTTTGAGCAGCGATTCACAACCATTTTGTCAGTAGAAAGACACCGGTAAAATATTTTAAATTGTATAATATTTATTTCATTTCTACTTTTTGATTTTGAGCTTTTGACAAGTGTCTTCACCAAAATTTTATGTTAGACCATTATTAATAATTTTGAGTACTATATTTCAACGAAGTATCATAGATATATATATTGCTTCAAAAATATTTTCAAAAACCACTTTGGAGCAAAGAGGGTAGGAATAATTAAGCAAAATTATACATATTTATGAATAGTCAGCTAAAAATATAATACATCTTTTGATACATCACAGAATTTAGTAATTGGTTTTTGTATGTACCATGAGATGAAAAAAGGTTGAAAATCGATGTGTTAGACAAAATGAGCAATGAAAATATATAAACTATGTATCAGTTTGCTCTTGTGTAACAATATTACAAATACAGTGAATCTTTTATAGCAGCGTTTTCAACCTTCTTTTTTAGTCGTGATACTTTAAACTTATTACTAAAATTTTTCGTCGCATCAAAAAAATATAATATTTTTTAACGATCTGACAAAAAATAGGTATAATTTTGATTCATTTACAAAAATAATAATATTATGTCCACTATCTACTAGAATCAATTTGCTTAACACTTGCATTTCAAAGTCTTAAAATGTAAAAACTTGGAAGTTTCCGACTAAGTCAAATGGAAACATGAAGTTCAACTTGTAGAAGTTAAACTTGAAAAAAATTAGAAAACTAATCAACCCAACTATTTTAACCAACCAATTCGAATTTATTGCTTTATAATTTAGGGAAAACCAACCCACAGAACATTTGTAACGGTAGTTTATAATATTTCTTTATGATTTGAAACAGTAACTAAAAAAATATCTAAATTAGTTTCAGAATTTATCTGTTTAAGAAATTAGTCAAAACACCCTTGGAAAAAACTTAAAATATTAAATTACGTTTTTATGACTCATACCACCCATCACATCCATCAAGATTTGACCTATTTTGTTGATGACGAGATATCTCGTCATGTATTGCGAACTTTTTTTTATGATGAAGAGATCAAGATCTGGTCAGTTTTCTTCTAATGACGAGATAACTCGTCTAGACAACCACCATGAGGATTAAGGTTAGACAAAGGGTAGTAAAGAGATTACTCCTGACTCACTGCATCCAGAGGTAGCATTTACCTACATCAATTCAAGGATGTCACATACATAATATAGTATATAACATCTATAAACCTATATAATATATACATTAAAATGATCTATTAGATTACATCACTATATAAAATCATTTATTTCACTCTAAAATCATTTATTACAAGATTATAAACACATAATTTTAAACATATATAAGTATATACAGAGGCTGTTCACACATTTTTTAGACAATGTATATTGTATTCACAAAACTAAATTACATAAAATTCTTGTGTTTTAAATGTTCTATTTGATAGCCCTTATTCTGAACTACCTTTCGACACCGTAATTTCCAGGATAGTAATGCTTTCTGAAGTGTCAGAAGAGGTATTCTATCCCATTCCTCCTGAAAAACTTTCCAGAGTCCTGTAAGGGTTGTGGGACGACGTTTGGATAATGCAGATTTTAAAAGTCCGAAAGCACAAAAATTCATAGGTGATACATCGGGATATGTAGTAGGGATATCAGTGAAGGGTATGGCCTTGATACAGGTTTTTTGTTCCATTTCTTTTAGGAAATTTACAGTGGATTTTGATGGTCGACTGCTAGTTTTGTCTTGATGGAGTTCCACAGATTGATGGCACTGTGGGTAAAGCGATGGTATTTCATTCAGAAAAATTCCTGATAGTATTTAGAGTTAATCTTGGCATTTTTTCCCACTCTCTTTATTTTTAACTTGCCATTATAAGAAAAACCAGGAACAATCATGAATCCCTAAGAAAAACTTTCTTTCGATTCTGTGAACCATGTACTTAAATTGTTTTCTTCCCTTTTATGATAATAAATGGCTCTTTTTTTGCTGCAATCATTTAAATACACCCATGATTCATCTATTGTGACAATTTTTTTCCATGTTTCTTTAGATAAGTGTTCCTCATATAGAATTCGGCAGCAATGTCCTGCGTTCAGCGATATGCTTTGGAGAAAGACGATGCACATTGCGTTGTTTCGCTTTCTTAAGATTTAAATCAACGTTTATCATTTTGTTTACAGTGGACACCGAGCATTTTAATGATTTTGCAACTGTCCTTTGACTAGGGGGATTTTCTTTTAACATTAAACAACGTACCTTTGCAATAGTCGAAGATGTCCGTTTCTTCCTTGGATATTTGTTTGGAATTTTTGTCCCACTTGAGGCTCCAATTTGACGTTTTTTTTCCTTTCTTGTTGACGATATTACCTATCGACGCTTTAGATATCACAAAACCATGACTCTCACATCGTTTTTGGATAACGGAATATGAATATTTCTCTTCAGAAAGGGCATAAATATAGCCTTCGAACCACTGCTTCGTTAAAAACGCCATTTTGAATAAAAACCAACCTCTCAAGCCGCAGACGATAATTTTGACTTTTAAAAACATAGTACAAAGCTGCAATTATTTCTTTTGCAGCAAACAATTTTTTATTACCGCTAACCAAAATCGTCTAAAAAATGTGCGAACAGCCTCTGTATTAACAATAATCAGCTTCAAGCGGATACAGGGTAGTAAAAATGTTATAAATTTCGGGAAAGCAAAACAAAAATCAAAGAAATCTTTTTAAATAACAAACAAAAATTTTGAATAAAGACGAGGAAAAACATACCAAAAAACTTAATTAATTTCTATTCATTGGAACATACAAACATTTTGAATAAAGTTCGTTTGTGTTACGTTTCTGTGAATAGAAAATTCATTTGCAATGGAACTCTTTTTCAATTAACATTTAAGGAATACAAATCACACACAAACAGAGATGATGGCCAAGTGCAAATCTGAAGCCACGGGCAAAATCAATTTATGACACCGACCGTTGAACTATGTTCTGATAAGAACCCTGATTCTAACTTTTCCCACAAGTTCCAGTTAAAGAATAATGTGTATTAAATTTCGATCAGTTCCGGAATCAAACTCCACAACCTTCAATCCTGCAATCAATCTTTACAGTTATTGTTTTTAACGTCTTTTTGGGATATTCAAGTTCCGTTAGCTTGAAACTGATAGAAAAAGGAAACGTATGTCTTAACAAAAAAAAGGTTAAGAATAGTTTTAGAATGAATTTTATATGTAGCCCCATTGGTTCCAGATGACCACGCATATGAACTAGTGATGCGACATCGACAGCAAAACATCGATGTTCAAAATTAAAACATCGATGTTGATCATACATCGTCCCAAAAACATCGATATTTTTAAACATCGATATTTTTAAACATCGATGTTTTTAAAATTCAGTGTATTTAAACTTTTCCTCCCATTTCTTAAAACTGGTTTAGCAACTTGTGATGCAACATTGACAGCAAAACATCGATGTCCAAAATTAAAACATCGATGTTGATAGTGCATCGCCCCCAAACCATCGATGTTTTTAAAATTCAGTGTATTTAAACTTTTTCTCCATTTCTTAAAACTGGTTTAGTAGCTATTGATGCGACATCGACAGCAAAACATCGATGCTCAAAATTAAAACATCCATGTTGATAATACATCGCCCCCAAACCATCGATGTTTTTAAAATTCAGTGTATTTAAACTTTTTCCCCATTTCTTAAAACTGGTTTAGCAACTAGTGATGCAACATCGGTTCCAATACATCGATGTCTTTTTATAAAACATCGAAATCGGTGTCGCATTCCTTGGCCACTTTGGTCTAAAAGTATGTTCAATTTGCTGATTATAAAAATTATGCTACTTGGTTATTTCTTAAATTTTTATAACGGTACTTATTTCATTTAAAAATAAAACATCGATAATATAAAAACATCTACAATGTAAAAAGATCGACAAGTATAAACATCGATGTTACAAAGACATCGACTCCAATACATCGATGTTAAAAACATCTACAATGTAAAAACATCGACAAGTATAAACATCGATGTTACAAAAACATCGACAAATATAAATATCGATGTTACAAAAACATCGACTCCAATACATCGATGTTAAAAACATCGACATCGATGTCGCATCCCTAATATGAACCTCCGGAACAAAGAGGTTAAAAAATCAAAATCACCGATTTTTAAATTCTTTGTATCACCGTAGCTGCAAGCTCCGTTGCAAAATTTTCCACTGGATTGATCCACAAAATAGCTAACATCCATATTTTTCAAATCATACCACCCCCATTCATGCCCCTCCATACGCTCTTTTTCTAGTTCAATATTAATAAGAATTAAAAAAGCAGATTAGAATTCAGGCTAATGTTAACTCCTCCATGCGCGTAAGGGGGACACAATAGGTCCCGGAGGGGCCACCATGAGGGGAACCCGAAATTGCTTGCCACCGTATGGAATGATAGGGGACCCCTCTTTTTTTTCTATAAAGACTTCTTCTTTTCAAGCAGAAACTTATCCCTAAACCACATAAGCTTTACAAAACATTACATGCACACATTGCTTTTGAATAGAGATGTTATTTTTTGTGCGTCGCAAGTTTTTTCAAAACAGCCGCTTTGGCGAGACTTCCTTCGATTTGGCGTGTTTGAATCATCAAATGTTGTATGCTTAGAGCAGGAACTCATTGAATGCCGAAACAAAAATTTTGCTGCGCAGCTGCTTAAAAACTAATGACGTTTTACGTCAAAAAAAGACGAATTATAATATTTTTTATAGTATTAAACGTGTTTTAAAGTTTTAAACAAATTAAAATGTGACAATGTATTTCTAGTCATCAGTGAAATAAGCATTTAGTGGCTTCGAAAAAATGTCAATGATGAGTTTCTGCTCTAAGACAAAAAATATCAATGGAATGATTTTTATAAAACAGTAAAAAAAATCTGTTCGGGACAAAATGCAATTTTCTTATTAGTTCCTATTGTATAAAGCAGGTTAATCACAAACATGAGTATACACTAAGACTCGAATTGTTTGTAAAATAATTCTTTGTATTATATACATTCAATCTCTGCTTTCAAAATGACTGATTCAGTTACATTAAATTAATTACATTTACAATAGCACCTATTTTTTTTGTATCGATTTTTAATTTTTTTGGTCTTATTTCTATTTCTATTTTTGAATTAAATTACATGTATAAATATACCTGAGGATTATGAATGGGCAGAGTAGCTCGGTGTGTTTTGAAATTTTTATCTTCCATTTCAAAACACGGGAAACTTTTTCTTATGGAATTCACATAGTAAGAATTTTCTTCATATAATTTAAATATTTTTTATTTCTGTGGCATTTTTCAATGAAGTTTATTTTAATTCAATGCACTTTTGTTGAAATTATGTAGTATTTAAATTGCGTTACACATAGCAATTTCACAACAATCTTACATCAAATCTTTACATGTGTTACATTTAAATGTTAGCTTTTCTAAGGTTTTCAGTCTCTTGTGTCCCACAGATATTAACGGAATTGGAATCGTACATTTTTAGCACATGTTATTAAAAGGGATTGGCATATTTAACAAAATACACTGATTATATGTATAAACTTCAGTATTAAACTGGTAGTTTAACATACAAGCTTCAAAATATGACTGACAAAGAAAAATATTTGACATTTTTATCATCTTTGTGTGTTTACATCTTTATCAGCCTTTTTTTCGAAATTTTAAATATTTGACAATGAAACCTAGGTTTTAATGATTGACAATATTACTTGTGTGGATGTAAAAGTTCTTAGACACAGACCACCCTCAGCAGTACATCTTCCTTAGGCATGAACGGACATCCCGACCCCGAGGTACTCCAGTGATCTTTCCTTTGTTTCCTTCTCTCTTTGTATTGTGTTTGGCACAGATTGGCTAAATATGGCCCTTGCGACATAAGACCCAAAATAATCAACTAACTATCTCACCAATGGCGGCTTTTAACACATAAATTAACTGTCAACTTACGTTCAAATATAGCTTGATAATTTATTGTAATACTTGTTTTAAATGTTAAGAGTTAACTGTAATACCCAGTTTAAAGAATTTAATCCTCTTACAATATTTACAAATTTCTTCCAATTTATATTTTTTTACTACCTTAAATGGGTTAACTTAATAAGTTTTCTTTGTGTTTCACTTCTCTGATATGGTTTGACAACAATATTCCTTAAAATAAAATCACGAAGGTAGTATACCATGAAAAGATTATAAGATTTTTTTATTTATAAATCATTCTCATAAATTAGTCCCCGAGAATCATCTCTATAAACAGCGAAACACTTAAACTTTTACTTAAAATTCATTCTCAAAGCCTACTTAGTTAAAAATTTGAATCCGTTGTTAAATTTTACTGATTTAAATGGAACTGATTGCTAAATGTTTAGGAATAAGGCTTAATATACTTAGCCTTAAAACGATTTGAGAAATCCTAAAAAGTTAAAGATTGGTTCAATGGAAGTGGCAATTCAACAAAATTGTAATGTATTATTTGGGAAGGATCCGATAGAGAGCTCTTTAAGGGTCAAAATAATGTAAAGGACACCGTTTTTTTTAAGGGGATTCTGGTAACTAAGTAATACACCCCGTCATAATTAATAAAGAAAAGTAATCAATCGTTGTTAAGATAAGAATATTTAATTTCCTCTTCGAGCAAATCTGTACAACTGTTTATAAACCATTTACCTAAATATAAAAGTGGAAACAAAGTTTTCCTACAACACTGTAGGTTCCTGGGTTTGATTCCTTGTTTGTAAGCAACATGCACGGCAACTGTCCGTGTCAGGAGTAATGATGGCTTATGCAGTGTGGGAGCTCCTTCTCAAATAGGCAGCAGTTCGTTGTAGTACCGAAGGCTAAGGAGTTGAGTGTTCGGGCATTAGAGTTGGTTGGTTGTTGAGGAGTTTTATATCGCAAAGGCCATTATTTTTCCAAGTTGTGCCAAGCGCACGACAACGTCAAGTGAAAAATGTTGTGAAAGGGGAAACAAGGAATCGGAGAACACTATCAGGCATTAAAGGAAAAAATTAAAGAAACAGCAGCCAACCTGGTATAGCTAATGTCAGCCACTCATTATATCTCAGTTCGAATCCTGTTTGGTAAGCTCATGGATTGTGATTCTCCCTGTTAGGATTAACGTCGGTTTGTCCACTGGGTATTCGACAATTTGCTCCTTGTTGTGCTGAAGGTCGAAGAGGCCGGTATAAAAAATGGTTATACATCTATTAAATCATTTGTAAGATGCTAAAACAGACCACTGTGTTGCGACGTAAATTCGACTACCATTACCCTTTCTGGTAGGTGTCGCGACGAAGTATCTCGTTATTAGAAAACAGACCAGATCTTGATAGACTAGATATCTCGTCATTAGAAGAAAATTGGTTGGATTGTGATCTCGTCAACATAAAAAAATAGGCAACATCTTGATGACGAGGTATCTTCTTCGTCATTAGCAAAATTGGTCAGATCTTGATGGACGAGATATCTCGTCGAAACCACTTGGATGGTTAATGTGGTAAACTAAATACATCCAGGCATTGTGGGAATTGTTTGATAGTCTAGTGTCACATTTAAAAATCTTCCTCATAAATGATCCTGAGTGTGTGAAGTATGAAGAAAGTCCTAAATATATATGATTCCTAAGTGACTGTAAGTGTTTTTTCAAAATGAACTATAAACCTTTTTCTCATACTCCACGATCCAGACATTCTTTAAAAAGGGCATCTTAAACCAAGGAACAGATGCAGGGTCTTGAGCCCCTGCACCCGTCCCCCTCTACACGACCCTGTCGTTGAGGATGGTATGATTTCATTTCGTTCCCAATACTAATAATACCATGTTTGTGACACCGTGGAAGGCCCGCATGAGACCAGTCCCCCCACCCTGGTGTTATTTCACTTTATTATGCACGCCAATCATTTGGCGACGGATATCGGAAGTGTACCCTAAACACGCTTCATTCCCGGCAAACCCCCCGCCTCGTCGCAGAGCTTACACAATCGCTTTTCACGCAAGCAAAAATCAGTGGTTTCACATCAAATCTCCCCATGCTCGCATCCCCACACCGGCCCTACAAATCCCTTTCAAAAACAGCGACGTGAAAAGGTCCCCCCCTCCTCGTCCATGCCCCCCCCCCTCCCGTCTAAACTTTTCCCCTCTATTGAGACGTATAAAAACCTTTGTGGTCGCTCGGCGAATTGTTTACACACAAGTTGAAGCGATACCTGGGGAGTTAACACAACAGGGGTTTTGACTGCTTTGTCCGCTGCGGCATGGAGAACCCTCTGTGTCCAATGCGTATGTTTTCGCTTGTTTTTCCCCGACGCGGTGTCAAATATCCTACCCTTGACTGCACACCTTTTCAGGAGGCAGTACCCCTGTGTACCGCCCCTCTCTCTGAAGTACACCGCGCGCATCGGTACACGCTGTACTGAACACCGGTTTGAATTACGCTTCCGTCCGTCGAAGAAATGATGCCAGATTTATGCGAATGCCCGTCTTCAGAGAAGGTCTCCCTCCTCCTGTCATATCTATATTTTCGCAAGATGGTCTCGATGGAGTCAAGGTCAGATGGTCCAGGCTCGAATTCCCATTCCCAGCTCTTCGTCACTGAATGTCTATATCATCTGTTTCGTATTATTGACGGGCTAGTCAAGAAAGAAGCTATATCTACAAGTTAGCCTTTAACTGCTGTCATGGGTCTCACAGACCCCCGAGTCATTTTTGACAGGTCGTTTCCACCCCTTAAAGTGAATATTGGTCCCTGTCCTATTCAGTACCTTCTTACTACGTCCAACAGAAGCCACATTCCGCGTCTGGTTTGGCTGCCCCAACCATTTCGTGTTTTACAATACATGCATTTCCGGCGTGGTCTATTAGACCCCTTCACAGCATTTGCGTTACCGTTCTTGTTGAATGAAATCGTCTAAGTTTGAGTAGGAAATTTCGGCAGACAGCTTAAAAGGGCAACAAACGTAACTAAGAAACGACCTGTGTATCTTACACAAAAAGAAATTCAGGATATTGTTGATAATTGGTCGGAAATAGAGCACTGGGACAGTGAAATTTCGGATAATATTATTGAAAGCGAACACGAAACGGATTCGGAAATTTATGCAGATGAAGATGAAGACATTTCAAGTGCGTCTTCACAAGAAGAATATTTCTACGGAAAAGTAACTTCAAATGGGATGCCTGGGGAGAACCTAATCGTGATGTTAGAACACCAAAATACAACATAGTTTTACAGTTTCCAGTATTGAAACGTCTTGCAAAATTAGGTCCGAAAGATGAGCATGGAATCTACTTAACTTACAATAGTAATGTATAAAATATATAAATAATAATTACCTAAAGAATCTTTCATTAATATATTATCTTAATCATCTTTATACACACTTTAGTGAGCGAGGTCTGAGAGTCCACACAAGTTACGAGACGGTTTGTGACACAGCAGTAGAGGGTTAAATCAAGTTGAGTTGACAGTTCTTGCATGCTGAATATGTGAGAATGTAACACCTATTAACGCCAGGATTGTAGTATATTTCCTCAACCAACAGTTGATTTAGTGCTGTATTCAACTCAATTCTATCGTGGGAAACCGATCTTACAGTGTGATGTAAAATTTTTTACATGACTAGGGGGCTCCGCCCCTTGTTCGCCTACGTTAACCAATACTCCTGTCAAAGCAATTGCGCCTCTTTTTTTTATAACACTTAATACATCCTAAACTAACTGCTGTATCAGTAAAAAATCCTCTATGTCGTGTTCCCTGTACAATTTTCAATAAACCACTTTAATCTCGTAATATTCTGATCTTTACACTTTTTTGGCAAACAGTCTGAGAATCGAGTTGAAAATACGAGCATGACGTCACAGCGAGTTTCAAGGGCATCTGGCAAACCTGTCAATCAGAAAATATAACCTTTATTTCCGTGAAGTAGAATGAACGCAATCGTACCGCGATCTAAAAAAATACGAAATTTATGTGATCAACTTTTGATCGCATCGAATTTATTTATTAACCAATTTCAAAATAATTGTATCGTAAGAAAGAGTCATTCTAAGGTATACTGAGATGTTTTCAAATTTAAAAACCAATAGTAATAAGATATTGATATGACAGTTGCAACAAAAAAATAACAAAAATATCCCGATTTTTCCCGAATTTCTAAAAAATGTTATCAGGAACCAAATTGAAATTTCTAAAAAAAAACTCAACAAGCTGAAAAAATTCACGTTGTACTCTAAAAAAATCACGACTTAAGACTGAAAATTTCTACGTCTTTTGCAAACTCGCATTAGAAATTTCATTTTTTCAATTTTGACACTTAATAAACCCTAAACTAATAGCCGCATCGGAAAAAAAGATCTTCAAAGTTGTCCAGGGAACACGATGAAGAACAAACCATGTTAATTTTATAATTTTCCAGTCCGTACTTTCTCGCGAAACCGTCTAAAAATGGAACAAAAAAAACCCAGTTTTCAATCCCGCGGCGGCGGTAACTTTTTTTAAGATAGAGAGACTAGAGGTGGGCGAGGAATAATTATTTTTAAACTCAAGTTTAAATTTCGAGCTTTTACACTCTCCAAGTGGTTTTGATCTCAGCCATCAAGATCTGACCAGTTTATGATATATGACCGATATATTTCGTCCATCAGATCTGGGCAATTTAGCTAATTACGAAATACCTCGTCGAGAAAACCACCGGGATGGTTAAATAAATTTTTAGGACCGTTATTTTTAGGTGAAAGTTATTCAGACGGAAAGAAAGTTGAATAAGACTAAATTTAGACACTTCAGTTCAAACTACTTGGTGCCCACAAATTGCACGATTTGATGGGGGAACTGACAGGCGTTTGCGCCATGCGTCATAGTTGTATGAGCTGGTTTCTTGATGAGGAGGTGAGTTGTGACGGGACAGGTGGTAATATAGTGGTCTAGATCCCATTGTTGTTGTCGTATGTTCTTCTGGGATACATACGAAAGCAAGGGATGAACAGAAACATTCAAGACAAGTACAGAAGAATATTTTTTATTATTACAAACGATGATCCCAGCAAAGAACAGAAGGGGTGCGCTGCTTTCCTTTCATGACCGGAATCCATTCCAGGCAAAAGTCCGACTTCTTTTTTCAATTTTACATCCATGCCTTATCCGGGATTCAATCCCGGCCCCACTTGGTGACAACCGAGGATCATAACCACCACACTGGCTGGGCAGCTCTAGATCCCATTCCATATCACAAATGCAGAGGTTGCTGCTATGGATATTCATTCGAAATAAATATTTCAAGAATGGGCCATGACTCGTGGGTACTGGTATCAGGAAGGGGCATTCTGGAATACCTTGGGAAAGAACCAGAAAAATGTTTTCCAATCTTTGGTGGAGTTTAGCTGTGGTTGCATCGGTTTATGTGTATGAAAATAATTCGTGTAACGCTGGCGATGGATCAAAACAAATTATTTTTTTCTTTCAGTCGTGCTGTGGGAACTGGCTGCAAATTGAAATATCTTTAATGTAGCAAAAAAGGAAGATTGGGATATATTAGCCTTTATATTGCGACTTTTATTTTCGAATTAGGTAGATATTGTAATTAACGTCGTACTGAAATAACACAACGGGCTATTGGCGACGGTCTGGGATCCATTCCGAAGGGAAAGATTGACAACAGCACCACGTAATTAATTGAACAATGGTCAAATGACGAGGTCACATCTGAGATGACAGACCACTCTCCAAACTTCCAAAATGGTACATTGGGGCCAAGACAGATTTAATGTGTGCATCAGCCAAATTTGTTCACGAAAGGTTTTTGTTGAATTGTAGCTTGGCAACCTCCCGGTTGCTAGTTCATTACTCTTCCAAGGGCTACCGAAACCCCTTTCTATGACCTAATACCCAAGACAAAAAACTGGGTTTTCTTTAGATCCAATGTAAAAAGTAAATCAATTTGAAACCAGAAGTTCGTCAAATGAGGTCATACAAGGAGAAAAGATTTAAGGAAGTTAATTCCTAAGTTAATTTGTTTTTCATATTTTTGGAACACCAAGTTGATAGTTGCTGGAAATTTTCAAGCCTCCCTACTAGGGATGCCACATCGACAGCAAAACAACGGTGTTCAAAATCAAAGCATCGACGTTTGTAATACATCGCCCAAAAACATCAGTGTATTTAAACCATTTCTTAAAACTGGTTTAGCAACTTCAAACATTAATGTTCGCCGAAGGGGGAGATTTAATTTGTCACTTACCGCCGCGTTTATTAATTTATAAGTAAGACTTTTTTTTTAAACTTTCAAAACAAAGTAAAAAAATAATAAGAATAATTAACAAATCTTTTATTTTTAAATTGAATAATATAAAAGAAAATAATATCTACAACAATTTGACAGAGAGGCACTACTATCTACAAGTATAATTAGGTAGGTACATAGCAATAATTATTGTAAGTTATTATTAATTACTTAATATTAATGTTACTTAATTAAATATTGGAGTCTGTAATTATTATAGGCCCCAATATTTGTTATTCACAGTTTGTAAAAAAAGAAGTTTGTTGACTTTCTCCACATTAATCCTACTTTTTTTTCACTTACCATCCCACCAGTTAGGGTAATGGTAATGGTAATTTTTAGTTAACGTCGTACTAGAGCTACACAACGGGCTATTGACGACGGTCCGGAATCAGTCCCTTGAGGGAAAGATTCGAGGACAACACCTCGTAATTTTGAACCACGGTCAGATGACGAAGCAACACCTGAGCTGGCACCCCACTCTCCAAACTTCCACGCCAACCCAACGTGAGGACTTTCGGCCACGACAGATTTAAGGTGCACCAACCGCCTCTACACCATACGTTTACAAACATCCATGCCCGGACCCGGATTCGAACCAGGAACCTTGCGATCTAGAGGCTAACACCTTAACCACTATACCGGTTGGTCAGCCACCAGTTAGGGAAAAATCTCTTTCTGATGGGACAGATCTCGCCATCACTGTCAAATACATAGTTGCACGGTTATTTTTTTTAATTTTTCTATGGAACTTTTTTTATTTAAAAATAAAAAACCGAAAACGTAAAAACA
The DNA here is from genome assembly GCA_947359465.1 of Metellina segmentata. Classification (NCBI taxonomy): domain Eukaryota; kingdom Metazoa; phylum Arthropoda; class Arachnida; order Araneae; family Tetragnathidae; genus Metellina; species Metellina segmentata. The sequence continues at coordinate 101,014,041 of OX375881.1, forward strand.
TCGACAACGTTAAAACATCTCTTTTAAACAAACATCGGCTCCAGTAAATCGATGGTAAATACAACAATGTTTTTATAAAATATCGACATTGGTGTCGCTTCCCTACTTTTCAGACCTTTCACCCTTGGCCAATTCGATCTAAAAGTATGTTCAATTTACTAATTATGAAAATAACACTTATTGCTTTTTTTTTTTTAATTTTTACAATGGTACTTTTTTTATTTAAAAATACAACAACAACGTAAAAACATCGGCTTCAATATATCGATGTTTAAAAAAAACCATCAATGTTTTTTTAAATAAAACATCGATGTTTTTTAAATAAAATTTCGATGTTTTGAAAACATTGACATCGATGTCGCATCCGTACTCACAACCCTTGGACTCTTCAGTTGAGTGCCTAATCATTGTTTAACCCTGTCAATATTCAATGGTAATGGTAATTTTAGTTAACGTCGTACTAGAGCAACACAACGGGCTATTGACGACGGTCCGGGATCAGTCCCTTAAGGGAAAGGTCCGAGGACAACACCTCGTCATTTTGAACCACGGTCAGATGACGAAGCAACACCTGAGCTGGCACCCCACTCTCCAAACTTCCACGCCAACCCAACGTGAGGACTTTCGGCCACGACAGATTTAAAGTGCACCAGCCGCCTCTACACCATACGCTTACAAACATTCATGCCCGAACCCGGATTCGAACCAGGAACCTTCTGATCTAGAGGCTAACACCTTAACCACTATACCGGTTGGTCGGCGTCAATATTCAATAGAGTTAACACAATTGTAAAAAGACGGAAGTTCTTACTTTGAATATCTTTAGTCTGGCAAATTGTTTGTTGTTTTCATGAGTTAAGCAGTTTTTAAGCATCTTAAAGACCAGCCAGAATGACCAAGTAGGGACATAAAGAAATGATAATTCAATACGATACTTTTCAAGGAAATTGTTAGGAATAGCAATTGAGGTAATTACGTAGGCAGTTGAATCAACGTCGCACTGGAGCAACACAACGGGCTATTAGCGACGGTCCAGGAAAAACCCTGATGGGAAAGGAAGCTTGAACCACAGTCATATTGCGATGTCGGTACCTGAGCTGGCACCCCACTCTCAAAACTTCCGCCCCCTTCGATACACGACAGTCTTAGGTTGGATCGAGTTTTGAACTCAGTTGCAAATCAGAAACAAAATTTCGAATCAGTAACAAACTTTAGGAGCCCCTAATGTTAAATCAGTTTCTTAGACTTTTATGCATATCTTCCTAAATAATTTTCCTATATCGCAGATATTTTGTACCATGTTTACTGTTAAATTACCCAAAAAAATCTACTTCATAGTTTATTTAAAAAATAGTTCTTAGTATGTAATAATTAATTATTAAATTAATGTTTGAAAAAATTATAAATAGGAACTTTATTACACCCTACCCTACAGTAATGGTCCGGACGCCAGCGGATTTACACAAAAAATTCGACTACTTGTTTGGGGGAGTTTATCGTTGTATGGCCTGGGACCTTTGCATGTTGTTCCTGGTCAATTGAACGCCGAAGCCTACATGAACATTTAGGACAATCAGGTTCTTCCTACGCTCTGGCAATTTTATGGAACGGACGAATGTTATTTCCAACACGACAACGCTCCATGTCGTGTTGCAGCATCTACCATGCAGTGGTATCGAGATATGGATGTAAAACGCCTTTTCCGGCCTGCTCAGTGTCCCGACCTGAACCCCATAGAACATTTGAAGGGCGCGTTAGAGTGACGCTTGAGTGTAGTAACCACGTCCGAAATCTACAGCTGAGCTGGCGACATTCTTGCAGCAGGAATGGACATAAATGCCCATAGCTATGTATCAAAACCTTGTTGAAAGAATGACCAGAAGGTTTGCTAGTGTAATTGCAGCAAGTGGGAGACCATCGCCCTATTAAAGCATGTATTCTTTCCCTTATACCATCACATCTTGCAGTCCGGTCCATTATTGTCGGGTAGTATATTTTGATAGGAATCGATTCAAAAGGACATCAAGTATAGCCATGCAAAATGAAAGCTCATTCCTATAATTAGTTTTTGCGCTATATTAAATTTTCCCCATTATTGCGATTTTAGGGGACAACCAAATGTTTAAAAGACGTTTGACAAACTTCGGGTAGCAATCCTCGGATCGTTTGAACTTGCATAGTAAAAACTGGGTGTTCGTGAACTGTACAGAAAGAAAAAGAGATGATAGTACTCATCAAAAGACCATCCATATTTACAGTGGAACCTATGGTCGCAATCCTCTCAAAATGTCAGAAGCGTATTGTGAATTATTCACGTTAAAGTTTCAACAGGTAAAATAAAAAGAGCCGTAACAAAACCATAAATAGCACAATCTAATGTAAATCAGCGAAAGATTCAAATGAGACGCTCAAAGTGATGCCCAAGGGTTTCGTTGCACAATTCACACCGGTTAATAAAAGATTGGCGCACCATTTCGTAGATTTATGTGATCCAAACGAAGTCCAGTGGATTTTGGTCCGGTGAGAGTGGAGGCCACGCTGCAAGTGCACCACTTTCGATCCACGTCCGCGATATCTGGCATTTAGAACATTTCGAGCCGCGGTGATAAGGTGTGATCTAAGGTGTGGCTCTATCATTCTAAAACCACATGTCTCTCTGTGTGGGCAACGGAGCAGGCTGCAATTATCCCCACCCCAGGAAGCACTTCCCCACTCTAAAAAGTTCCATACCACGTCAACATGAGGTTATGGAGAGTACGCATTGAAAATCGTTCTCCTTGCCAAGACCAAACGATTCGCGAAATATCGCTCTCTTCTTTATTACGAGCATTAAGAGCGGATTATTGAAAATATTCTTATTACTTAAACTTTCCTTTCGGTTGTTGTTCGTCTTGTGTTTCTCTTCGTCTTGTGGAATAAATTATTGTGTTGTACTTCTTGGAGTACAGTACCCTTTTTCAAAAAAAATTTCTGCAGACAGTAACATTAAAAAAAATTAATGACTTTTTTTTAGCTTATATTATTAAATTGAATCCAATAAAAAAAAAGTCAGTTTAGCAAGAACCATTATTTTAAAATTTAAAAAAAAATTGAAATTTTTGAAGTTTTTTAAACTCTTATAAAATATTCAATTTTTAATATTTTTTAGTTATTTCAAGAGATTTATATTTTTTGCATAATTGTGGAGAACAAAAATTAGTATGGAATTGACCATCAGTCTCATTGTTGAATTTTAATAATTATTTTTTTGTAGCTAAACCTGATAAAAACATAAAAATTCTAAAAATACTAAATTTGACATTTTTAAAAAAAAATTACGAGAACTTTCAGACCTAATTCCATACAAACTTTTATAGTACATATTTATGAAATTATCTATAAAACATTTCTAGACTGTATCTGGTACAGAAAAAATCCTCAGGGACTTGAAAACACTTGCATCCACAAAAATAAAAGTCTGAGAAAAATGCATTTTAAGTTTTTGAAGTCATAAAACAAAAACTAATAATGTTTGTAGGGTTCTAATTTTTTAATATGTTATTTACCAACTTATAAAATGCGCTAAAACACTAATTGAACTCAATGGGATTGAATATATGTTTTTAAATTCAAAATATGTTTTCATATGGTGAAAACATTTGTGTTACGGCAACGACAAATTATTTATCTTAATCCTAACTTAATATTTTCATACCAAATTTTGATTATAATATATTATATATAACAATCGTAATCAAATATTGGTTTTGAAAAAGACCTTTTTATCAATATTGGTTAGTTAGTAATGAGACTCAGAAGAGAACTCAGAACTTAAACCAGCAGATACGATTTTAGTAGTGAAAGTTGAAAATAATAGCCATTTCACCTTAGGAATTGATTTTATTCAAAAACATTTGTAATTAATTGTAAGAATGTAAAAATACAGCAAAACAAAAACGAATTTAAGCACGCCCCCCCCCCTTATGCTGTCAAATTTTGACACTGACAACACTCATAAAACTTTAAATATCTTTTTAAAACTTATTGGATATCAGATCTAGAATTTGGAGCCAAACTACCCGACTGTATAGGCCAGGGATGGGCAAACTACGGCCCGCGGGCCAACTCCGGCCCGCCGGAAGGTTTTATCCGACAAGAATTTTAATTTGCCGGTCCGACGGAAATTAAAAGAAAATATGATTTATATATTACATATCCATCTCCTTTTCTACTTTGTTTAAATATTATTATTTTTTCTTCCTTCTTTTCAAAGGACTGATGATCTTTTTACTTTCTCTATTTATGTTCTACAAAACATAAATCGACGGAAATAGCAAACACAGACAGCTTTCAATCGGTAAAGTGTTAAAAGCGGAAGTTCTTTGTTAGTTATAGCTGTAGACTGGCGCCAGCAAGCGTTATAGCCAATATAGGTGAATTAGACCTCACATGTGGCAGACTGCGCATTTTAAGCTCCAGTCAGCGGGATTTTCTTTTGGCGCGAGTTTTAATATTATTGATTGCGTATGGAAAGATTGCGGACATATAGCATCATTGTGAATAGTGGTGAAAGTATTAAAAGTAGAGCGTAACTAGTGCTTGTTTGGGTTATTCGTAAAATATTTCAACCCCAAAATGGCTACTAAAAAACGTAAAGTTGATTCAGAGTGCCGTGCTTTTAATGATGAATGGACCTGGAAATATTTTTTACAGTTGTTAAAGATAAACCAGTGTGTCTCATCTGCAATGAAGCTGTAACAGTTTTCAAAGATTGTAACATTTCCCGTCTCTCTCTCTCTCTCTCTCTCTCTCATTTCACATCTAAGCATAAGAATTCCAATTACGAAGCAATGCTCGAATATGAAAGAAAACAAAATGTAGAAAGTCTTTGTAAAAAATTATCAGGCCGACAAAATTTTTTCAAGAAGGTAAACACTATCCAAGAAGCAGCAACACATGCAAGTTACATTGTAGCATACAATATTGCTGAAAATAATAAAGCTTTCAGTGATGGGGAGTTCGTTAAACAATGCATGCTCCAAGTTTGTGATGTTTTATGTCCATACAAGAAAAATAATTTTGAGACTGTAAGCTTATCTCGAAAAACGGTGACTTCTAGAATCGAAGCCATCGATAAAAATTTGACATCATAATTAGAGTCAAAGATTGGCCAGTTTAAATTTTGCTCCATAGCTATGGATGAAAGCACTGATATAAATAATACTGCTCAGTTAGTATTATTTATAAGAGGTGTTTATGAGAACTTTGAAATTACCGAGGAACTGGCGTGCATGCGTTCTTTAAAGGGAACTACAACGGGCAGGTGATATTTTTAGTGAATTTCAGGAAGGGCTTTTAACTTTGAAAGTGCCTATAACAAATATATGTAATAATACGACCGATGGAGCACCAAATATGACAGGAAAAATATCTGGATTTATTGGACTCTTTAATCAAAACTATCCCGGGAACAATGTTGTTTTTCTACATTGTGTTATACATCAAGATGCTCTGTGTAAATCTGCATTGAATATGAAACCCGTGCTTGATGCAGTCGTGAAGCTTGTAAATACTATTCGATCTCGTGGGCTTACTCACAGGCAATTTCGAGATTTTCTTCAGTCCTTACAATCTGAATACTCTGATGTACTGTATTACACGAAAGTAAGGTGGCTTAGTGCTGGATGTGTTTTCGAGCGAGTTTGGCAGCTGAAAGACGACATTGTGCCGTTCTTCCATGAGAAACAGTGTTCTGCGGAGTGCGAAATGTTAGAAGATACAGAATGGCTTTCGGACTTTGCATTTTTCACAGATCTTCTTTGTCATATGAGCAACTTGAATGTCAAGATGCAAGGGAAAAATCAATTTATCGACGATATCTGGGCCCATGTCAAAGCTTTTAAACTAAAACTTAATATGTTTGCTGGGCAGCTAGCTAAGAACGACTTGTCTCATTTCTCGAGGTTAAATTCAATACCCTCAGTAAATGAAGAAAAGCTTAAGAATTATGAAGATGGCTTGAAAAAACTGCATTTTGAGTACGAACGTAGATTTCAGTGCCATTCAAACAGAATTGGATATTTTTACCATGCCTTTCAACGTAAATTGTGAAGCAATGAGGTCAAATTTGCAACTTGAATTAATTGAGTTGCAATCTAACAATCATCTAAAGCAGTTGTTTCTAAATATGCCAAAGTTAGAGTTTTACAAATCATTATCAAAAGTAAGTTTCCAAAATTTAATAACTCACGCCCAGAAAATCAGTGCTTAGTTTGCTTCATCTTATAAGCGTGAATAAGTGTTTTCAACTATGAACCTCAGAAAGAATTATTTTAGAAATAAGCTGACAGATGAGCATTTAGCCTTGTTCCTTAGAATCAGTACATCTCACTTCGAACCTCAATATAAGGAACTTTTAAAAATGAAATCGCAATTTCATTCATCTCATTAACATATTTAAATTGTAATACTTGTATATTGTTTTTAAAATTTTAGAAAAATTTATCTTGGCCCGCCAAACTTTTTTTTTTCGATTTTTGGCCCGCGACCGAAAAAGTTTGCCCATCCCTGGTATAGGCTACCGAAAAATGCAAAAAAAAAAATTCAATAACTGTCATTTTAAGGGTATTGCGTGGCCTTAAACGCACACCAACTAACACCACAAGGACTTTAGAGGCCACAATAGATTCAGCATGCACCAGCCCCGTTTGTACAAGGGATGCGACATCGATAGCAAAACATCGATGTTTTGAAACGTCGATGTTCAAAATTAAAACATCGATGTTGTTAATACATCGACCAAAAATATCGATGTTTTTAAAATTCAGTGTGTTTAAACTTTTCCCCCATTTCTTAAAAACCGGTTTAGCAACTTTTGATGCTACATCGACGGAAAAACATCGATGTTTTGAAAAATTTGATGTTCAAAATTAAAACATCTGATAATAACATCGCCCCAAAACCATCGATGTTTTTAAAATTCAGTGTATTTAAACTTTTTTCCCCCATTTCTTAAAACGGGTTTAGCAACTAGTGATGCGACATCGGCTCCAATACATCGATGTTTGTTTCTAAAACATCAATGTTTAGAAAACATCGACATCGATGTCGCATCCCTACTTTTCAGACCCTTCATCCTTGGTCACTTTGGTCTAAAAGTATGTTCCATTTGCTGATTATAAAAATTATGTTACTTGGTTATTTTTTAAATTTTTATAAAGGTACTTTTTTTATTTAAAAACAAAACATCGACAACGTAAAAACATCGACAAGTATGAACATCGATGTTACAAAAACATCGACCCCAATACATCCATGTTAAATACATGGATGTTTTTAAAAAACATCGATGTTTTGAAAACATCGACGTTTTGAAAACATCGACTACGATGTCGCATCCCTAGTTTGTAGACGAGGGTCTTATGGTTGGATTCGAACTCGTAACCCTCCGGTTGCTAATCCGTTACTCCTTCAACTGGTCTATCGTGGCCTTGAGCTACTTGGGATAGCGTCTAAAATAAGATCATATACACAATGAACACTCGGATTCATTTACTGAAGGAGATGAAATTCCTCATATCAGGTCATGGATCTTCGTGCGTCATTGATACCATTAGAAATGTATCTCCGTCCAGACCAAGAGGCTACTTCTAAATCATATTACTCAGACCCTTCAGGGGTTTTGAAAACTCATTTGAAATTTCTTTGGAAAGATCTAAAAAAAGAAAAGAAATCTTTTATCGTTCCTTTTTTAAGTTTGCTCACGGCAAAAATGCGCTGAAGTGGAAGAAAAGAATATGTTTGGGAAGCTGCAGCAGGCCCCTGGTGGTGCCCATGCAAGATGGCATAGGTGAGGGGGTGCAGTTGCAGGTTAAGGGGTTTATAAACTATTAGCCTTGTACCGCTGTGCATTTTCCAACGTGACCACAATGCAACCGCGGGCGGTGTGGCACCCCGTGGAGGTTTGGAGTACTTGTACCCTCATGTTAAAATAAGGTTTTTATACCCGCTTCTTTTTCGGTAGGGGGATGTTTTATGCGGATTACAATGCGGGCGATATGTGAGATCCCATATGCTTTTACGGGGCGGCTCGGTTTCTCGGTTGGCATTTGGATTACTCCTTTGGCGGTCGCCAAAAATCGAAATTTACCATCTCTCACTACATGGCATAGAAATTGACATTCTGAGCTATGGTAACAAACGAATTTGAGCATTATGAAATCGACCGCAGCATGGGTAGGTAGTTATTTTTAATTAACGTCGTACTGGAGAAACACGACGTGCTATTGACAACGGTCCGAAGTCAATCCCTAAAGGGTAATGGTAATGGTAATTTTAGTTAACGTCGTACTAGAGCAACACAACGGGCTATCGACGACGGTCCGGAATCAGTCCCTTAAGAGAAAGATACGAGGACAACACCTCGTAATTTTGAACCATGGTCAGATGACGAAGCAACACCTGAGCTGGCACCCCACTCTCCAGACTTCAACACCAACCCAACCTAAGAACTCCCTAAAAGGGAATGGAATGGAATTTTTAGTTAACGTCGTACTAGAGCAACACAACGGGCTATTGACGACGGTCCGGGATCAGTCCCCAAAGGGAAAGATCCGAGGACAACACCGCCGACCAACCGGTATAGTGGTTAAGGTGTTAGCCTCTAGATCGGAAGATTCCTGGTTCGAATCCGGGTCCGGGCATGGATGTTTGTAAACGTATGGTGTAGAGGCGGCTTGTGCACCTTAAATCTGTCGTGGCCGAAAGTCCTCACGTTGGGTTGACGTGGAAATTTGGAGAGTGGGGTGCCAGCTCAGGTGTTTCTTCGTCATCTGACCGTGGTTCAAAATTACGAGGTGTTGTCCTCGGATCTTTCCCTTAAGGGACTGATTCCGGACCGTCGTCAATAGCCCGTTGTGTTGCTCTAGAACGACGTTAACTAAAATTACCATTACCATTACCTTACCAATAGGTAACAGCCGGCAAGTTGCAAGCGTTGTAGTTCTATTTCTGTAACGTACAGTTAGTGTTTTTTTTTGTCTCCTATGAAAGCAGAAATTTTCTTATGTCTATTACTTTGTGTGTCTTGTGTTAGACGCAGCTCACGTTGGGTTGGCGTGGAAGTTTGGAGAATGGGGTGCCAGATCAGGTGTTGCTTCGTCATCTGACCGTGGTTCAAAATTACGAGGTGTTGTCCACAGGTGGCATGCCAAAGTGATATTTACTTGAGGAATTATTTCCGAGTCACAGGTATTTGGTAGTTTCTAATTAACATCGTACTGGAGCAACACAGTGGGCTATTGACGAGGGTCCGTTATCAACCCCTCAAGGTAAAGATCCGAAGACAATACTACCTAATATTGAACCACGGTCATATAACGATCAATGATCCGATTGTCATATTTCGAGAGTGGGGTTCCAGTTGAGATGCTTACCTTGTCATCGACGTGGTTCGAAATGTCGAGGTGTTATCCTCGGATCTTCCCCTTCGTTATGAATCCCTTACCATCGCCAATAATCCGCTCTGTTGCTACAGTGTGAAGTAAATACAGCCACTGACTAGCCGAATATGTCTTGTACTTATTTATAGCAAGAAAATGGAACTTGAAATTAGTTTTTTTTTTCTCGAAAAAATTGGTAGAGTAGTTTAAGAGTTGTAACTATTTTTATTTGTATTTTTTAATTAACGCAGTACTAGAGCAACACAACGGGCTATTGACAACGGTCCGGGGTCAATCCTCTAAGGGAAAGAACAGAGGACAACACCACATAAATTTGAACCACGGTCAGATGACGAGGCAACACATGTGAGCTAGTACACCACTCTCCAAACTTCCACACCAACCCAACGTTAATTTTCATCTAAGAGGACTGCATATAGCAGGTGCTTTGCAGATTGTTTTTGAATCAGTTGTACAAAGGATAACAATCAAAGGCTTTTCTTCAAAAAAAAAAAATTGAATATGTAGTCGGCATAGAGTAACAACTCATTAACTGATATATTTTTGGAGACACAAAATGTTTATTGTAGCAATGAGTACATAGTCATATTGTAATTCGTTCAAAAATATGTTGTTCTATTAAAATGTGCTTTTTAATTTCTATTTTTTAACCTATTAAGAAATAGCCAGTCCTTAAAAATAACAGCTGTATAATAAATATAATACAATTAAAATGTGCTTATAATGTCTATTTCTGTCCTAACACCTAATATGTTGTCTTCAAGCAGCTGTATAAAAAAATTTACCAGTTAATGAATTTCTGCTTAAACCGACAATCTGATGTTGTAGTAGCTGGGTCAGATCTAGCCAGCACGAATCAATTTCTAACAAGCTGAAATTCATAACGATCCCATAAGTTCCGGCAACCCTCAGTAAGGTGAGGGTCGACACTGAGACGGGGTGTCGGGTTTCGTTGCCCCTCCCCTCTGCAAAAAAGTGCCCTTCTCTCTTCCCCAGAGGTTCAGGTAGCCTCTCGTCTTGGCAGCATTGTTATCGAAAGCAGCATTGGAATGAATAACATACCGCGATAAAGGGAAGGATGAGAGAGTTGGGTTGTGTTGATACGTGCGAGTATACGTCACGGCCCCTATCGGAATACATGGAAGTTTAATTCCACCCTTCCACGTCGAGTGGTGCGATTTCCGGGTCTTTCAGGACAAAAGTCTCGATCTGTCCTTCGGTAAAGGCACCGCAAACATTTATACAGCTCGCACTATCAAAGGAAACAAATGAATGCGCGAATCGGTTGTTACGTACCCGTGGTTCCTTCGGTGAAAGTGTGCTTGGAAAGAAGGATCATAACTCCTCTGTAATTGAAACAATAGAGCCGCTGTAGCTCAGTCAGTAGAGCGTCGGGCTCGCATCGGAAGGGTTGTGGGTTCTGTCCTCGGCGGAACCTGCAATTCTGATGGTTGCGAGATCGGCGCTTGGACCTGGCTAAAGACCGTCGTGTTCGCTAATGGTGGCTGGGGCACGTTAAATAGGTCGTGGTCACAAAGTCCCCATGTTCCCATACCAAATCAATACCTCTGGGGGTACCTGATCAGGTGGTTATAGGCCTCTGATTGGGATCTAAATTACGATATGTGTGAGTGAGTGAGTGAATGGATGTGTGAAAGGGACCTTCCTGTAAAACGGATGTGTCATGTATGAAGAAGTCCAACCCTCCGGGGCAATGGCACCCCCAATTGGGCCATATATGGCCCGCACGACAACAACAACACAAATGAAACAATCCCAAATAAAAATATTATAAGTAATAAGTTACTTGTTGATATACACACTGCGCCTTCTTCAGCCTATTACGATTTCTTGGTGGCCTACAATACACCCTGGACTGTCGTTGCCCTTTGGAAAATTTTGACTGCACCTGACTTCTCTGTCATGACTTGGGGCCGGTAGTCTAGTCGAAAGAGTAACGGTCTAGCAATCTGTGAGTGGAAATTCAACCATAAACCATCGTGGACGAAGGGGAAGGAGCTCGTTAAATCTGCCGTGTCCTCAAATATCCTCACCATGGCGTGGTGGGGACGTTTGAAGAGTGGGATGCCAACTCATGTGCGACCTTCGTCATCTGACCGTGGTTAAAAATTACGTGGTGTTGTCATCGAAACTTTCCCTTCGGGAATTGATCCCACACCGTCGCCAATATACTTTTGTGTTGCTCCTGTGTGATGTTAATTAAATACCCGCCCACCTACCTGTCAAGACTTAGAAGGGAACACGCTAGATGCAACTTCAGCAGCTTCCAGGATTGTCCTCTGTTGGAAAGCTCCTAGATGAGCAGAAGTTGAAAATAAATTAACCCAAAAGGTGTAACTGCGCTCAATTTTGTTTACTATGTATGGATAATCCTAACGATCTATATATATATTTCTCTTACGTGGCACGCAAAAAAGACGCTATTTGTTACCGCGTTTTGGCAACATTGTGCGATTGTTTGTTTACTAGGAGCCTCGCGCCTCATTTGAATCTATAGCGTTATCGGATGAAATTTTATTGAAAAAAATGAATTTTAGACGAGCTGTTGCGGTTTGTAATAGAAATTTAAGAAAGCGGAGGATCTTTTCAGGGCTATTTAAGAAACGGTCCTTTTCAAGGCTAACAATTATAGTACAACAAGACGCATGCACTAGAACTTTCGACAGCAAACTCAGTCAAAAAGTGTATGGGTGGCTCGAGTACTGGGGAAATGTACACACAAACAACATGCTGGGTATTCAATTTCCAAAGCAGCGTTCACATTGCGAGTAGAAATTTGCTCAAAGTTTTCAATTAAATTCTGATTCCAGAGGTACTGTATGTAATTTTACTTTTATGTAATACAACAAATTTAGATTTGAAAAATATTCTTTTGGAATATCTTATTTTGTAATCAATCCCTTCTGCTAGGACACGTGTCTTCATTGATGCGAGCGAAGCGAGCATAGGTTCGCGCAGCGAACCAATGAGAATTGCGAAGCAATCCTCCGGGTGTTGGCGAGCGTTAGCGAGCAGGGGGTGGGCCCCCTAGTATCTTATATTGGACGTTGTGACTTTTTCAAAGACTAGGAAATAAGAGTAATAATTTCAAACGCAACATTTTATCAACATCATTTGTTCATTGAACAAAGCTGACTTCATATTTTTAGATAAACCTAATAAAGATATCTCACACGCATCTATATATATAATTCTCTTACGTGGCACGCAAAAAAGACGTTATTTGCAATCGCGTTTTGGCAACACTGTACGATTGTTTGTTTATCGCGAAGTCTCGCGCATCGATTGAATTTATAGCGTTATCGGATGAAATTTAATTGAAAAAAAAAGGGAAATTTTAATGAGCTGTTGCAGTTAGTTTATAATAGAAATCAAAGAAAGCGGAGGATCTTTTCAGGGCCATTTAAAAAACGGTCCTTTTCAGGGCCAACAATTATAGTTCAACAAGACGCTTGCACTACAACTTTCGGCAACAAACTCAATGAAAAAGTGTGGGTCGTTTGAGTGCTGTGAAAATGTACACACAAACAACATGCTGGGTATTCAATTTCCAAAGCAACGCTCACATTTCGAGTCAAAATTTGCACACAGTTTTCATTTGAATTCGGATTTTAGAGATACTGTATATATTTTTTCTGTAATACAGCAAATTTAGATTTGAAAAACATTTTTTTGGTAACATATTTTGTAAACAATCCCTTCTGCTAGGACACATGTCTTCATTGAGGCGAGCGAAGCGAGTATAGGTTCGCGCAACGAACCAATGAGGATTGCGAAGCAATCCTCCGGGGGTTGGCGAGCGTTAGCGAGCATGGGCAGGCCCCCTAGTACTATCAATTTCTTCAACGTTGTAATATAGATATTCTTCTTGTGCCGTTTTCCTTATAATAACTTGATAACCAAAAGCCTAAGTGGATTCCATAGTAAAACCTAAGCAATTTACACGCCTGTACATCGGATGAAGCTGATTTCATATGGATACTATTTTTCAGCAGAACCTCTGTAAAAACAACTTCAGCATATTATCAATTTCTACAACGATGCAAGATTGAAATCCTACAATCCTCAAGTTAACTTTTTTACCAAAAGCAAAATGGATTCGATTGAAATAATAATAAAAAAAAAGATAATTCATTTACAAGTCTACACACATTAGGCAAAGCTGATTCCACATATACTATTTTTCAGGTGAATCTTGATTAAGACATCTTAAACATGCTATCAATTTCTACAACGATGCACGATTGCAATCCTACAATCCTCATAGTAAGTTGATAACCAAAACACAAATGAATTCGATTGAAATAAAATAAAAGTAATTAATTTACAAGTTTGTACATCGGGCAAAGCTGATTTCATGTATACTATTTTTCAGCAAAACCTCCATAAGACATCTCAAACATAATATCAATTTCTACAACGATACACGATTGAAAACCTACAATCCTTATGGTAACTTGATAACTAAAAGCACAAATGATTCGATTAAAATAAAATAAAGATAATTCATTTACAAGTCTGTACATCGGGCAAAGCTAATTTCGTATCTACTCTTTTCCAGCTGAACCTCCATAAGACATCTCAAACATACAATCAATTTATACAACGACGCACGATTTAAATCCGATAATCCTGATGGTAACTCGATAACCAAAAGTACAAATGCATTGGGGATCGAAACGAAGCAAAACTAAAAACCACATCTCGGAACAACCCAAAGAGGACAGATCCCATGGACTAGTAGGTCGGGAAGAAGGGAAGAAAGGAAATCGGAGAAGGGCTGTCGTGTTTGTTGGTGTACCTGGTCTGTTGACTCTGCAATGCCATATGTTTTCGGAAGGGCATTGTGAGCGGATGCTTTGTACTTCGCCGACTGCTTGAATCGCTCGTCGGCAGACTGGAATGATCTGCACTCTCCTCAGTCCCAAATCCGTGTTTTTCTTTCACTGTTTAATGGCTTCTTTTATGCAGGGGAATTGATGTTTCCCCGCGAGATGATGGGGAATCTGGCCCAGGGATGGGGATTGTTTACGGGCTGATATCGTTTTTGTGTGGTTTGAGTTGGCGTGATGATCACAGGCGAATGTGCTATTAGTTAGATTAAAGGATTGGTGACAGCGTAAAGAAAACCCCTTCACAAGTGACGCCTTTTGAACGGATTCGTATTATACCTTTATCGTCCGGTGCTGTAAGCGATAGGAGTGATGTCAGGCATAACTATATATTGCTTGAATGACCCATTTGCAGACTGGAATAATTTGCATCCTTCTCAGTCCCAAATCCGTGTTTTTCGTTTATTGTTTAATGGCTCATTTTGCGCAGGGGAATTGATGTTTCCCCGCGAGATGATGGGGATTCTGGCCCAGGGATGGGGAATGTTTACGGGGCTCATATCGGTTTTGTGTGGTTAAAGTTGGCGTGATGATCACAGGCGAATGTGCTATTAGTTAGATTAAAGGATTGGTAACAGCGTAAACAAATCCCTTTCACAAGTGACGTCTTTTGAACGGATTCTTATTATACCTTTATCGTCCGGTGCTGTAAGCGATAGGGGTGATATCGAGCATATCTCTCTCTCTCTCTCTCTCTCTCTCTATATATATATATATATATATATATATATATATATATATATATATAATTCTCTTAAGTGGCACGCAAAAAAGACGTTATTTGTTATCGCGTTTTGGCAATGTGGTATGATTGTTTATATACCACAAGGCCTCGCGCCTCAATTGAATTTATAGCGTTATCGGATGAAATTTTATTGGAAAAAAATGAATTTTAGTCGAGCTGTTGCGGTAATGGTAGTTTTAGTTAACGTCGTACTAGAGCAACACAACGGGCTATTGACGACGGTCCGGGATCAGTCCCTTGAGGGAAAGATCCGAGGACAACACCTCGTAATTTTGAACCACGGTCAGATGACGAAGCAACACCTGAACTGGCACCCCACTCTCCAAACTTCCACGCCAACCCAACGTGAGGACTTTCGGCCACGACAGATTTAAGGTGCACCAGCCGCCTCTACACCATACGTTTACAAACATCCATGCCCAGACCCGGATTCGAACCAGGAACCTTCCGATCTAGAGGCTAACACCTTAACCACTATACCGGTTGGTCGGCAGTCGAGCTTTTGCAGTTAATAATAGAAATCCAAGAAAGCGGAGGGTCTTTTCAGGGCCATTTAAAAAACTGTCCTTTTCAGGGCCAACAATTATAGTTCAACAAGACGCTTACACTACAACTTTCGACAATAAACTCAATGAAAAAAAGTGTGGGTGCCTCGAGTGCTGGGTAAATGTACACACAAACAACATGCTGGGCATTCAATTTCCAAATCAGTGCTCACATTTCGAGTCAAAATTTGCTCAAAGTTTTAATTTGAATTCTGATTCCAGAGGTACTGTATATATATCTTTTCTGTAATACAGCAAATTTAGATTAGAAAAATATTTTTTTTTGGAATATCATATTTTGTAAACAATCCCTTGTACTAGGACACATGTATTCATTGATGCGAGCGAAGCGAGCATAGGTTGGCGCAGCGAACCAATGAGGATTGCTTCGCAATCCTCCGGGTGTTGGCGAGCGTTAGTGAGCAGGGGCGGGCCCCATAATAACTATATATTGCTTGAATCACCCATTTGCAGACTAGAATAATTTACATCTTCCTCAGTCCCAAATCCGTGTTTCTCGTTTACTGCTTAGTGGCTCCTTTTATGCATGGGAATTGATGTCTTCCCTCGAGATGATGGGGAATCTGGCCCAGGGATGGGGATTGTTTACGTAGCTCATATCGGTTTTGTGTGGTTTTAGGTGGCGTGATGATCATAGGCAAATGGGTGTGCGAATGGTTTATAGGGACAAATAAGGTTTTCTTAATCTAATGTCGAGGGTATATGTTAGCAGGTTTGGAGTTTCGGCCAGTGGAAGACTAACTTAATGGGTGTAGTGGAATCGTGTCTAGTGGTTTTGAACAAATCTATTAGTATGATTAGAGAAGTGATGGTATAACTATGTATTGCTTGAATCGTTCGTTGGCAAACTGGAAGGATATGCACCCTCATTAGACCGAAATTCGTGTTTTTCTTTCACTGTTTAACGGCTTTTTTTATGCCCGAGAATTGATGCTTCAACTCCAGACTACGTGGAAGAGAGCCCATATATGGGAATTGTATCTAAGAAATTTCGATTGCTTGTACCTTTTTGTGTGGTTTTAGCTAGCGTAATAATCAAGGGCGAGTTTGGTTTGTGGGTAAAAATTACAAGATTGTGTTAATTTGTTGTCGAGGTTTGGTGGCTTCGGAGTTTCGACCAGTGCAAAACTCGAACCTACTAGTATTATGTAGCTTCCGTGAAAAGTCAGTTGAATCGCGTGGTTTTAAACGAATCTATTAGTTAAAAAGTGGACAAATTGTGTGATTATGCAAATCTGATGCCGAGAGAATCTATTGGTACCTTTGGTATCTATTTTCAGGTAGTTAAATTAACGTCGCATTGAAGTCGCACAACGGGCTATTTGCGACGGTCCGGGATCAAATCCCAAGGGAAGAACCGAGGACAAAACCACCTAATTTCGAAATATGGTCAGATGACGAGGCAACACCTGAGCTGGTATCCTATTCTTCAAACTTCAGAACACCAGGTCAACATGAAGGGATTTGAGTTCACGACAGATATAATTTGCACCAGCCCCTATGAAGCTTAGGATCAAAGTGCGAATACTGATATAAAATCGAATGTTGGATTGTAATTCTGAGTTGTAAAGATAACGTTTACCATGCTTCATATATTAGAAACCTACTCTCATTTGACACAAAGACCCGTGCCCTTACCTTTCCATGCCACACTTAAGTACC
Source organism: Metellina segmentata (assembly GCA_947359465.1). Lineage (NCBI taxonomy): Eukaryota > Metazoa > Arthropoda > Arachnida > Araneae > Tetragnathidae > Metellina > Metellina segmentata. The sequence continues at coordinate 101,031,367 of OX375881.1, forward strand.
CGAGAGAGATTTAACGTGCACCAGCCCCCCTTTCTACACCACGATTTTTGGTTGGATGCGAACTAGCAACCTGCCGGTTGCTAATCCGTTACATTTCCAACTGGACTATTGCGTCCAGTTGGAATTTTGGGAGGTTTGACCAGTGGAAAACTCGAATTTTATGGAACAGTGCGATTCATGTGAAGAAGTTGTGTCATTTGGTTCTGCACAAGTCTATTTGTAAAGTTTTTTATTTCCAATGGCAAGGCTGGGTACAGATTGCAAAGGCAAATGCAATACATAATACAATACATAATACAATACAGAAATACAATACAGTACAGAATCGACCGAAGTCATTGTAGCCTTATACAAGGCCAGAAGTGATGGTCACTTGTGAAGGGGCACCCAGTGGGTGGACCATCAATGTCCCTTACAAAGGCCAGCACAATTTACATCCATGCCCTGACGCGAATTCGAACCAGGAACCTTCCGATCCAGAGGCCAACACCTTGACCACTAGACCGGTTGGTCGGCTATTTGTTAAGTTAGTGGATAAAGTATGTGATTACGTCGTTGTCGAGGGCATCTATTGATAGCTTCGGAGTCTTTGTCAGTGGAAAACTCGAACTTAATGGTATAGTCTATCTTTCGTGAAAAGGCAGTTGTCACGTGGTTTTGAACGAATCTATTGGTTAAATTAGGGGACTGGTTTTAACGTAAATAATTCCCTTGGCCCCAATTGTCGTCTTTATGGCAAATTTTGGTTCCACGTTTACCTTCCGGTGCCGAAAGTGATAGTAAATTGACGTGAGGAAAAACATGCAAGGGTAATGCCACTCACGTTTTAGCGTATGGCAGTCATTCCTTCATTTCCCCGCCTATTCAGAAATCAAGTGATCCTAGGTCGATTGCCTTTCTCAAGAGTCTTTTTCTTTCTATAGCTTTTTTTCGAACGGTGATTATCAACAAATATTTCAAAATGCTGTTGAATCTTGGTTATCTGAACAACGATTAACCGAGTGTCCGGATAATCTTAGCCGAATTCACACATATTGTTTGTATTTTTTTAAGTTTTAAATAAAGCTTAGAGTATGAGTATGCGCAGTATGTCCAAAGAGGCGAGAAAATGTTGAGAAACAGAAAATCGTTAAGGACTTTTTAGAAGAGTTTAAAAGGTACAACTCGTGTCCAGATCGGGTCGTCAACCTATAACAGTAAATACATACAATTACAGAAATTAGAATATAGAGTATTTAATCCTTAATGAATGCTTCACGAGTCTTTCAGCAGCAGTAGCATTATGTGGTGGTGTCCTCGGCTCTTTCCCTTCGGGTTTGATCCCGGATCGTCGCCAGTAGGTCGTGAGAATCCACGTCTTTGGGAATCCACGAAGAGATAAACTACCGACAGTTCTTTCAATAGACCTTCTCAATAACTTATAAAAACCTTGGGTACCGTATGTGTATTTTTTACTGTCTCGTGAAATCATATTTGAACATGGCATTTCAAATTCTCTCTCCCCTTTCCTCTTATTTTCTTCTCTCTCTCTCTCTCTCTCTCTCTATATATATATATATATATATATATATATATATATATATATATATATATATACAGGGTGGTCCCGAATTCATGGTACAAACTTTAATGGTAGGTACAGGACATTGTAACAATGATTTATTGTATAGGAATGTATAGTCGCAAGTGACGCGGTGAGGCGAAAACAGGGGAAATAACGGCCGAAAGGAAAAACAAAGATTTTATTGAAAGCGTTGTTGACAAGTGTCATGTTTACAGTAATTGTTCAAAATTGCGTCCACCAGTATCGATACATGCTTGACAGCGTCGGTGGAGCGATTGGCGTACACGTTCAAAGATGCCTGGTATTTCACGCACACCTGCAGCAGTTACAGATAAGCGAGCGACGAGATCCTCATCTGAGTCAACTGGAGTCTCATAAACAAGATGCTTTAGATGTCCCCATAAAAAGTAATCGAGGCTCGATAAATCGGGAGATCGGGGTGGCCAAGGGACTGGTCCACCACGCCCAATCCATCGAGTACCAAACGTGGCATTCAGGTAATTCCGTACATCAATGCTGAAGTGTGCTGGCGCCCCATCGTGCTGAAACCACATGCGGTTACGAATGGCGATCGGAACATCATGCAGCAGTTGTGGTAACACTTCTTTCAGAAAAATAAGATAGCTTCCGCCAGTGAGCCGCGTGGGTAGTAAGTATGGGCCAATCAAAAAGTCGTTCACAATACCAGCCCACACATTAATACTGAAACGTTGTTGAAACGCATGTCGACGCGTTGCATGTGGATTATCGGTTGCCCACACATGGGAATTGTGCGCATTAAAGACACCCTCGCGTGAAAATGTCGCTTCATCTGTAAATAGCACATAATCTACGAAATCCGGCTGCAACGCACATTGCTGCATCACCCACAGGCAGAAGTTCACGCGGCGAGGATAATCTTCCGGATTCAATGCTTGTACTTTCTGAAAATGGAAGGGGTGTAAGCGATTTTCGTTTAACACTCTGCATACAGTCTGATGACTCACACCTACGTCACGCGCAACAGTTCTTGTGCTTGACTCGGTTCTATCAGCCACAATGTTCAAGATGCTTTCTTCCAGCCTTGGAGTGCGTACAGCTCTTACTCGACCAGCGCCATGTCTGTTGACGTCGAACGCACCTGTTTCACAAAGTTGACGATGTAACCGTTGAAAAATTCTATGATCCGGTATTCGTCGATCAGGATACTCCGCGCGATACATTCGTAACGCAGCTCTGCCGTTACCATTTGCACGGCCGTACATGTAATGCATGTCTGCTTTTTCTGCATACGTAAAGTCACCCATCGTCTACGGCAGCACAATTGTGAATGGCGCTTTTCCCTACTGCGATGCATCATGTTCAACAGCGGCTAGACATCTACTGCCCTCTACCGGCAATGATACCAACCAATCACTCCATTTCTCTTTCCTTTTATTTCCCCTGTTTACGCCTCACCGCGTCACTTGCGACTATACATTCCTATACAATAAATCATTGTTACAATGTCCTGTACCTACCATTAAAGTTTGTACCATGAATTCGGGACCACCCTGTATATATATATATATATATATTATATATATATATATATATATATATATATATATATATATATATATATATATATATATATATATATATATATATATATATATATATATATATATATATATATATATATATATATATTTGTGCGTACGTGTGTGTCTGAAGTATTTTATAGCTAATGAGAATAATAAATGTAATAAATTCAGAATTTTAACTTGGTTTAATAAAGTATAACATTTACTTCTCCATTTTCAAGACCGATAATTTTTACACTGTAACATATATTCTGAAGTATACCGATTGAGGATAATACACAAAAAGCTGTGAGAGATGGAGATTTTCATAGTCGTCATGTATTTAAATTCAGCAAAATTATATTAGAGAAGCCTAGTTCACCCATCTTATGAAAAAAAGGTTGAAAATTGCTGGCCAGTGTTATATAATTATATTTGCTTTTGATATGTAACTAATATTTGCTTTCATTAATTATAATTCCAGTATATGGATTTTCAGTATGTTAAGTTTATACTTTCTCCATAGCGTCGTTCAAAAATGAAATGTTGGACTGTCATAAGGTGGAAAATAAACTAGATTTACATTTAGGACACTAGAAGCGTCTCTTTCCTTTAGTTTTCTGTGATTGAAATTTTCGTGTCTGCATTTTTTGTTTTTTATTCTTTTAAACAGTTTTCCATTTTTGTTCTTTATATGGATTTTTCAGCATTCATATAATTTCCATTAATAATCCTTACAATTTTTACACATGAAAATTCTTAAAGGTAATTTTATTTTCTCTCTGAATGATTATCTTTATACAATATTTTATATTTTTTAATGCATTTCTTTTTTATATTCCTTTTAAAAATTACGGTACTTACGCTATTTAAATTTGATTTTACCAGTTTCATTCCAATATTTAAATTTCGGGAATGAAAATATAAAACAAAACATTTTAATTTATCATTACTGCTATTTACTAATAAACGAAAAGTATATTTTATTATTTCATAAAAGTTTAAAAAAGAAGCCTTCTTGCATAAAAAATTAATTAGTTTAAGTGCAGAAATAAGTGATGAGTACGCTATAAAATTCGAAATTGAACGTTTTTGCTATCGCAAATGTTTTCTAAAAACAAAATGAAAAAGTCAAAATTTTCAATTTGACCGTTTTTTGTTTATATTTCAGTTTAATCTAACCACAATTTTTTTGTCACAATAATGCCAAAGCAAACTTATGTTTCCCACATGACGGTGGCCGACCAACCGGTATAGTGGTTAAGGTGTTAGCCTCTAGATCGGAAGGTTCCTGGTTCGAATCCGGGTCCGGGCATGGATGTTTGTAAGCGTATGGTGTAGAGGCGGCTGGTGCACCTTAAATCTGTCGTGGCCGAAAGTCCTCACGTTGGGTTGGCGGGGTAGTTTGGAGAGTGGGGATGTCAGCTCAGGTGTTGCTTCGTCATCTGACCGTGGTTCAAAAATTACGAGGTGTTGTCCTCGGATCTTTCCCATAAGGGACTGATCCCGGACCGTCTTCAATAGCCCGTTGTGTTGCTCTAGTAAGACGTTAACTTAAAAATTACCAATTACCCACATGACGGTGAATAAAAATGAAAGTAGAAATACAACAACGCTGGTGAATGTTTTCCTACTGTCCGGTAATGGTAATGGTAACTTTAGTTAACGTCGTACTAGGGCAACACAACGGGCTATTGACGACGGTCCGCGATCAGTCCCTTAAGGACCGCCTCGTAATTGAACCACGGTCAGATGACACTCTACAGTCCGGATTTCACTGAATTTGTGGACCTTTTTGCTGTATGATGGTCTATTTAGTCTTCGTGTAGAAAATAAAACTTCTGCTCTCTCTCAGTTATGCATAAAATAAAATTCATAGAAAAAACTGGTTGATGTTTCAGTTTAAAAACAAAAACTGGGTTTTTTAAAGAACTCAAATTTATATCATGCATTCAGTAAGCTTTCATATAAAGAATCCCCCTTTGAATCAAAATTTAATTTTTTTGTTTATATTGGGCAATTAATTTGGTAATTTTTTAGTTAACGTCGTACTAGAGCAACACAACGGGCTATTGACGACGGTCCGGGATCAGTCCCTTAAAGGAAAGATCCGAGGACGACACCTCGTAATTTTGAACCACTGTCAGATGACGTGTTTATATTGGGATTAAACAGAACACATTTCATTCTGGTATATTGTCATCTTATTGTGGTTCAAAATTACGAGGTGTTGTCCTCGGATCTTGGGGACCACGGTAGCCCAGTTGAAAGAGCATCGGAATAGCAACCGGAGGGTTGCGAATTCAAATCCAGCCAAAGACCTTCGTGTTCAAAGGGGGACTGGTGCACTTTAGATCCGTCGTGGCCTCAAATGTCCTCACGTTGGAGTGGTGTGTATGTTTTTAGAGTGGGGGGCCAGCTCAGGTGTTGCCTCGTCATCTGACCGTGGTTCAGAATTATGTATTGTTGTTGTCAGATCTTTCCCGTTGGGATTTATCCCGGACCGTTGTCAATAGCCCGCTGCGTTGATCTAGTACGACGTTAATTAAAAAATACCCAATACCAAGTGGTAATATGGTAATTTTTAGTTAACGTCGTACTAGAGCAACACAATGGGCTATTGACGACGGTCCGGGATCAGTCCCTTAAGGGAAAGATCCGAGGACAACACCTCGTAATTTTGAACCACGGTCAGATGACGAAGCAACACCTGAGCTGGCACCCCACTCTCCAAACTTCCACGCCAACCCAACGTGAGGACTTTCGGCCACGACAGATTTAAGGTGCACCAGCCGCCTCTACACCACACAAACATCCATGCCCGGACCCGGATTCGAACCAGGAACCTTCCAATCTAGAGGCTAACACCTTAACCACTATACCGGTTGGTCGGCCCCAATACCAAGTGAATTCGATGAAAAATCTCATCCAGCAAGTTCTGAACTTTTTCGCTTATGAACTGGTATCTGGTCATCAATGTATTGCTGACTTTTATGGTGACGAGATGAAGTTTGTGTCAGTTTCTTCTTCCAACAAAATCAACATTCCTGCTTTATTTTTATACTGATCTATTTAACACTCCGAGCAGTTTCAAATAGATACCTCGTCCATCCAGACATTGTCAGTTCCAACAATTTCTAGTCGGGACAACCACCAAGAAGGTTAAATCAAGCGAGGGTCCTTCCAACAGATTCATTCCTGGAGACATCCCATTCCTCCTGGTGCGTTCTCCAAAGCTGTCACCAATCACACAAATCAATCCAAACAACTCAGCACCCCAAAAGCGCAGCGAATGCAACGCATATGCAGAAGGAATAAAAGCAGAAGCGAAAGCCCCGAACGCTTTCGTGAGAACGGGTCTCGGATCCTGCGGTTAATGGTGCGTGCAGGGGCTGAATCAAAAGGAGTAGGAGGTGCGAGTCCCGGGATTCGGATTACCGCATTTTGTTCGTCATAATAGGCCGAAATCAGGGCCCTTTGTGCGGCTACTCACTTCAGACTCCTGCCGCTTCCATCTCGACACTTTTCTTCTGCCGAGGAAAACCCGCACCACAATGGGACTGTAGTGTTGGGTGTCGGGACACAGTGCAGCAATGCGTTGGTAATCCATCTTTCGAGCGCTTTATTTCGGGTCGATGTGAGAAAAGACCCGGGATTGTGTTGTTGTAGTCGAGGATTGGGGGTTGGTTAACTCGTTTGTCGGAGTTTTATGGCGCAGGCAGGTAGTTGAATCAACGTCGTACTGATGCAACACACCGGGCTATTGCCGACGGTCCGGTAATTTGGTAATTTTTAATAAACGTCGTACTAGAGCAACACAACGGGCTGCTGGCGAAATGGAAGCGCTGACTGATTCATGGCCGCCAACCGGTATAGTGGTTAAGGTGTTAGCCTCTAGATCGGAAGGTTCCTGGTTCGAATCCGGGTCCGGGCATGGATGTTTGTAAACGTATGGTGTAGAGGCGGCTGGTGCACCTTAAATCTGTCGTGGCTGAAAGTCCTCACGTTGGGTTGGCGTGGAAGTTTGGAGAGTGGGGTGGCAGCTCAGGTGTTGCTTCGTCATCTGACCGTGGTTCAAAATTACGAGGTGTTGTCCTCGGATCTTTCCCTTAAGGGACTGATCCTTGACCGTCGTCAATAGCCCGTTGTGTTGCTCTAGTACGACGTTAACTAAAAACATCAATTACCATTTCGTAGTGTAAAAACCAAGTACTACATTCATTTCTTTTTGTTCGCAAATCTGTTTTAAGATGTATCTCTAGATTTTGAATTTGATGTTTTTCGTTTAATATCTAATCAATGTAAGTAAATGTTTTACTATTGTTAAAAAAAATTTGAATCAATGTGTATGGATAATTTTAGAAAACGCTTGTTTTTAAACGACACAAGGTATTTATATGCATTCTCAATAATTCTAATAACCCATTGCGTAGCTCCAGTGCCAAGTCAATTGAAATACCATACTATACCTCTCCTCCCTCAAATTTTCGCTGACCAACCGGTCTGGTGGTTAAGATGTTAGCCTCCAGATCGGAAGATTCCTGATTCCAATCCGGGTCAGGACATGGATGTTTCTAAGCCCATGGTGTAGAGGCGGCTGGTGCACCTTAAATATGTCGTGGCCGAAAGTCCTCACGTTGGGTTGGTGTGGAAGTTTGGAGAGTGGAGTGCTTGCTCAGGTGTTGCCTCGTTATCTGACCATGGTTCCAAATTACGGGGTCGTGTCCTCAGATCATTCCATTAGGGGATTGATCCCGGAGGGTCGTCAATAGCCCGTTGTGTTGCTGTAGTACGACGTTAACTAAAATTACCATTACCTTAAATCTGTCGTGGCCAAAAGTCCTCACGTTGGGTTGGTGTGGAAGTTTGGAGAGTGGGGTGCCGGCTCAGGTGTTGCCTCTTCATCTGACCGTGGTACAAAATTACGAGGCGTTGTCCTCGGATCTTTCCTTTAAGGGACTGATCCCGGACCGTCGTCAACTGCCCATTGTGTTGCTCTAGTACGACGTTAACTAAAATTACCATTACCATTACCCTCAAATTTTCACCAGGATTGTAAAGAAAACTAGGTTTGAATATATTTTCAAGTCTTTGTAGAAAGCACAAATGTTTTAAAGTCATTTTGAGCTTGTTTGGTTTCATGCTGCAGCGTAAAGGGAAGGACTGACCGACAGCTATCAACCAATCACATCGCCGGAAACATTCCTTTATCATGTACCCCTTACGCATCTCCAAACCGTCCTTTCCACGGCAACCTCGCTTCTTTGTTAATTGAACGGCTCTTTCAACTTACTGCTGGCGCTTCAGAAAATCGAGATGGAATTTACAAGATCCTTTTTTATCCGAAAGAAAAGGGCGCAGAGGGGGGCGGGGGTCCGTGTTAGGTTCCGCGGGCTCTGTTGGGCGACCCCGATCGCCTGATTCAGCCCTTTCCCCCGCCCCGACTTATCACCCAACAGAATCGGGCCGGCGTCGTGTCACCCGTAACACAGCGCACGTATTTGCTGATAGAGAGAGGACGGCAATTTTCGAGGAAAATTATCCCGCGGACTGCGAACGCTGCAAGATCCGGACTCCTTTGTGCCGGGCACGTGCCCCACCCCCTCGACGCGTCCTCGAGTCACGTGTCGGCGAAGGGGGTGGCCCTCGAATTTGTCGCAATCCCACAGATACGCGATAAGGTGCCGAGAGGAGTGCCTGGAGATGGAGGAAATTTAGCATGGACAAGCCGCTTTTGTGCCGTTAGGCGGAAAGGAGTTTGCATTCGACTTTGGATGGCAAATGATACTGCGGCTTTTCCTGCAATCCGTTCCTTTGAAAGAAAAGTCTCGGTAAATCTGTTTGATTCGAGGAATTTTCGTTATAAATTAGTTGGAGAGTGGGGTGTCAACTCATGTGTTGCCTCGTCATCAGCCAGTGGTTCAAAGTGACGAGGTATTGTCCTCGGATTTTTCGCTTAGAATTTGATTCGGGACCGTCGTCAACCGGTATAGTGGTTAAGGTGTTAGCCTCTGGATCGGAATGTTCCTGGTTCGAATCCGGGTCCGGGCATGGATGTTTGTAAGTGTATGGTGTAGATGCGGCTGGTGCACCTTAAATCTGTCGTGGCCGAAAGTCCTCACGTTGGGTTGGTGTGGAAGTTTGGAGAGTGGGGTGCCAGCTCAGGTGTTGCTTCGTCATCTGACCGTGGTTCAAAATGACGAGGTGTTGTCCTCGGATCGTTCCCTTAAGGGACTGACTACGAACCGTCGTCCTTAGCCCGTTATGTTGCTCTAGTACGACGTTAACTAAAATTAGAAATTGCCAATTTATCGGGACCGCACCAGTAGCCCGTTGTGTTGTTTCAGTGCGACGTTAATTAAAGTACTTACTATTATAAAATACAGTAATAATCGAGAGGTAAAAAAAATGGTAATTTTTGTTAACTTCGTACTAGAGCAACACAAAGGGCTCTTGACGACGGTCCGGGTAATGGTAATTTTAGTTAACGTCGTACTAGAGCTACACAACGGGCTATTGACGACGATCCGGGTAATGGTAATTTTAGTTAGCGTCGTACTAGAGCAACACAACGGGCTATCGACGACGGTCCGGGATCAGTCCCTTGAGGGAAAGATCCGAGGACAACACCTCGTAATTTTGAACCACGGTCAGATGACGAAGCAACATCTGAGCTGGCACCCCACTCTCCAAACTTCCACGCCAACCCAACGTGAGACGACGGATTCGGGATCAATCCTTTAAGGGAAAGATCCGAGGACAACACCTCGTAATTTTGAACCACCGTCAGATGACGAAGCAACACTTGAGCTGGCACACCACTCTCCAAACTTCCACACCAACCCAACATGAGGACTTTCGGCCACGACAGATTTAAGGTGCACCAGCCGCCTCTACACCATACGCTTACAAACATCCATACCCGGATTCGAACCAGGAACCTTCCGATCCATAGGCTAACACCTTGACCACTATACCGGTTGGTCGGCTTTTGACGACGGTCCGGGATCAATCCCTTAAGGGAAAGATCCGAGGACAACACCTCGTTAACAGTTGGTACGATACAGAATGGAGCCACGACTCTCCTTGTCACAGCGACCATACAGCACGAAGCAGGCTCAACTCTTTCCGAAGTACGACAACCCTAGCACGGCAGTGATACTCCAGCGCCCCCCCCATCCCCCCCTTAATGCCACATTAAACGAAGTGACCTCTTCCTCTGACATGAGCGGGGGGGGGGGGTAGAGGTTCTAATTGAGATCCCAAGGGGGTGCTTGGGCGGGGGATGTACGCTTGTTGAGAGCATTATCATCGACCCACTCGTCTGGCTACCGGAAAAAGGGAATGTAATAGCATCGCTCAGGATATAGAACGGAAGCTTCTGTGGGGTTTAGCTTGTAAGTTGTTTGTAGTGTGCGTTGAATCGATCGGTGGCATGTGGATCCTTCTTTCCTTTGTCGTTTGATTTGTGTTGTTCGATGACCGACCACCTCCTGGAATGGTTGATGGAGTTACAAGATCCACAGGGGCCGAAGATTTTTATTCTGGACATCGCGAAAAAACTGACGATTGTGACATGCTGTGAATATAAAAACGTTTCATAACACTAGAAATCTGATAACTCTATCAGAGTACTTCATATTGTTATTTTGTGGCGTTAAGTATCATATATATAACGAAGCCCGAATCAATATATTCGCTTTTCATTTCTCCATTGAGCTCCAGTAGTTGTTATTAACTACGTAGTAGAACTGTCCGGCATTATTGGGGTGAGATTAGTTAAATGTGTAAAATAAAGGTTATCTGAATATAATGGCTTTTCTCCGTATAAAAATATAATGGCCCGTTGCGTTTCTCCAGTGTGACGTTAATCAAATGCGTACCTACAGTATAAAATATAAATGTCATCCATAATCCCAAAGGGAAATATCCGAGGACAACACCGCGTAATTTTGAACCACGGTCAGAAGACGAGGCAACACCTGAGCTGGCACCCCACTCTCCAAACTTCCACACCAACCCAACGTGAGGACTTTCAACCACGACAGATTTAAAGTGCACCGTCCGCCTCTACACTATACGCTTACAAACATCCATGCACTGACCCGGATTCGAACAAGGAACCTTCCTATCTAGAGTCTAACACCTTAATCAACATACATTTGGGGTCTCGTCAGATTTAACGTGCTCCAGCCTTTTTGTACACGGCAATCTGGCTGGATTCGAACTCGCAACACTCAGGTTGCACATCTGATGCTCTTCCAACTGGGCTACCTCGGTACCTTTTGAAGACGGATCTAGGGTGAGTAAAGAGCTGTAGCGACCGCGACCGAGACTAGTTCCCGGTTCGAGCCGCTCAGGAAACCAGGTAAAACCGTAAGCGCTGGAAGTGAAAAAACCTTCATCGCAAAAGGAAAGAAGAGAAAGCGAGAGATGGAGGTTGCCATGGTGTTTATGTTCTTAGAACAATTTTTGACATTGACTTTACTTTAGTTTGCATTTAGTTCTAATTACTTTGTGGTTGCAAAGTTAATAAATTGTTTTGTTTTGTTATGCTTATAATTTGATTGGTGTCTAAGACCCTTCGCACATATCCGGTTTTTCAACGTGCGCCGCTGCGGCAGGCACCGAAGCACAACAATACACACATAACCGTGAAATGACGCAAGTACTCATTTCGCGCCATTTGCGATTAATATTCTATCGAAGAAAACGTGTTTATTTCGCTTACTTGGTGTAAAAAAAAAGTATATTTTGAAACAAAATAGACCTTACTGGGAACAAGCATTTATTAATTATTGTTTATATTCCATTTATTTGTGAAACAAGGTACTTCAGAACGGAGACGCGTGTGCGGCGAGCTGCGGCGCCGTGGGGAACTACGATACAAATTTCACGCAAGCTGGACGTGCGTCGCCGCAGCGGCGCCGGAGGCATGTGTGTACTACTTCATTGGATCTAATGTATCTCAGACCGCACTTGCGTTGTGGCAGCGGCGCCGCACGTTGAAAAACCGGATGTGTTCACCGAGCCTAAGAAACTTAAGAATGTTTTGATTTTTCATGGAAAACGTGTCTAAGAGAATGCTCTCCTCTCTTTGATGGCAAAAAGAATGCTTTCAATTTTTAATAATGACATTTAGGCACTCTGCACACATTCGGTTTTTCAACGTGCGTCGACGCTGCGGCACAGAAGCCCAACAATGCACACATAACCGTGAAATGACGCAAGTACTCATTTCGCGCCATTTGCGATAAATATTCTATCGTTCGCTTACTTGGTGTAAAAAAAGTATATTTCGAAACAAAATAGACGTTACTGGATACAGCCATTTATTAATTATTATTTATATTCCATTTATCCACGTTGAAAAACTGTATGTGTGCACCGGGTCTAATACAAAAGGCTAAAAACCGCAACATCGCAGCATTTACACACGCCTGGTGATGTTTTCGTCAGGATCGAATCGTTTGACCTCACCTCAGCAAATAAATGCCAGAAAACAATCGTCACGCGCGAGTAAAAGTGCAAAACAACCCAAAACAAATTAATTAACCACCCCTCTCCGATTACTTCCTCGTACGCTATTCGCATCGAATACGACTCGCACGAAACAAGACGCATTCCAACACGATTACGAACCATGGTGGAAGAATCGCTTTGGTGCAGATGCAATCTCATTAAGTGAGCACATTTCCGTTGAACAAGCGATTGATATACTAGGCTCAACACGATTGCCTCACGGGTAGATCTCTCTATTTAGGCATTTCCTCAAGACATGCATCACAATCAAATGGACTCGATCAGAGAGTGCATCGCTTAGTGACGCTGTTGGTGCAGAGAGCTGTCACGGGGCATGCACTCGAAAACAAAACGCGTCTTCCTTTTTCGCGTGCTTGCCAGATAGGATTCGCTGTAAATTTCGATCTACGAGCAGGAAATGAACGGAATTAGAAACGGGATCTACGTCTACGCTTCGGGATGGCAGAGTAATAGATGCGAATGAATAGCCAAGCTGCAAAACGTTTGATTGCTGAAATTGATGACTGGATACGATCACCGAGTTAATTTTAGTCGGTAAAATATTTGCTACGGCGATTATAAATTCATAAGCGCACATTTGATTCTTCAAAAACGAGGATGGTGGGTACTTAAATAGTGCCCCACTGAATCAACACAACGAGGTATTGGCGACTGTCCGGGATCAATCCCCAAAGGGAAAGATACGAGGACAACGCCACGTCATTTTGAACAACGGTCAGATGACGAGGCAACACCTGAGCTGGCACCCCCACTCTCCAAACTTCCACACCAACCCGAGTACTTTCGGCCACGACAGATTTGAGGTGCGCCAGAACTATCACATTTGCCTTTTTACTTTCCATAAAAGTGCAATGTGAACACTGAATTAGTGGTGTATGCGTGCATACCAATTAGAAAGGATGAAAATTAATTGGGGTATTAACACCCAAAGCAGACCAATAATCGATACGTTAACCGTTTGGAAGATTTAAAATAAATGTTGTTGTTGTTGTCGTGTCTATGCATACAGTACTAAAGCAAAAGTTTACAATCCTCCAAAAGCCTTGGTGACAATATCTGCAAGTTCTGGAGTTCGATGGATATGGAGGATTTCGATTTGGGGTGCTCCAAGTTGAAAGAGGGAACCGATAATTGCTTGGCAGTCAAAAACATGATCTGGAGTTAGTTGCTATTGGGGACAGTACCTGCAGATGGGATAGGATTTTATGTTAGGGCAATAATAGGAATAATGCAATAATTTAAAATAAATAAAATTATTTAATCGTGAAAATAATCCCTTTGTTAAAATTTGCCATGAGACGCGTTAGTTCCAATATCTAACTACACATAGTGACAAAATAATCTCATCGATTTGTTGGAATCATAGGAATTATTCTATTGGTTAAAAAGATCAAAGCTGATTATCTATATAAATAAGAATAGAGTGTTTGTTTGTACATTTAATATTTTCGACCCATTTCAAGTTTTCTATCCGTTTTGGACCCTTCTGATGCCGAATCCGCCCTTTTCGCGTTTGGTGTCTGTCTGTCTGTATGTATGTATGTGCCCTATACACGTCCACGCGGTTTAATATATTTTCATGGAAATTTGCATACAGTGAGTACTTATCTTCATTTAGTTAGTGGAATTGGTTGCGAAGGTCTGTCTGTCCGTCTTTCTGTTCTATGTTCGATTTTGTGTTGGTGCAGGCATCACACACATAAATTTTATTCCAGATATTTGATTACAATATATTTTATTTTATACATTATCTATTAGTTTAGTGAAAGCAATATTAAACATTTCTTTACTGTTATATTTAGAACCTGAAAATCCTGAGAAAACACCTGAGTAAGTATACTTAAATCAGCCACAATTTGGTAGTTTTCGAAAAGTTGGAATGTATTTTGAGTATCACTATTACTTTGATTTGCTTTACCAGTACTGCTGAAAAACCAATTAATTTTCAAAAAAAAATTTATGGTCAAATTTTAGCTTTAATACTTTATCTATTTCGAGTCTTATTTTTGTTCTTTGCGCAATGTAAACGATTTCCGAACATTTGGGACAGACGATATTTTTCAACGAACGGGAATAAAACGGAAACTCGTGTTTCTTTCGCTCTGAATTAATTTCGAATTTCTAAATTTCATACACTTTTTAGTTGTACGTTGTGGCAACTGCAAGATCAAGAGATAAAAATGAATCACAAATTAATAACTTTAGAACAACTTTTACCCGACATCTTTTATTTTGTTTCATTTCGCAGTTTTCTTTTCAAATATTTATTACTTTAATCAATTGTGTTTCTTTTTTATTATACGCAACACCACCACAAAGTATCCGACTAAAAGTAGAAGGTAAGTCAGAATAAAGCAAATTGTAAGTGTAAATAAGCCATTATTGAAAGAATAATAATGTTTTAAAAATCCGAACTAGAACTTTTCAAACATTAAAATATTCTTTGTTATAAAGACAGGAAAAAATTGCAAAATTCATTAATGCCATGTTGTCGCATGCCGGATACAAGAGTGCCACAAGTAAAAAAAATATTGTTTTGTTGACTATGAGAACGAAAGTACTCGCCGTAAATCTTCGTGTTTATTAATTGAGTTGTGAACATGAAAAGAACTTAAGAAATGGAATTCCAAATCTCCCTCAAAATCGTCTTTTGTAGTAGAAACCTTAGTGTCAGCTTTCGTCATTTTATAGCATTGTCATACAGTAAGAGATCGATGTATGTGAAATGTATTAGATGAATAGATATGCATGTGTAGGATTTGTGTCCAAAGTAAGTTGTAGAAATTTTAAAGATGACGAAAGGTTTTAAAATATTATTTCATTCTACGAAAAACGTAAGTCCTTATATATTTTAATCATCTATTCAATCTAGAGTAAACCAAATCAAACCGAGTAAGGTCAGGTATTTTGCTATTATCATATAAGGTTGAAGTTTGCAGAATGGATGTATGTGAAAGAGCCCATCAGAGAGTTAAAGCAAACACATAAAAGATTGACACTTCTTGGTTAATTTAAGCATACGAATGCCTGTACAGTAATGGCTCTTCTTCGCAGATATTCATAAAATAACTGACATTAAATTGCATCCACCAAATTTCCCAAACCTTGTGTCTTAATTTTTTTACTAAGACAAACTTGGTCATATCGAACATTTATCCTTTTTTATACTCGCTCTTCCATTGGTTCAAGTTATATCTAAATTACTCTAGCTCTCACATTGGTTAAAGTATTTTAAATATTTTCACGGAGATATTGCTCGCGCATAGTTAATAAATAGTAAATCGCGATAACGATACAAGGAATCGATTAATGCAAGCGATAATACGGGTGATAAAATAGTAAAGAACGCAAGTGATATTAGCACAGAACTTTGTAATAAAGCGCATGCGAAAGAATATAAATAAATCTATATAAATAAGAATGAAGTGTTTGTTTGTACATTGAATATTTTCGACCCATTTCAAGTTTTCTATCCTTTTTGGACCCTTCTAATGCCAAATCCGTCTCTTGCACTTTTGGTGTCTGTCTGTCTGTATGTCTGTACCCAATGCACGTCCACACAGTTAAATATATTTTCATGAAACTTTGCACAACTGAGTACTTACAGGAATTATATTCTATATACTTGAAAACAGTGTGCTTTATTTATACATCATATATTAGTTTGGTGAATGCAATATTAAACCTTCCTTTATTGTTATATTTAGTAACTTTCATGCTAAAAAAATCTGAGTAAGTATACTTAAAACAACCAAGATTTGTTAGATTTGGAAAAATCTGGAATGTAGGTTGATTATTACGATTACTTGGATTGCTTTACCAGTACTGCTGAAAAAGTAATTATTTTTACAAAAACTATTTATTATGGAATTTCAACTATGATACTTCATTTATATCGAACCTTATTTTTGTTCTTTACGAAATGTAAGCGATTTCCGATCAACTGTGACAAACGATATTTTCAACGAATAGGAACGAAACGGAAACTTGTGTTGGTTATTCACGTGTAGTGATATTTTCTATTTCTTTTGCTCGGAATTAATTCCGCATTTATAAACTTCGGGCAAGATTCAGTTGTAAGCTGTGGCAACTGTGCGAGATCAAGAGATAAAAAAGAATCCCGAATTTATATAGTATTTAGAACAATATAACATGCAACACCATCCCAAAGTATGCGATTAAAAGTGGCAAGTAAGACAGATTAAAGCACATCTTAATTGTAATTATTGCCGTTATGTTCTTCTATTATTTACGTGTTACAAAAGGTAATTTATTTGCCTTAAAACATTAAGTGATAATTATATCATCAAATTTATTTGTCATCCTTCCCTTAAAGATGGTGAAAAAGGACAATTTGCTAGAGTGGGAAAGCAAAAAATGTTGTTTTGTCGACTACGAATGCTAGAGCACTCGCCGTATATAAGTCAGTTTCATGACTTGAGTTAAGAAAGAAAATAATTTAAAAAAGGGAATTCCAAATCCCCCCCTCCCAAAAAAAAATCGTAGTTTGTAGTAGTAACCTACAGTAGTCTACAAGTAATAACCTACTAATGTGTAGGATCTGTGTTTAAAGTAAGTTGTACAAATTATAAAGATATCGAAAAGGTGTTAAAATATTAATTTATTCTACGAAAGACAAAAGTAATTATCTATCTGCTAGTTACTAATAAGCATGGTCGTTTTCAATATTTGGCAATGCCAGTAATAAGTTTAATCTTTTTCGTTTCATTTGGAATTATCAAGTGAGATGTAGTTTTGAGCTGTGAGTTTCATTGGGTTATTGTAAAACAGTTTTTGTGAGATTTTTACTGAAACTTAGATGTATTTAAGAGTTGAGATTTATGAAGTGACTGACTCGACTTAATTCATTGAGTATTTTGAACTGTAAATGTTTGTGAACAATGAAGCTTATCAAGGATATATTCCAACGCGCTATCCTTATTAAAGATTACTCTACTAAAGCCCCTGTTGTAATCTCATCACTATATACTTTATTGCTAATCATTATAAGAATTACATCTAGGTCCATAGACACTGGCCTCAGACTTTGTGAAGTTATTAAACTAATACAAAGTGGTATTAGTTTAAATGATAAATATTAATTCGAAAAATAATATGAATATTGAGAAAAAACTATTTTATTTGAAGGAAAACTCCCATGCATATTAGAGATATTTTAAAAATCAGAAACCAACACTTTCAGAGGGCGCTAGAACCTTTAGAGCTCCTTATAGCTATAACCCTGCAATCAAATGTTAGCATAACTATAGTAGATGTGTAATAATCCGAGATAAAAAAATATTAAAAAACAGGTAGCAGTCGTTACATTATCCAGATACGAGTTAATTAAAAATCTCGATTGATCTGAAAGAAATTAAAATTCTTACTTTTAACTAATGGATTGAAGTTCTTAATATAGGATACATCATAATTATTCAACAATAATGTTTCCATTAATGTTTCACTAAGGTAAAAGTAAGGGTTATTGCAGATCAAGCTTAAAAATTTGTGTTAATGTTAATGCTTTTATTTTTATTTTAGAGTAGTTGAAAAGATGTAGTGATCTAAAACGGAATGAGAGAATCAATCAATAAATTTGGGAACAAACTGCAATTTGTGATATTTAATGGATGTATTTCAGCTTTTAATGTTTTAAAACATTATAGAACTCTAAGTTGATGCATTTTTGTCCATAAGAGACTGATACTATAATAAAAAATATCCACTTCTATAAAAACTGTTAATTTATTTTTAATTCGAGTTTTAATTAAAATTCTAGTTACTCTTTTCGTTTGTATCGGAAAGGGTCCTTTGTATAGTTTCTATCAAACTTAACAAAATAAGATGTAATTTAACATATTCAATAAGATTTAGAAACACCTCCCGTTTTTAAAACCTTTGAATAGTCTTCTATCCGAACATTTTTACTATCAAATATATATTAAGTAATAAAAATATTTGTAATATCAAATTAAAATACCTTAAAAATTGAATTTGTAATGATCAATTGCGAATTTTGTAAAAAGTGGAATTGTTTTTAACGCTCCGAAAGATATAAAAATTTGTTTTGTATATTTATTAAAATTATAAAAATTGTAAATTTATGTATATTTATTAGCATAACATTTTACTGATATATTACATTTTAAAATAAGTAATAAAATTCTAAAATATCTTTTAAAATAGTAATTGCAATAATCAATTTCATACTGTTTGGTAAATTCTGGGAAATTTGTTTTAATACTCTGAAATATTTAAAAAATTTGTAAATGTAGGAATTCGTATATACATATTAGCATGCTCAATGAAGATGTGTAGTAGCATCAAGAAAGCAATAGCTTTGCATTCATATAAATCTGCTAATACCAGAGTTGTCACATGTATCACACGTGTATCATTATCCTCTTATTATACCCACTAAACTATTAACGAATTCCTTAAAACGGAAAACATGGCTTATATTAAAACTACAAGCATCATGAACGACTATTGATTTTAAGTGTTCGCAATATTCATAAAATATAATATTCTTGCGAACCCAACTGGTGGTACCCAGAATTTTTTTTCTGGGGTAAGAGAGCTTAGAAAGGGTATTGATGTAGTCATTTGGAATAGCGCGAACTCTCCCCGAACGTAAAAATCGTTCTCTTTAATCAATAATCCTCCAGTTTAAGTGAAAGAGATCGATGGATTATGGAGATTGGAAAAAGTAAAATTTTATTTTTGTATGCGAAATTTAGAAACAAAATTTATCAGAAACTTTATCAATAAACAAAATAAATTTAGATTCTAAATTCAGAACATTAGAACAAGTTATTTCCAACTACAGAAATACTCATTGTACTACGATCATTTCTCTAAAGCGACATCCTATAGCACGCAGGAACTAATTATTGAAATTCTGCGGAGCATACCGAAAAAAATATTTATATCTTCAGTCAATTTGACAAAAAAAATAGGCACAATTTTGCTCAATTTAGTAAAAAATATGAAATACCCATCCTTCTTCCTACAAAGTGGCTTGAAAATGTTCTGAAGCGATTTATTAAGGATACTTTGTAATAAAAAAAGGCATTTTTTACGTGTATGTTTTGAAATTATTTACGAGTACAATTGTCGAAAGCTCGAAACTGAACCTTTAGTAAGTAAAGCTTACACGATTCAAGCCGTTTCGCTATTTGTATGACACCGGTCGAAAATCGTTGCTAAACTCATTCCATAAGGTGAAATAAATTTCATACCTCTTTTTAAAAATTACCAGCTGCAAAATATAAGAAGGGATGCCTTAAAGTATAATAGATTTGTTCCACCTCTAAAATATCGTAACAGACGAACATTTCATTTTTGGATTGCTTTTGATGCACTGAAGGCCTTGTGAGCCCGTTAGAATCCAATAAGTAAAATAAACGACCAATGGGTAAGTAAAATAAACGAAGTGCAAAATGCAACTGCTCTAGTTTGGATGAACACAATTTGAAACTCTCGAGTTATTCAAAATGCATGTAAATAGGTCATGTAATTAATCTAATTTTGTTTCTAAATAAGGAATTACGGTATTTATATTATTATTATCAATGACTTGTGTTTATTAGTTATTTTTAATTTTATTATCAATGACTATCTCTCTCTCTCTCTCTTTTGC
The DNA here is from genome assembly GCA_947359465.1 of Metellina segmentata. Lineage (NCBI taxonomy): Eukaryota > Metazoa > Arthropoda > Arachnida > Araneae > Tetragnathidae > Metellina > Metellina segmentata. The sequence goes on from OX375881.1 coordinate 101,051,660, forward strand.
ACAGTAGTTGTTTATGTTAGTATCAATTACTTGCTTATATAAGTTACTTATATTATTATTAATCACTTGTTTATTAGCTACATATAACACTTTCTACTTCATTACGCAATCTAAAATGAAACTTTCTAAAGCCGTCAGAATGCTTTGCCGGGCTCTTATATCAGAATTGAAATTCCTTTCAAATTTTTATGATTATGCAGGATTTACAATTGCTTGCATAATATTACTTTTGTATCCAGAGTATCTAACTTTTTCAGTATTTGAACTATCATGTAGGGTAACTAGTTAATTTATTAAATTTCAACCAACATTCTACAATAATGAGTCTATTGATTTCTTTCCACAAAACACAGGAAGGTCTCTTTGCACGTCAACTTACTAAATTGATTATTTGAAAACTTATTTCTCCGAAGTAAAGTAAAACGCTCAAGTTTAGGGAATTAAGCATTGAATTAAGAACTTTGGTGATTTAAAAATAGTTAAAAAAAAAGATGTAACGGTTCATATCACAAAAATTTCATTGCTACGGTTCAACGAACTATTAAAATTTCGTCTACTTTTTTAGAACGAAGGATTCATTGTTCCATAAATTTGATTTCATAAAGAAATTGTATGAATAACTGTAAGCGATGACGGATCGACCCACTAGGCGCAAAGCCTAGGATGTTGGCAGAAACGGCCTTAAAACGTAAACATTTTGTCAAATAAATATTTTCCAGAAATTTGTAATGTAAATCCATATAATAATTACTTGATATTTCTATCATTTTCATAATTAATTATTCCAAACGGTTATATTTTATAGTTTTTTTAATTACAATGTTTTTTTTAGTTTATAGATCTAAACATATTTGTTTAAGAAACCTAAGAATTCAATCATTTAGAGTAATCATAAAATGAAGATAATAATCATCTGTCTATGGCTTTACAATTATTTAATCCGTCTCATTAAGGGATCAATCAATCAAACCTTTTGAATTTTATCACAATGCTTCAAACCAAGATGCTAAAATTGAATAATATCTGAAGTAATACTTATAGATTTATTAACTGTTAAAATACTGTTGGATTTTTACCTAAGTGAAAGAATATTCGAGTTATTACTGCAATGTAATATCAATAATGTACTAGAGGTGAGATAATTTAAGCATCATTAAAATGTATATTTCTTTCTATGAATATATTCAATATTATATATTGAACATCAAACACAAATATATTTAAATTTAATTTCTTTGTAGCTAGCTATATTACGATTTGGAGTTTGTAGATCAATACATACGTGTGTAGTATATATATATATATCGTACTTCCTTATAATTGAATTAATCTTCCAATCAAATTATTGAAAAGCCCAGTACACTTTCATGCAATAAAGGTAGAGTGCATAACGCAAGATAAATGTATGAGGCTTTTATTGGATTAAAAACTAATTTCTCAAACAATGTTTTTCTTATTATCTGAATGAGAAATTTCAGTTGTATTTAATTTTAGAAATGTTATAAAGCAAGTATTTCTTAATGATAAACAAAAATCAATATTTGTTAATAAAATTTAATAAATGTTAATTTTGAAAATAAATGTGCTATTAATTTTTTTTAAATCGCTCAATTAGTTTATTATTTTGTAACAGAAAGCTATGTAATTATTAAAATAGATAAATATATTCTGCATGCTGGCTTCCAGTTTAAAAACTATTTTTATGACTCATTCTAAAAATACATTTTTTTGATGAAGGTGTTGAACAATAAAAGCCAAGTAACAAGTCTAATAAAAATGACATGATTTTATTTATACTGCTATATAAAATTATATACTTTCTATATCTCAGTAAGTTTTGTTCATATTGCATATACAAAACAGCAAAGCTTTCATTTTTCCATCAGTTGCAGAAGTTATCCTAGTTTTTAAATAATTTCTAGACAGCAAATACGTATAGGTTTCTTATATTTTTACATAGACAACTGAGAGAACTTACATTTTAATTTCTGGTTTTAGAAAATGTAAATAAAATTGTCTTAGCAATTAATTTATATTACCTTATAAAAATTCATTGTTTATTAAAAGGGATTAAGATTTAAATTTAAAAAATTCTTAATAATAACAATTGCTAACTAAGTATCACTCATTAGACTTTAATAAATAAAACGCTTCCCTAGAAAAGTTGAAATTATTAAATGCACCAAAAAACATATTTCACTATGTTTACATCAGCTTGTAATTTATCTTAACTTAATAATCCAACGCTATTCTTTAGAGTCCGAATACTGATGAAAATAATTTAAAGAGAACGTGTTATGAATATAAGTACTATCAGCGATTTAAAAATTATGAATTAGAATTGAAATATAACAAGTCTTTGCTAACATCTCAATTCTTTCACGTACTATAAAACATCACGTAAGAGGTTACACTTTGATTTGATAGTTATTTTAACATTCTAATGTTATTATTTAAGTCATTCACGGGAACTATTACTAAAATTGTGCTGCACATCAATGAGAAGTTCTTGTATTTTTTAAGAATTCAGCTCATTAATTCAATCGATAATTGAATCACTACTACAAACACATGGGTAAAAGATGAACATAAACTTTGCATAGAACTTCATGTAGGAACATTTCAATAGTGAACTGTTTAAAAATACATTTTCTAAGTCAAAGTTACGAAATCGATTAACATAGTGTTCAAAAAGAAACATTCATTCGCTTAACCACTTGCAACTTAAATCAACACGCACTTTGACTTCTAAATAATTTGATGGTACAACTATTGATAAATAGCTTAGATTTACCTGTTTAATGGAAGGACTGGTGTCGAAGGAAAGGTGTTATACTTTGCTGAACATACAAATAAATAGAAATGTCAAAATACATGGTGGGACCAAGATTCACTAGTCCACACTGAGTTTCAATGGGAGATCAGAAAAACTTTGCTAAGTATTCATACAAAATTCAGTCCGCACTTTCTCGCCATAGTTCTGCTGTGGACTCAAAGAGTTCGTGACGGCTGTACTAGGAAGTACTATAGTTCTGCACATTATTTACACTGTACAACTAGCATATGTACAAGGCTCTGGACGAGACGGTTTCACTGGGATGAATGGCAGAGTGTTCACTAGCTCTGTTTGGACATGATGGGTATGGGCTTGTAGATGGTAGTGGAACTTTCGGAATTGGAGGTGGCTGAACTCTGACTGACGTTCCTGGCCTGTCCAGCGGCCTGGCAGTTCAAGGCCGAGACTGTCCTCAGGGCGTGGAGGTCATATAGGGCTTGACCAGGGGCGACTAGAGACGAGAACAGGTAGCCGCATCCGGGCATGGCGGAGTAGCCCTGTGCGGCCGTGAGTCCCAGAGGAGAGCAACCGGGTGGACATGCCAGGCTTGACCAGAGGGGCGCGTGTATGTTGGCGGCGGACTCGGCCCCGAGCAGCCTGTCCACGCTGAAGCCGGTCGGTTTGGGGGCCTGGAGAGCCGCCATGTTGGTCGTCAGGCTGGAGTAGGGGTATTTGAAGGATAGGAGTCCGCCTGGAGTGTGGAAGCCGCCGTATCCGGCCAGGGACCAGCCCAGGCCGGACTTGTCGTGCGGGTGGAGGCCGGGGTTGAGTCCGGCGTGGAATACGGGCGCACCGGCTCGTTTGAAGGCGGCGAGGCGACTCCGGGAGGCAGCGGTGGTTCTCCGGCGGAGTTTTCCTGTCGTGCCGCCGATGAAAACATCGTCCGAGCTGGGGTCCAGCATCCAGTAGTTGCCCTTTCCCGGATCGTCGTAGTGCCTCGGGACTTTGACGAAGCACTTGTTGAGGCTGAGGTTGTGCCGGATCGAGTTCTGCCACCCCTGTTTGTTCTCGCGGTAGTAGGGGAAGTTCTTCATGATGAACTCGTAGATACCGTTCAGGGTGAGTCTCTTCTCCGGACTCTGCCGGATGGCCATCATGATGAGTGCGTTGTAGCTGAACGGTGGCTTCTCGAACGTCGACTTCTTGTCGTCCGAGTTCTTGGGTTTGGTCGTCGGGGAGGACTTGGTGGGCGAGGGAGGCTCGGACGCCACCGGGGTGGAGCTCGGCTTGGAGTCCGAGTCGGGCGGGGTGACGGCGCCCGACCGCCGGCTGCTGAAGTCCCGCGGGCAGTCGACGGGAGGTGGGGTGACGACGCCGGCGGCCGGTGCAGCCGTCGCCGGCACGCTCTCGTCCTCCTCGCCGCCGTGGATGAGGCTGCTGATCGTGAACGAGGTTCTCCTGGGCACAACCATCGCTTCTGCCGTCCCCTCGATACGTACCATGGCGGATGGCCGCAAAAAACTTTTTAAACAACTCGCGCCCGACCGCAAACGACACATTAAATACGACTCCCCGCTGCTGGGACGCCTCTGCCCGTCACTCCGACCCAATCGCGCTCGCACTCTCAGTTCCAGGAGCGCGGGGATCCGCCTGCGTCCCGCCCCTCGCTCCGCCCCGCGACTCCACTTCTCGCCAATGGAAGCGCAGAGCCTGCGTCCGTCGTTGGGTAGTGTTTGTCGACTGCCGAGTATTCGCGAAGAGAGCAACTCCGGCGAATGGCAGGGCACGCTTTCCCCAAACTTTGTTCGAAAGAGGTGGAGGAGGAGCGACCCTTTGTTTACAAATCTTCACCCCAAGTTTTTTTTTTTTGGTGGCCGAAGGGGGAACCCCAGGACAGCGGAGTCGGCGGCTTTTGAAAGGTAAGCAAAATATTTTGTAATGCAGTACAAGCTGGTGATCGAAAAAAGCGAACTTCTCCCAGAATCATTTTAGTTTGTTCTTAGAACAGATATGCAAATAATCCCCAATATCGTAATTCCATTCCAAGTTTCCTGGTATGCAATAAGACATATAGATCAGTGTACTCCTATTATGGCCATTGCTGGCTTAAAGCGTTTTGGTTATGGAAAGCAAACTGAAATGGACTTCTTAAATGCATGAGAACAAGATAACTCAAATGTCTTATTTGGTTCCAAAGAAAAATGTCATTTAAATGTATATTCGAGTATATCTTCACAACTCCAGTACACTCTTAATGTAATTTAAGACATTTTCATCCTTGTTCTTTGGATGTTCTATGCAAATCTATCTAGTTTACCCATTGACTAATTCACATATCGTCACTCAAAGTGCAAAGGTTGTATGTCTAAAAGCTGCATTTTTGAGTAGAGCAACAAAAAAAAAACTAATAGTTTTCCTTTTGTGATTTGAATCTATTATTATTTTATACATTTGGTTGTAACTACAGATTATAACTGTATCAGCTGATGGCATAAGAGATTTTGCCACCAGATTGGAAATCCCAAAATGCCACATATAGCAATGATAAAGAAAAAAGGAATTTTTGACGTATGACCTTTTGGACTTTGAGTAACGATATGTGATGGTTTACCAGAAGAGATTGTTTAACATGGTGTGATAGACAGTTTAGAAGAAACGGTGGGTTACATGTCTGGTATTTGATAGTTTACAAGAAAACTAGTAAAAAAAAGCACGTGTAGATCCGTGCTTGTTCCTAAACTGTTTATGCTTATTGATGACACAATGAGACCACATATACCTTATTTCAATACATTTATAGTGAATACAAACCTCCATATTCACATTTCTCACCCCCTAATGAAATGAAACATATACATAAAACAACACTTAATACGTCTCAATGGTGTTATTTCATATTTCTAACAACTGTAATGACAAAAAGTGCACACTTTAATCATACTAACACATGCCTCGAAATAGATTTTTTAATGCAGGTGCACCTTGTGAACCTAAATTTTTAAATTAGGTGCACAGATTATATATCAGGTGCACATTAGGAAAACGTAATATAAGAGCATTAATGTAATGTAAACTACTTTATTAGTTGGGTACGTTTCGATAGGTTAGTACTAGATAGTAAATAAAAATATTTAAACAATTTTTCTATCTGCGAAATTATTACTTCTAATGGAATTTGAAAATTCATCCATAAATTCTCAATTTTTTCGTTCCCATAGCTCTCAATTTATTCATTTTTGGCCAATAATATGGTTCGAAGACAGCAAAAAGCAGACAAAAGTGGATCCTTAACAATAGATTTAAATCTGTCATCAATCGGAGAACTGCATAGTTGGATTGTGTGTCGTGTTTCTTTCAAAACTTTCGTTTTCTCAAGGTATCCGGCGCACGGCTGTCGCGACAGTCGTTTCAACAGAGCCATCTGGAAAATGTTTTCATCACCTGAAAGTTCTGGTGGCAGTGGCACGAGTAATCCCTCCTCCTGTATAAACCTGTTACGGCCCAGCGATTTTGTTTTCGCATAGTGTGTATTTAGGAATTTTAATTACGTTTCTTTAGAGCGAGAGAGGTTGATACTAATATTTTGTTCAAACATCAAACTAAAATAAAACACGTTTTCCCTCCCCTTTTTTAAACATTAGTTGCATTGCGTGCACCTAGCGTGTAAAAATTAGTTGCACAATTTTATTTTCATGTGCACAGTGCACCTGTGCACCCGATTATTTCGAGCCCTGTACTAACACCGTTAGCTTCTGAACGCTCAATGTAATTGCAGAACATCCACTTGATCCAAAGGCGATTTCTATCCATGATTTCTGTCTTTCAGATTTCCCATTGCCTTCTGTAATAAAACCGCTGTATCGTTTCATTAGAGCGACGAGCAGATATGCGTTATTTTAGCAACATTACGAAGCTCCATAGCTTAAATCAATCATACTTAAACTAAGTGGCAACATTGATGAATGAATTCCTCAGTGTTTGCATTTAAATTGCCACTATCCGTTTATTGCCACTCGACTATACACAAATAACATCGATTTCTGTTTCACGTACGTCTAGCAAAATATGTATATAGATATATAGGATAGTCCAGTTTGAGTTATTGATGAGACAGGACATTGTATGACAAACTCTTTTCAATGTTCAGGGTATTAAAGTAGCAGAGTTCAATCTCAAATATAGGAAATATTTTAAAAACTTAAAAATTTTACTAAATTTGCATTGAAACATTACGTTATCTGCTTTTTATATTTCGTCCACTGACCATGATTAAAAATTAATGCTGTGTTGTCTTCAAATTTCCCTTCGAGATTGATCCCGGACCGCCACCAATAGCCCGCTGTGTTGCTCTAGTGTGACGTTAAGTAAATCCTTCCTACCTACTTAATTACTGTAAGTAGGTAGGTATTCTAACTAACGTCGTACTGAAGCAACACAACGGGCTACTGACGACGATCCAGGATCCATCCCCCAAAAGATCCAACGACAACATGTAATTTTGAACCACGGTCAGATGACGAGGCAACACCTGAGCTGGCACCCCTCTCTGTAAACTTCCACACCACACCAACGTGGGGACATTTGAGGTCGCAACAGATTTAATGTGCACCAGCCCTCTTTGTACACGACGGTGTTTGGCTGGATTCGAACTCGCAACCCTCTGGTCGCTAATCCGTGACTCTTCAAATCGGACCACAGTGGCCCTTGATGTAGAATGCAAAGTATGAGACATGGGTGGAAATTTAGTCTCCTACGGATTTTTTTGTTAATATTTAGCCCGAAAAAGGAGCACCTATCGATCCCCTAAACTCAGTTTTGAACACTTTAAACTAAACCGTCTTTTTAAATCATGACTATATAAAGACAACAAAGTTTCTTCCAGTGCTAGTTATGCTCTGTATTCTTTTAAGTACTCTAAAACTGTAATGGAGTGTATCCTAGGTGTCAAAGATGTCTCTTTAAGTATAATTCGTGTGTTTTAATATCTTTTTGCTCATTAAATTTTAAAAATCCCGCTTAGTCAAAGAATCAAAAATTGTTATTTCAAATACTCTGTTACATAAGTTTAAATTTAAATTTACATATTTAGAATATATATATATATATATATATATATATATATATATATATATATCAGAAAATAATAATAACATGAAACACACAAAATAACCAAACAGCAGGGGGTGCAATAAACCAGAAACCGAAACTACCCATGCAAGCGCGCTGAAGCTGCAGACATAGCATGGTAAACAATATAACTTCAAGAACACAGGAATTTCAAAAAAAAATTTGAGTCTTAAAAAAGGATTGGAAAAAAAAATGTTGCTGGATAAGGGCGTTATCAGCCCAATGCTGCTCATATGTAGGAAACACCATTTCATGTTGTCTGGGTCAGGCCCCTCCCTGGTAACGCCCTGTACCATTAACATTTCTTTATATATATATATATATAATTTGGAAAAGTGATACATTTTAAATGCTCAGATTTATAAAATATATCAGTTGCCCAGATTATTTAAATTTTTATCCTCACCCAATTACAATTTTAACAAAAACGTTCGCATAAGGTAATTCCGTGACAGATGTGCCCCACTGGAGGAAAAGACGTTATAAAATAAATTAGGTATTAACAATAAAAACGAAAATGTGTGGGAATACATAATAGTTACCGCTTATCAATATTGAATAGTTGTTTTGTACTATATTGTAAATTTTCTATAGAGAAAAAATAAAACTGTGACAGCACTACATTTGGCCATATCTCCCAAATTCCGGTGAGATGCCTCACTTACATGGGATAGATACCCTATCTGTAAAAATCAGTTTATTTTAAAACAGAAAAGGTTTTAGATGTATATACGTATTAAAAGTAAGTGATTTTAAGAATATACTACCTTGGGGGCATTAATTTATAAAGCGTTGAAATATTTGACAACCACAGAGAAAATGTAAAAATTTTTTAATAAAACACATTTAAAATAAAGCAAACAAAATGTTGTATAACACATTGAAGCTATAAAAAAATCAGTTTGCTAGAAAGCTACAAAATTGTTAGTTTAAAAAGTATTAAAAGATTATAACGCTATTAAAGTATTACCAAATATGTCGAAAATATTCAATTAAAAAAGTTGTATTGCTCTCTAATTTTTGCTTTCCCGCAAATATTGCACAGATTCGCGTACATTGTACATGATTCATGTAACCATTTAGTACACTTAACACTTTTAATCCAATCTACCAATTATTTTGTAGAATAATAGTTTTCGACACATATTCGAGGCAGTTGCATGTAGGATCAATTTAGTTGTCCATCAGCTTTTTTGATACCTTGTTACGTTTGTTGGCGGATTTTAACTGTTTTTCTAGGATGTGGTCTGGGAATGAAAGTATCTTAGCCGACTCTCTCTTTTTCTTTCTGGGTCTTTCTTCTAGCCTGGGTACAGACGAAACCTGATGCAATAATTTTGTCGGGGTTGTTGTCTGTTTAGCACAAAAACCTGATGATTGCGAACAATTTAGGGACTTTTCATCCGTCTTGTTCATTTCTTCATTGATGGCAAAGAAGTGGTTCGGAATCCTTGCTTGTTTAGAGGAAAAATTCCCGTCTCCCGAAAACCATTGATAGCAGTGTCGACAGAAGCTGCCCTTTTCCAAGCGCTACCAATAGATTATGAAGCTTAGATTCTTCCAATTGTTCTTTCTGGTTGATGAATAATCCTTTTTCGTGCTCAAAGAAATGTTTTAATGGCTTAAAAAAAAGTTCTATCAAAAGGCTGAAGAGTAGAATATCTGAAGAGAAGAATATAACATCTCTTGTGTTGTATGTTTTGGCAGGCATAGAATTATAATCTGATTCTTGTCAGCAAAGTCCAGTAAATCATAAGAGTTTACGTAGCATAAGTGGCATCTCTCGCTGAAAATGTATGTAGTGTATCTTTCCCAAATATATGTGGGGCGTCTATCCTTTTGGTATGGGAGAGATGCCTCGGCAACTGTCCAATGTACAAGACAGCAAAGACGGCGGTAAACTGCCTAAAGTTGACTGATCAACTCCTGACTACAGGTTTTTATGCTTACATAAAAAAATCCATTCAAATTATCTAGTGCCAGCCTTACACTACAACATCAATCTTATAACGGAGTAGAAAAAACATGGTACTTACATAAAATGTTGTTGTGATAGCAGAAAACAAAAGGTGATGCAACAAAACTTTCACAGCACACCAAACATCTAACTGAAACATTCATGGAACTAGTAGAGCCACCTAGATTAAAGTTTCAAAATTACATCATGTGGGGCATCTCTACCCGTTTTGCGTCTCACCCGGAATAACTTTAATACTTTACTACGGAAAATAAAACCGAAGTATTGTTGGTGTTAGTAGTTCTCTTAAGCAAAACCTGACCGCAGAGTGAGTGATATACCAAAACCTCCGTATGTTTGTGTTGAATTTTTTACTATACTGCCGTGGTCACTAGTTTTTATTTAAATGACTTCTTGCAGAAAGTTTCCATAACATAACATTTGATCAAAACCATCCTAAACTGAATGCTGTGAATAATGCAGCAGGTGTGATCATGTGAGCCATATACTGTGTTTCTTTGTCCAATTAGGGAAATAGTCGTTTTCAAATCGTATAAAATGTACTTTTTAAAAGATTCGGATTCAAAATTTTGTTTAAATAAAATATAGAAACTGATGTGAATAACGCAATAGTATAATTCTGAAAATGAGTTTCAATTTGTTAGAATAAACATTCTGTATAACTACCAGTAGCAAAAACAATCCTGAAAGGAGGAAAACAATCATATAGTACCCGCAAATACCACATCCAATAGTCTTATGTCACGTTGGGTTGGTGTGGAAGTTTGGAGAGTGGGGTGGCAGCTCAGGTGTTGCTTCGTCATCTGAACGTGGCTCAAAATTACGAGGTGTTGTCCTCGGATCTTTCCCTTAAGGGACTGATCCCAGACCGTCATAAATAGCCCGTTGTGTTGCTCTAGTACGACGTTAACTAAAAATTACCATTACCATTACCAATAGTTTTATGTTTGCAGTGTGTAAAACCATTAGGACGTTACTTCAGACAATTTTTAAAATGCAGCGTGCAAAACCATTTGGACGTTACTCCAGGTAAATTTAAAGTCTAATTATAAAAATATCGTGAAAAATCTACCTCTTATAAAGTTACTATAGGTAAAATCAGTTCCAGTATTTCTTAACCAAACTAATGAATTATTAAAAAATGAATTATTAATGAATTATTGAATTTAAATGAATTATTGAATTTAAATGAATTATTAAAATTAATTATTAACCAAACTAATGAATTAAACTATTTGGGAAGTAGGTAAGAATTTGCATAGGCGGTTAACGTCGCGCAGGAGCAGCACAATGGGCAATCCGGGATCAATCCCGAAGGGAAAGTTCGAGGGCAACGCCTAGTAATTTTGAACCAGGGTCAGTTGACAAAGTCAGCACCTAAGCCGACTACCCCGCACTTCCGCACCACGCCAACATGAGGACGTTTTAGGCCACGACAGATTTAACGTGCGCCAGCCCAGTGAACACTGAGGTCATTGGTTGGATTGAGTTTCGAAGTCCCAACCCTCTGGTTGCAGCTGCCGTACATATGACTGAAATAAAGCAGAATTTCAATGAATTAGTATTTTAACAAACGTGTATATAGAACCAGTGAAGTGCAATCAAGGTTGGAGTGACCTTTTCAGCGACCCCTGGCACCAATATCCATACTACTTTAGAAATACCTATTAAAGTCCAGTGCAGTTTTACTCGGAGAAAGTTTCTGTGTACTACATTTATTTTGAATTCACAGAATAGTTAAATAGTGGTATTTTTTTTGACGGGATTTTATTACGACCCTTTTCATAACATGTGTTTGTTAACCTTCTTAGTGGTTTGCCTTCGTGTCCATATTTACCTTGTAATCTCGAGCTTCTCGTGTAAAAGCCTTTAGAAACTGTCACCATCGTCCATCTATATTTGAAGTAATTTTTAAAGGGAAATTAGTTTTCTAAATGTAATTTATATGTGACTAGAAATTATATTGAAAATTATGATTTACTTAAAAGAGCAGTAATTAACTGCACTTGAAAATAAATACTATTGACTAATTAAAGTTATTATCTTAATTACAGTCAGTATTGGTTATATGGTCATCTCAGCGGTCCAGAAAAATCAGACCATATATGCGGGGTGACCATATATGCGGAACAATACTACACTATTTAAATATGGCAGGATTACATTCACCTATCAGAATATAGTGCTCATAAACAAATAATTAAACTTTTAAGAACATTTAAAAAGTTAATTCCTAAAGTACAAACTACAGTAAGAAATATACAATATTTTTTAGTGAAATTTATTAGCTTACCTTACCAATCTAAGTACAGTACACATACGTACGTGTATCCATATTCAATGCACTAATCTCTACTATTATAAAAGGAAGTGTTTGTTTTTCTGTTTTTCGTTATCACAGTCCTGACGAATCTACGGCTTTTACAATAGTGAGATTTGGCACACAGGTACTCCGAATTATTTTCAAGTTTTGGGTCGCGGCGAATTTTAAAATTGAATCGAGAACATTTTTAAATGAATGTAATGGAATTTATTTATTATTATTTTCTTTGGAATGGCAACAGCATAAGGATCGCAGATTCTAAATTTATTCTTTTCGTTTTCGTTTTTATTTTGCACAGAGGAACAATTTGTCAGCAGACTAAAAAAAGAAATAAAACTTAATTGAATAATTTTTAACACAAATGTACGTTCTTATTCGTCACGTATGATCCAAATGAAACAAAATTTTTCTTTAATCTTTTCGTCTCAATTTCAACGTACTTTTCAAACAGGGAGATATAACTTCACTCAATAAACTGACAACTGTCCACCTGTTGTGCTTGGGGAGGAAAAGAATTGACGGGGGTGGGTAATGCCGACTATGATTCAATGCAAAAGAGAAAGGGAGGGAAATATAGGCGTAAACTCAGGTCCTCTCCGGGGTCGCAACGACTTTTGTTTCTTCTGGTCATTCCCTGTGTTGCTCGCCGTCTCAAGAAATAATGCAGCATTTACTATTTTTTCAAAAAAAAAAAAAAAAAAAACTATATCCTCATTTAAAGGTTAAAAAAAAACGACCATATAATCGATAACCAGGAAAATAAAATGACTACATAAACGGTGCGCTTTCACACCATGTTCCCTATTAAGTTAGACGAGACTTTAGAAAACTGACCATATAAGCGGGGTGACCTTATAAGAGGGTGACCATATAGCCGGTACTGACTGTAATATAGCAATAAAATATAAAATGTAGTAAGATACTTTAATATATAGTAACAAGTATGATAATATAATAATAATAAATAAAATAAATATAGATAATATAATAATAATAAATAAAATAAAAACATAGTCAATATAATAACAATAACTACAGTAAAAATATAATCACACAATATAATAATAATAAATATACTAGTATACATAAAGCAGTTAATATAATAGAACTAGCATAATTTGCATCTTTTTAATAGATTTACCTTTTTTTTTTTACATTTTTAAATGCATAAAGTTTGCTTCATATATATAAAAAAAAAGGTCAAGATTATCCTTTATAAATGATAAACTGTTGATTTCTGTCCAAATCTGTTGATTTTTATTTATTAGGCGCCCGATTTTGAAAGATTGAATAGCGCTACAATGTAGCACAAGTCACTAAAAACTATGAAACCTTATTTAATATCACAGCTCTGTTTCCAACTATCAAAATAGCCCGGTGTGTTGCTCTAGTAAAACATCAATTAAAAATTACCAACTGCCATTACCGACTATCAAAATTTATTACCCCTTTAAAGTTTCAGGAAGACATAGAACTGACATAAGTGAATAAGATATATCTCGTCATTAGCAATGGTAATGGTAATGGTAATTTTAGTTAACGTCGTACTAGAGCAACACAACGGGCTATTGACGAAGGTCCGGGATCAGTCCTTTGAGGGAAAGATCCGAGGACGACACCTCGTCATTTTGAACCACGGTCAGATGACGAAGCAACACCTGAGCTGGCACCCCACTCTCCAAACTTCCACGCCAACCCAACGTGAGGACTTTCAGCCACGACAGATTTAAGGTGCACCAGCCGCATCTACACCATACACTTACAAACATCCATGCCCGGTCCCGGATTCGAACCAGGAACATTCCGATCCAGAGGCTAACACCTCAACCACTATACCGGTTGACGACGGTCCCGAATCAAATTCTAAGCGAAAAATCCGAGGATAATGCCTCGTCATTTTGAACCACTGGCTAATGACGAGGCAACACATGAGTTGACACCCCACTCTCCAAACTTCCACGCCAACCCAACGTGAGTATTTTCAGCCACGACAGATTTAAGGTGCACCAGCCGCATCTACACCATACACTTACAAACATCCATGCCCGGATCCGGATTCGAACCAGGAACCTTCCGATCTAGAGGCTAACACCTTAACCACTATACCGGTTGGTCGACCTCGTCATTAGCAAAATGTATCAGATCTTGATAGATGAGACAGCTCTTAGTATTCAACCTCGAGTATGTTTTAAAACTATTTTTATGGTACAAATTATATGACGGTAGTCGCCGACCAACCGATATAGTGGTTAAGGTGTTAGCCTCTAGATTGGAAGGTCCCCGGTTCGAATCCGGGTTTGGGGCATGGATGTTTGTAAGCGTATACCAGCTCAGGTGTTGCTCCGTCATCTGAACATGATTCAAAATTAGGAAGTATAAATTGTTAGGGGCAATGATGGTCCTCCCACTGGGTGCTCCTTCACAAGTGGACATCACTTCTTGTAGTGGCCAATGACTTAGGTCAAATGTGCCCGCCATTAGAAAAAATAATATGAATAGTCTACATGATATGAAAGTGCAGGATAAAAGATGTAATGCAAGTCGGTCAATACTGGTTAAAAAAAACTATGTAGTCTAAATACATAGCTTAAGAAACTGAAGATGAAATAGGGTTCCCCATATTGTCAACTGCTAAAATTCGAATCTGTGATGTAAATAAAAAAATGAAGAATTTTAACAATGGTAAAATGCTGTAGCTTTGTAAGAAGGTAGGTAGGTATTTTATTAACATCACACGGGAACAACACAACGAGCTATTGACGACGGTCTGGGATCAATTCCCTAAGGGAAAGTTTCCGAGGACAACACCTCGGATCTTTCCTTAAGGGATTGATCCCGGACCTTCGTCAATAGCCCATTGTGTTGCTCTAGTACGACGTTAACTAAATTTACAAATTACCAATTACTGACGACAACACCACGTAATTTTGAAGAACGGTCAGATGACGAAGCAACACCTGAGCTGGCACCCCACTCTCCAAACTTCCACACCATCCCAACCTGAGAAGTTATGCCCACGACAGGTTTAAGATGCACCAGCCGCCTCTACACCATACGGTTACGAACATCCATGCACTGACCCGGATTCGAACCAGGAACCTTCCTATCTAGAGGTTAACACCGTGACCACCAATTTTATCAGATTTATTGCGTCGGCCTCTGCTCACGTTGGGTTGGCGTGGAAGTTTGGAGAGTGGGGTGCCAGCTCAGGTGTTGCTTCGTCATCTGACCGTGGTTCAAAATTACGAAGTGTTGTCCCCGGATCTTTCCCTCAAGGGACTGATCCCGGACCGTCGTCAATAGCCCGTTGTGTTGCTCTAGTACGACGTTAACTAAAATTACCATTACCATTACCAGCGTCGGCCTCTGCATTGTATCTCTCTTTGCTTTCTTACAAAGCCGATCAACCTATCTGATGTATCTTAAATCTGTCGTGGCGAAGCTTCTCACGTTGGGTTGAAGTCGCAGTTAGGAGAGTGGGTTGCTCTGCTCAGGTGTTGACTCGTCGTTTGACCGTGTTTCAAAATTACGTGGTGTTGGCCTCGGATCTTTCCCTTAGGGTAATGGTAATGGTAATTTTAGTTAACGTCCTTCTAGAGCAACACAACGGGCTATTGACGACGGTCCGGGATCAGTCTCTTAAGGGAAAGATCCGAGGACAACACCTCGTAATTTTGAACCACGGTCAGATGACTTTCCCTTGGGAATTGATCCAAGACCGTCGTCAATTGCCCGTTGTATTGTTCTAGTACGACGTTAATGAAAAATTATCGATAATCATTTACTGATAAAATTGATGAAGTAGTATAAAAGCATCTTTTAAAATATTTATGACCTGGGTAGTTGAATTGTCTATTCACTGGAACAACACCACGATTATTAGTGACGGTCCAGGATCAATCCCGTGAAGGCTAAAACGGAGTGTGAGAAAAGGAAAGGTTTAAAGCAGTATACTTTCCAAGATCAATCTAGTGGTTCAAAAATACGTGGTGTTGTCCTCGGTTGAATGCCTAGGGAATTGATCCCGGATCATCGTCTATAGCCTGTTGTGTTACTGCAGTGGGACGTTAATTAACTACCTACCGAAATCCATCCCGAAGGGAAAGACCCTAGGATAGCACATCGAAATTTTGAACCACGTTGTGATGACGAACGATCTTATGATGGTAATGGTAATTTTAGTTAACGTCGTACTAGAGCAGGAATGGGCCAACTTTTTCGGTCGCGGGCCAAAAATCAAAAATAAAAAGTTTGGCGGGCCTAGATAAATTTTTCTAAAATTTTAAAAACAATATACCAGTATTACAATTTAAATGTGTTAATGAGATAAATGAAATTCCGATTTCATTTTAAAAAGTTCCTTATATTGAGGTTCGAAGTGAGATGTACTGATTCTAAGGAACGAGGCTAAATGCTCATCAGTCAGTCTACTTCTGAAATAATTCTTTCTAAGGTTCATAGTTGAAAACACTTGTTCACATATTTAAGATGAAGCAAACATAGCACTGATTTTCTGGGCGTGAGATGTTAAATTTGGGAAATTTACTTTCGATAATGATTTGTAAAACTCTAACTTTGGCATATTTAGAAACAACTGCATGAGATGATTGTTAGATTACAACTCAATTAATTCAAGCTGCAAATCTGACCTCACTGCTTCACAATTTACGTTGAAAGGCATGGTAAAAATATCCAATTCTGTTTGAATGGCACTGAAATCTTGAAATCTGCGTTCGAACTCAAAATGCAGTTTTTTCAAGCCATCTTCCTAATTCTTCTCTTCATTTACTGAGGGTATTGAATTTAACCTCGAGAAATGAGATAGGTCGTTCTTAGCTAGCTGCCCAGCAAACAGATTAAGTTTAAAAGCTTTGAGATGGGCCCAGATATCGTCGATAAATTGATTTTCCCCTTGCATCTTGACATTCAAGTTGCTCATATGAAAAAGATCTGTGAAAAATGCAAAGTCCGAAAGCCATTCTGTATCTTCTAACATTTAGCACTCCGCAGAACACTGTTTCTCATGGAAGAACGACACAAAGTCGTCTTTCAGCTGCCAAACTCGTTCGAAAACACATCCTGCAATAAGCCACCTTACTTTCGTGTATTACAGTACATCAGAGTATTCAGATTGCACGGACTGAAGAAATTCTCGAAATTCTATCCGCGGGCCGGATAAAACCTTCTGGGGGGCCGGAGTTGGCCCGCGGGCCGTAGTTTGCCCATCCCTGTACTAGAGCAACACAACGGGCTATTGACGACGGTCCGGGATCAGTCCCTTAAGGGAAAGATCCGAGGACAACACCTCGTAATTTTGAACCACGGTCAGATGACGACGATCTTATGAAATCAAGTCGAATCGTAAGTTTTGTGAAAACAAATTTGCTTTTGGTGAGTTTATGTACAAAAAAATTTCTTTTATGAATATCAACGGTGAAGAATTTCACTGCTTTGGTGGGTATAATGAGTGGGAAATAAAAGTTTTGTAAAAAATTTAAATCTTGTACACACTCTATATATGGTACATTTATATACTTTCTTTAATTAACATTCACTTTCAGCTAATAATTACCAACCAACTATGGAAGCAATTGAGCCTACTGGAAAGATTACGCAGACTGAGGTAGGTAAAACTTTTTTTTTGGCTATTAATATACCTGTGAATATGATGTTATATCTGAAACA
This sequence comes from Metellina segmentata, assembly GCA_947359465.1. Taxonomy (NCBI): domain Eukaryota; kingdom Metazoa; phylum Arthropoda; class Arachnida; order Araneae; family Tetragnathidae; genus Metellina; species Metellina segmentata. The sequence continues at coordinate 101,069,549 of OX375881.1, forward strand.
TATTGGTCTGGTGGTTAAGGTGTTATCCTCTCGATCATAACTATCCTGGTTCGAATCCAGTGCATGGGTATTTGTAAGCGTATGGTGTAGAGGCGGCTGGTGCACCTTAAATTTGTCATAGCCAAAAGTCCTTACGTTGGGTTGGTGTGGAAATTTAGAGAGTGGGGTGCCAGCTCAGGTGTTGCCTCGTCATCTGACCGTGGTTCAAAATGACTTGGCGTTGTCCTCGTATCTTTCCCTTAGGGGATTGATCCCGGACCGTCGTCAATAGCCCGTTGTGTCGCTCTAGTACTATGAATAATTAAAAATTACCTTACCTTACCTGAAACATCTTGCACTCTTAAGTAAAATAAATAGAATGGTGAAAAATGTCGATTAACATTCAACTACTACGATGCAATTTGTGTTATTAATAGAACATCGTATAAACACGTATATACTTTTCATGGTAATGGTAATGGTAATTTTAGTTAACGTCGTACTAGAGCAACACTCCGGACGACGGTCCGGAATCAGTCCTTTAAGGGAAAGATTCGAGGACAACACCTCGTAATTTTGAACCACGGTCAGATGACGAAGCAACACCTGAGCTGGCTCCCCACTCTCCAAACTTCCACGCCAACCCAACGTGAGGACTTTCGGCCACAACAGATTTAAGGTGCACCAACCGCCTCTACACCATACGTTTACAAACATCGATGCCCGGACCCGGATTCGAACCAGGAACCTTCCGATCTAGAGGCTAACACCTTAACCACTATACCGGTTGGTCGACTATATATTTTTGAAATCAACCAAAGACTGTCAGGTACGAAGGAGGGCTTGCGCACGTTAAATCTGTCTAAAACTAAATACTCACACTAACCAACAATAATGGACCGGACGGGATTTGCATAAAATCTGACTACTTATTAGGGTGGGTGTGTTTTGGTCAATTGAACACCGGCGCCTACATGAACATTTTCAACTATCAGGTTCTTCCTACGCTTTGGCCCGACCAACCGGTATAGTGGTTAAGGTGTTAGCCTCTAGATCAGAAGGTTCCTGGTTCGAATCCGGGTCCGGGCATGGATGTTTGTAAGCGTATGGTGTAGAGGCGGCTGGTGCATCTTAAAATTGTCGTGGCCGAAAGTCCTTGTATTGGTTTGGTGTGGAAGTTTGTAGAGTGGGGTGCCAGCTCAGGTGTTGCTTCGTCATCTGACCGTAGTTCAAAATGACGAGGTGTTGTCCTCGGATCTTTCCCTTAAGGGACTGATCCCGGACCGTCGTCAATAGCAAGTTGTGTTGCTCTAGTACGAAGTTAACTGAAATTACCATTACCTAAGCTCTGGCAATTTTATGGAATGGACGAATGTTACTTCCAAGACGACAACGCTCCATGTCATGTTGCAGCCTCTGTCGGACAGCGGTATCAAGTTAGCGATGTAAAACGTCTTCCTTGGTCTTAAAACAGTCCCGACCTAAACCCCATAGAACATTTTTGGGACGTGTAAGAGCGACGCTTACGGATCAGGGAACCACGTCCGAAATCTACAGCTGAGCTGGCGACATTCTTGCAACAGGGATGGACACCAATACCTATAGATGTGTATCAAACCTTGTTGAAAGTATGCCAGGAAGGATTTCTAGTGTAATTGCAGCACGTGGGGGACCATCCCCCTATCAAAGCATGCATTCTTTCCCTTATACCATCGCATCTTGCTGTTCGGTCCATTATTGTAGGGTAGTGTACATATAAAGTAGTTTCTGATTCAAATTAAGAATAAATTCATTAATAGTATCATAATTTTGAAAGTTAAAAGCCTTTTGCTCTTTTCTGTTTCACAACTTCAAATTCTCATAATCAATTCGTAATGTGAAGATTTTAACAGTTTATAACCTGTTATATATACAGCAGTAATAACCTGTTTAACCTAGATCTAAATATTTTACTACCAATATTAAAGGAGCTGCGATAACCCAGTTGGAAGAATTACGGTAATGGTAATTTTGTTAATGTCGTACTAGAGCAACACAACGGGCTATTGACGACGGTCCCGGATCAGTCCCTTAAGGCAAAGATCCGAGGACACCACCTCGTAATTTTGAACCGCGGTCAGATGACGAAGCAACACCTGAGATGGCACCCCACACTCCAAACTTCCACGCCAGCCCAACGTGAGGACTTTCGGCCAAGACAGATTTAAGATGCACCAGCCGCCTCTACACCATACGCTTACAAACATTCATGCCCGGATTCGAACCAGGAACCTTCCTAGAGGCTAACACCTTAACCACTATACCGGTTAGTCGGCTGGAAGAGTTACGGAGAAGCAACCAGGGGATTGGTAGCTCGAAACTAGGTCCAGTCAAACTGTCATGTGCACGGGAGCTAGTCCACATTAAATCTGTAGTGGCCTCAATCCACACTTTGGAGCGGAAGTTTGGAAAGTGGGGTGCCAGCACAGGTGCTGTCGACACCTGACCATGTTTCCAAATTCCGAAACGTTTTCATTGGATCTCTTACTTCAGAATTGATACCGGACCGTGGTCAATCGCCCGTTGTGTTGTTCCAATGACGACGTTAACTAACTACCTACCTACCAATAAAATTATTCTTCAGTATTAGAGCCTACCAACCGGTATAGTGGTTAAGGTGTTAGCCTCTAGATTGGAAGGTTCCTGGTTCGAATCCGGGTCCGGGCATGGATGTTTGTAAGCGTATGGTGTAGAGGCGGCTGGTGCACCTTAAATCTGTCGTGGCCGAAAGTCCTCACGTTGGGTTGGTGTGGAAGTTTGGAGAGTGGGGTGCCAGTTCAGGTGTTGCTTCGTCATCTGACCATGGTTCAAAATTACGAGGTGTTGTCCTCGGATCATTCCCTTAAGGGACTGATCCCGGACCGTCGTCAATAGCCCGTTGTGTTGCTCTAGTACGACGGTAACTAAAAATTACCAATTACCATCTTCAGTATTAGTATCAAACTGCACTTTAATTGTTCAAAGTGTAAATTAATTAATCAATACATTCACAATAAGTAAATCGTTCAAACTTCCAACATCTGCTTTATTCATTCCACACATAAACCCCGAGAGATCAGGTAAAATAAAAACTACACTTTTTGTGCTCGACACATCCTATCGTTTTTTGTAGTGAATTCTTATGTTGATCAAACAAAAATCAACCTTATCAATTTAGTTTTCTTCTGGTAAATAAAAAACCATGGAGGTAGATCTTAAGCTAAACACGAATATCAAGCAATCTTGAATGATGCTTAAAGAATGCTTCATAATATTCACAAATATAGTGTGCTGCCATTGGAATATAAACAATAACACATTTATGTATTCCTCCGCATTCATTACGCAATTCGTTCAAGCGTCCCAGTTTGTCCAAACATTTCAATCTCCCCAAACACTTCACTTCACTTTGCAGCGGCGCGATTCGAAGAGAACGGATTCAACACATTTTAATCCCGGACTTACGGCAATTTGGCCACGGCTGTGGCTACATTTCTACGCATCAATGGATCTGACTGTCTTATTACCGCCTATGATAGTTTAGAGATGGTGCAGTGGAATAAGAAAAAGTAAACAGTCACGTGCAATAATGAATACATACTGTTTGAGAAAATTGGTACATCAGACCGCAATAATCCTTTTGGTGTTCTCCCGTCCACAAGTTGCGAGGTAAACTATAATTTCAAGGACGTGATGTAAATCGCCATTTGAGATCTTTGCCACTTTCGGCACGCGCAATCATCATTCTAACACATTTGTTTACTTATCAGTTTATATCTGTTTAGAAATATTTAGAATGGTCGGGAATTGTAAATCTGTTCAGTTTGGCTTCTTGGAAAGCAATGTCATTATTGAGCTTTGCTTTCGTCGAAAGGAATAATAAACTTAGCTTCTGTTTAAGAGAACGGGTAATGGTGTTTTGAGAATTGGATCTGACCATGCCTGATTTCGAAATGCCGGTTCTGTGAATAAATCCGATTCCTTTTATATATATATATATTTGCTTGAATTCGATTTATAATGGTACTTATCATAAGGACACTAAAAACTATCATTAAAAATTGTTTGTATTTGCGCGCTTGCAATATTTTAAAACCGGCCATTACTTTTCTTGAGTTCTTAGTTTTCGGAATTCTACATATGAGAAAAATAAGGTGTGTTTGCATTTGTCTTCTAGAAATTACGATTCATTTGCAGGTACTTTCTTACGTTTAAGGTATAAGAAGTACCCAAGATATACGAATAGTTTTCTTTCTCTGGTTGATTATGTGTGCTTTGTTTATTGCGTTGATCTAGGGATATTTTTTTAATATATAACGTGCGAAATGGGCTTTTATAAATTAAGTATTGTGCAGTCTGACTGGACCTATATTTCTGTATCAAAAAAGTGTGCTGTTGAGGTAGAACCTTTTGCTCAAGTGGAGTTGAAAGGTAGAATATAAAATTAATTTACATAATTTCGATTTAGGGTTAAGTACGTTAAGTGCGCTTGCTTGATAATGGCATCCAGTGAATACAAAGCATGTACAGTGACTCACAGAATTAAGTATACACTTAGCTTATTTGGCATTAACCCTTCTTTGCATGATTTTTTCTTTATTGGTGAAATAAATCAAGGTGATATAATTCATGTTCAAAATTAAAGGAAAAATGGTTTAAAAAAAATCTTAGTATATATTTATAGTATAAATTTAGCAAAAAACAATATGATGGTATCATGTGGTATTTTTTAAATAAAACGCAAACTTTTCAGAAATTGCTCTAAAAATAACAGAAACACATGGTACAAACCTTTCTTCCACTCATTTTCACTTTTTTAGCAATAGAAATTCAAATATAATAAAACAAAATTAAAAACGAAATCATACGTTTATTGCAACTACAACAAACAGCGGAATGACAACTTCAAGCTCGTTTTACTGATAGTGACACTTGCTTATTTTTGATAATTATGTTTTTTTTTATGCAATGGACATTAAAAAGGTATCCAGACACGATCAACTTAAAGTGAACTTGTTCTTTTATATAATTTTTGGCCATTCAATGTTATGATGGAAATTTCCACCATTATGCAAAAAAGGGTTAAAAGCATAAAAAAGTATTATTAAATTTTTATATAAAACTAATATGTATGTGACTGATAAAATGCATCTTAAGAAATGTACTAGGAGTGGAAACAAGTATGAATTCCTTTTTATGAATTAATTGCATAATTTTTTAAGCACAAACTACCAAATTTTATGCACAAAATTGAGTATACACCTGGTATAACTTTTAGATAAAAACATAATAAAAAACATGAACTAATATTTTGTTGCACATCCTTTCGAATGAATAACTGCTTGAAGACGGCGTGGAATCGATTTAACAAGATTTTGGGTTGTTTCACTAGTTTATTTCGCCCATTTATATCTCTTAAAACAGTTTTTAAATGGTCTTTACTCTTGATATGGTGCCTTTGGACGGATTTTTGCAAGTGACCACACATTTTTTATAACGTCGATATCAAGTGATTGTGGTGGAGTGTGCGACTGCATTTTACAGTTGTACCACATCCACAGATTTAAAATGTTAGCTGTGTGCTTAGGATCATTATCTTGTTAAAAAATGAAAGACGAACTAAAATTCAACTTTTCGGCCCTTCGTTTTAAATTATTTGCAAATTGTTCAAGTATTAAATTTTATCCATAATTCCGTTAATAAAAACTAAATCCCCCATGCCATTGGATGACATAGAGCTCCATACAAGTACCGAGCCGCCTCCATGCTTTACAGTAGGAATGGTGTTTTGAGAAAGCAATTCACTGTGTTAAGCTTCTTCCAGACATAGTATCGTCCATCACTTTCGAAAACATTAAAGTTACTCTCGTCATTGGATCTCACTTGATTCCAGAAGTCTGGAGACTTTGAAATATGACTTTTTACAAATGAAAGTCTTTTCTCCTGGTCTGGTTTGAAAATGAAAAGTTTTCTCCTGGCCACACGACAATTAAATCCTGCTTTCCTAAGTACTCTTCTAATTGTTTCTGCAGAGACAGGGCTTTGTATAGTTGAAGAAGTGACTGCAGTAATTTTCGAAGCACTCAATTTAGGATTTGAGGTCACTTGTCATATGATCCTCCTCTTGGTTATGTCATCAGGATTTCCTTCGTCCTCTTCCTGGAATATTTTTGATGGGTCTTTATACTTTTTGATAATTTTTTGGACACATCCATAGAACTCCGCTGAACTATTCTTGCAATTTCTTGCAGAGCTATACCTTTTCCAGACATTTTAATAACAAGCTCCCTAACTTCAACTCCAGTTTCCGTTCTGGAGCCCATTTTGAAAATTAAAAAGCAGTATTTCAACCAGAAACTCATACATTAGGATTTAAGTTCAATGCATCTATTAAACACAAGCGTTATAATAAAATAGTGGTAGCTAACTTAAGAATTTGTAGTCATTTTCTACAAAGTGTATACTTAATTTTATGATATCAATTGGTGTCATTTTGTCATAGAATGCAAATAATTTAATTATTATATAAACTTCATGTTTCTTTTTTGCCTAAATATCTTTCTTAAGGGGGTCAAATTTTCGAATTTTTTTTTATTATTTTAGGAAATTCTCTGTGTTTTTCTACTTAAAATGACGTCTAAATCATGTTTCTATCTTAATTAGAACTAGAGATATAATAATTTTTTTGGTGCGTTGTTTTGAAAATCTAACACTCTTGACAGGTGTTGTCATGGCAATAACATCTGTCTTTAAAACTTTAAATGCGTTTTTCTCCATGATACATTTTTCAAGATTTCCTGTATTCAAATTGCTATAAGACGAAAACCGATTAAGTTTAAGGGTTGAAATTTGGAATATATCTTTTTCAAAACATTATACTTTAATTTTGATTCAGCAAATTTGAAACTAATATTTACTTTTAAAAATATGACTTTTTAAAAGTACCTTAAAATTATCAAAAATTTTCATTCAAGTATTTTTAATTTTTTATTAAATTAATATTTTTTAAATTGCTGAATCAAAATTAAAGTTTATAAATTTGTGAATAATTTACTGCAAGAATTTTGAAAATTGATCAATAATATTTTGAGTCTTAGCAATTTAAAATAACCCATCTTTTTTTCAAAAAATTTAAATTTAAAATTTTTAAAAAAACTTTTGAAAAATTTTGTGTTGTGATTTTGTTTATTAGTTAGATGGGTAATCAGTACAAAAAAAATTCTAAATTCTAAATTAATTAATAAATTTTTTTTTAATGTGTCCCGGACCCCCTTAACGTGAATTTTATCATTCCTATTAAAAAAAAACTTTAAATAATACTTTATTGTTGTATTTATATACTTTCAAAGTAGGGAAAGAGAAGTGTAAACTCAATTTCGGGAGCCACTGTATGTGATTAACACTCTTGATGGTTGTCTCGACACGTATCTCGTCTTTAGCAAATCTCACCGGGTCTTGATGGACAATATGCCTTGTCATTACAAGAAAACGGACCAGATCATGATCTCGCTATCATAAATAAATGGGCAATATCTTGATGATGAGATATTACATCACTAGCAAAATTGGTCAGATCTTATTGGACGAGATATTTTGTCAAAACCAGTAGGAGGGTTAACCCTCTGAGGGGATCACATGTATAATTCCATTTTATCATGACCATTAAAATCTTTCCAAATGATTCCATTCTAAGGAAAGGTATTTGATGTTTGGTAATTAACGCCTCAATGGAGACAAACGGGCTATTGGAGATGATCTGGGATCAACCCCCGAAAGAAAAGATCCGAGAACAACACCACTCAATTTCGAACAGATCACGAGGTCACATCTGAACTCGCACCCCAATCTCCAAACTTCCACATCACGCCAACGTGAGAACATTTGGGTAATGGTAATTTTAGTTAACATCGTACTAGAGCAACACAATGGGCTATTGACGACGGACCGGAATCAGATCCTTAAGGGAAATATTCGAGGACAACACCTCGTAATTTTGAACCACGGTCAGATGACGAAGCAACACCTGAGCTGGCACCCCACTCTCCAAACTTCCACGCCAACCCAACGTGAGGACTTTCGGCCACGACAGATTTAAGGTGCACCAGCCGCCTCTACACCATACGTTTACAAACATCCATGCCCGGACCCGGATTCGAACCAGGAACCTTCCGATCTAGAGGCTAACACCTTAACCACTATACCGGTTGGTCGGCGAGAACATTTGGGATCACGACAGATTTAACGTGCAGGAGCTCCCCTTTTAACTCGACGGTCATTAGTTGGATTCAAGCTCGCGACCCTCCTATTGCTAATCCGTTATTCTTCCAACCGGTCTACGCCGACCAACCGGTATAGTGGTTAAGGTGTTAGCCTCTAGATCGGAAGGTTCCTGGTTCAAATCCGGGTTCGGGCATGGATGTTTGTAAGCGTATGGTGTAGAGGCGGCTGGTGCACCTTAAATCTGTCGTGGCCTCGAGTGTACTCACGTTGGGTTGGTGTGAAAGTTTGAAGAGTGGGGTGCCAGTTCAGGTGTTGCTTCGTCATCTGACCGTGGTTCAAAATTACGAGGCGTTGTTCTCGGATCTTTTCCTTAAGGGACTGATCCCGGACCGTCGTCAATAGCCCGTTGTGTTGCTCTAGTACGACGTTAACTCAAATTACCATTACCATTACCTGACCGTGATTCAAAATTACGTATTGTTGTCTTCCGATCTTTCCATTGGAGATTGATCCCGGACCGTCGTCAATAGCCCGTTGTGTTGCTCTAGTACGACGTTAACTAAAATTACCATTACCATTACCAAAGGTTTCTAGCCGACAAACCAGTTTAGTGGTTAAGGTGTTATAGCCTTTAGATAGGAAGGTTCCTGGTTCGAATCCAGGTCCGGGCATGGAAGTTTGTAAGCGTATGGTGTAGAGGCGGCTGGTGCATCTTAAATCTATCGTGGTCTCGAGTGTCCTCACGTTGGGTTGATGTGGATGTTTGGAGAGTGGGGTCCCAGCTCAGGTATTGCTTCGTCATCTGACCGTGGTTCAAAATTACGAGGCGTTGTCCTCGGATCTTTCCCTTAAGGGACTGATCCCGGACCGTTGTCAATATCCCGTTGTGTTGCTCTAGTACGACGTTAACTAAAAAATTACCAATTACGTATTGATAATCCATTATTCGTCCAACCGGGCTACCGCAACCCCATTTTGTCATCTGACCGTGATTCAAAATTACGTATTGTTGTCTTCCGATCTCTCCATTGGAGATTGATCCCGGACCGTCATCAATATCCCGTTGTGTTGCTCTAGTACAACGTAAATTACAAAATTGCGAAAAATTACAGCACACCTTCTCTTAAAAAAGGCAATCTATATAATCTATCCAAAGGTTTCTATTACTAAGATAAGTAGTTGGCGAGTTGATCTATTTCAAACTGGAGCAATACAACGGGCTATTGAAGATGGTCCGGGATCAATCCCAAAGCGAAAGATTCGCGGTAACTTTGAACCACGGTCAGATGACGATGGTCTGAGATCAATCCCAAAGCGAAAGGTAATTTTTGGTAATTTTTTGTTAACGTCGTACTAGAGCAAAACAACGGGCTATTGACGACGGTCCGGGATCAGTCCCTTAAGGGAAAGATCCGAGGACAACACCTCGTAATTTTGAACCACGGTCAGATGACGAAGCAACACCTGAGCTGGCACCCCACTCTCCAAACTTCCACGCCAACCCAACGTGAGGACTTTCGGCCACGACAGATGTAAGGTGCACCAGCCGCCTCTACACCATACGTTTAGAAACATCCATGCCCGGACCCGGATTCGAACCAGGAACCTTCCGATCTAGAGGCTAACACCTTAACCATCCAAAGCGAAAGATTCGAGGTAACTGAACTACGGCCAGATGACGAGGTCACGCCTGATGTGACGTGAAGACATTTGATTTTTTGTCATTTGACACCACTCTCCAAACTTCCACACCAGCCCAACGTGAGGACACTTGAAGCTACGCCAGATTTAACGTGCACCAGACCCCTTTGTACACGACCCCCTTCGAAATCCAAACCCTCCTGTTGCTAATCCGTTACTCTTCCGGCCCTGAAAAACAACATCATCGAGTTGGTTTTAATTGTGCAGTCAGCTTTGGTGGAGCCTCAAATTTACCTACTCTTAGAACATCGAAACTGACTCGGCTCTTGTTGATGGCATCAAGTCTCAAATGTCCATCAGCCGAACTTATGTCTGTCCCTTATAACTCACATCGGTCTGTTGGCAGCCCCAAAGCGTCCACTCGGATGATAAAGCAGTCCTCGTATCTGGATATTGCAGCTGATAGCGTTACAGGGAGGGAGGGGAGGCAAGAAACGATGAATTGCGTTCATGAGAGCTAAGTGGGAAGTCGTTGAACAGTAGAGACGCACATCTTCCTCGCCTTGTCTTCCAGAGGGGATCCTCCTACAAGTACTTTTTAGAAAACGAGAGACTCATGGATCGGAACGGCCCCGCTTTATTTTCCAAAGTGTCCTTCCATTCTGTGGTGTAAGCTAAGCCTATTTTTGTGTTCAGAGAAATTGCATCCAAACTGTGTGTAATGCTGATTTTCTGAGTACGCTGTAGCATCAGAGCGGGTATATTAAGGTAGGTAAGTATTTAAATTAACGTCGTACTGGAGCAATCGATGACCAAAATTAGGGATTACTGTGGCCAAAAGTGAGTACAATAATCTCGGTTCGCGACGCTTTGAAATGTCACTCACTTTTAATTGTCACTGAAATTTTAAGTTTGGTTGGTTGGTCCTATCGAGTTTCACTACACAAGGACAATATTTGACCAGGCCGCGCCTGACTCAAGACAATATCAAGTAACTGAAAAGAAAGGAGGGTGTGGTGTGAGTTGTGAAAGATCGTTTGGCATCTTGGGGTCACGACCATTTTTTCCAGAGCAGTAAACCTCATGGGACAGTAATAGATCAATAGGGTACCCTGGGTTCGTGAAGGCCGTGTACACCTAAAAAAAGGGAATTTATGTCTGAAAATAGCAAAAGCAATCTCTATCTACTTCATTGAAATAAGTTTTAAGCTTCTTGGGCTATCCCTAGCATTATTAGCAACGCTTTTTTAATCCTTCATCACCATTTTTTTATCATACTTGTTGGGTCACCCTCTGCATGTGTATTGCTCTTTGCCTTCTTACATTGCTACGGCATTTTACCTTTCTAATAATAATATTTTCCACTACAGAATTTTATAAGTTTCCCCATCTTAATATATAAGATGGTGTATACCCATCTTAGTTGATAAGTCAATTATAAGATCGATAATATAGATAAGATCGATAATATAGATAAGATCGATAATATAGATAAGATCGATAATATAGATAAGATCGATAATATAGATAAGATCGATAATATAGATAAGATCGATGAGATAGTCAATTGTGATACGATGGGGATACACCATCACGATTTCTCCGGTAATATTTCCTAGCCTGAATAATTTATTTTACCAATGGTGATCTATTTGCATTACATCTTTTATTATGTACCTTTCATTTCATCACATGTAACTACCACACTCCAATAAAGGTACGCAATTGTTAAATACACGATTTGTCAAATGCAAACAAATGTCCTGTTTAACATTTTACATTTTTCTAGAAATTAAGTTTTTTGTAAGAAAGAAGTCTCTAGTGGTGCCAATGTAACCTAGGATGCATAGAATAGTTTATGCATATAAATGTCTTCATGTCATTTAAAATCAAAAAGCAATTCCAAAAATTATTATTAAAAATGTTTTAAAAACTAAGTAAATCAATGCTTACCTTGTTTATAGTTATGGAACCAAAAAAATCAAATTTGAAATCTAAAATTGCATCTCAAAACAGATTTTAAAAGATCTTCGAACGAAAAGTAATGCATGCATCTTTTTTTTTTCACTGCAAAATGGATTCTTTGAACATAACGGGCTCAAATTTAAAAAAAAATGCAAATGACTAAAGAAATTCTAAGGCTGCCATATTAGATACCAGTCCTATTTAAAAACATTTTTTTCTGCATATTTTATTTGAAATGTTTTATTCTCTTTATAGTTTGTCTCAAATATTAAGATGTTTTTTATGTTTCGTAAATTAAAAAATAAGGCTCGAAATAAATAAACTCCGAATTTAAATTCCATCAAAATAGTTTTGAAAAATAATTGACTTTTCAGCAGCACTGGTAAAACAATCAAAGTTATTACAATGCTGATTATACCTTCCAGTTACTTTCAAAACTACCAAATTATGGTCGTTTCTCAGATGTTTTAACATGAAGCTTGCTTAAATGTACAAGCAATGAAATTTGAAATAATGCATTCACTAAACTACAATTATTGTGTATCAAATGTAGAACAATGAACTAAAATATGTTGAATAAACCTTATGCGATGCTTGTACAAAGACACAGACACAAATTCAAACTTATAACGGGAAGACGGACAGACAGACGTACGAAACCAAGTTCAGTCACTGCATGAATGTAAGTACTCACCAGTATGCAAAGTTTCCTGAAAATATAATCAACCATTTGGACGTACTACGGGGAAACACATACAGACTGATGGACAGACAGACACAGACATCAAACGCGCAAGGTAGAATCAGAATAACTCAAAACGGATAAAAAACTTGAAATGGTCCATATTATTGATTGGTCCATATAATGGTCCAATAGTATTGGAGAATACAAATGCTATTGGAGAATAAAAAAACGGTACAGCTACACTCTACGTTTATGACTCATGGTAACGGCTTGGCGATTTTTTTGTCGCACTTCTAAAGTCGCCAAGGAAAGAATTATTTCTTAACTCTTTTCCTGTCACAATTTTTTTTTCTTTTTACAACACACTTTTTAAGCACATTTCAGAACGTTTTAAAAAGTATATTTTTTAAAAAATTTCACAAAAAGTAGTAAGCTTAATCACATAATATCAAAACACATTTGTGAACCAGCAGAGAAACTAAGCTACGAATGGTAAGAATACCCTGAAACTTATCAATTACACTAAATACAGTGAGCATGTTGAAAAAGAAAAAGATTTACAAAAGAAAAAAAGTAAGAAATAATACCTGATAACGTCAGAATTTTCTCGTAAAATAATAATGAAAACGAAAATGGTCAAAAAAACCAAACTCTTAATCCTGTCGTGAAAAAAAACTATTATAACAAAATAAAAATTCCACAACTGTCAAAATACAAATAAATGGACCAATGGTATCACAGAAAACGATTTAAAAGGACCAATGCAATAAAAGGATATTTTGAAAACAAAATAACCAATGGGAGGAAAGAAAACATTTCAAACGAATCAATGAAATCAAACGATTTTAACGGATTTTGGAAGAACTTATCTAGAATATTCAAAATGAAAATTGAAAGTTTCCGTATGCCGAGGTTGCCGTGAAAACCACAACAACAGCAACGAAAGATGGGTTGCCTTAATTTATCGTAACTCGCTACTAGAAGTGCGCCAAAAAAAAATCGCCAAGCCGTTGCCATCACTCATAAACGTAGAGTGTAGCTGTACCAAAAAAACTTTGTATTCTCCACTACATCATATACCACCTGTACAATCTACAGATATGTAAATAAGAATGGAATGGAATGTTATGTTTGTTTGTACACACTTGAATATTCATTCAAGTTCCCAATTTCTGTTCCCAAATCCGTCTCTTGCGCGTTTTGTGCCTGCGTCTGTCTGTCCATCTGTCTGTACGATTGTGTGTGTCTGTGCTATGTCCGAACGGTTGATTATATTGTATTTTCATAAACCTTTGTATACTGTGAGTACTTACATTTATTGAGTGACTGAACTTAGGTGGCGTAAGTCTGTCTGCCCGTCTTGCCGTTCTATGTTTGATTTTATGTTTGTGTATTTGTACAAAGAGGTACCACAAAAATGTTATTCAAATCAAAAATATTGGCAGGTAAATTATGTGTGCGAAAGTATTCGTCATTTTTATTAAGATGAGCAATTTTACAGAAAAAGATTGAAGGAAATTCGTCTTTCCTCAAAATTGTCTTTTGGATTAGTATACCTTAGCGTTTGAAGTAGTTACCTTCTTCAGTGTGTCGTACCTTTAACAGGAGTGTGATATATTTGAGATGTATTACATGGATAGATATGTATGTATAGGATATGTGTTGAAGGTTGTGGAAATTATAAAAATGTCTAAAAGGTGTTAACAAATTATTTTACTCATACTTAAATGATTTGACATTTTTCTACGAAAGAGGAAAGTGATATTTTATGGTCACTTTCAATCAAACCAAGTCAACCTCAGTCAGGTACGGTAATTTTGCTAATAACATACACTCATGTCCAAAATCTAAGCATAAGTCGTAAAATTAAAAAAAAATCGGAGTAAATATGGATATATATAATGGTTTAAAATCACTCGTGGAGAATCGTGGGACGAAGGTAAAACCACATTCTGCATATATAAAACATTTCAGTTGACGTTGACATGAGCAAAGCTCCTGCGTACGTCGGAACGAGTATAAGGCCCGGTGCACATATCCGATTTTTCAACGTTCGGCACCGAAGCCCAACTATGCACGCATAACCGTGAAATGGCGCAAAAACTCATTTCGCGCCATTTCGATGAATATTATATCGAAGAAAATGTGTTTATTTCGCTTATTTGGTTTAAAAAAAGTATGTTTTGAAATAAATAGACGTTACTGGGTACAAGCATTTATTAATTATTGTTTATATTCCATTTATTTATGAAAACAAGGTAATTCAGACTGGAGACGCGTGTGCGGCGTCGTGGGGAACTGCGGTACAAATTACACGCAAGTTGGACGTGCGTCGCCGCAGCGCCGCCGGATGCATGTGTGCACTACTCCATCGGATCTAAAGTTTCTCAGACCGCACTTGCGTTGCGGCAGCGGCGCCGCACGTTGAAAAACCGGATGTGTGCACCGTGTCAAAAACGGCATCGAGTGGCATGGCCAGTTTAGACAGAAATTTCTCAATTGCTGTGGCATGGAACGTTGTCAATAAAAATGATATAAGTGCCAAAGATGTCAACTGGATATATTTGTGAAGAAACGTGTTATTGGAATGCTAGAACCCAAACCGAAGTGTCTCGAATTCTGAATGCGCCTCAGTGTGTGGTCTCCAGACTGGCAGATGTTTCAAACCACTGGAGATGTTACTCGACGACCAGTACCAGGTAACCGCTCGGCAAGATCGATATTTGGTAACAACTGCACGACTTCAGAGACAAATTGCTTACAAGACACTCAAACACCTTGGTCTCTATTCCAGACGGACAGTTGTTTGCATCCTCCCTGACGTCTCACAGAAACGCACGCGTTTACAGTGGAGTCGACAACAGTGGAGGCAATGTCATGTTCAGTGACGAGTCCAGATTTAGTCTGCAGACTGATTCTCGTCGTACCATGTTCTCTGAAGAACGTGGAACAAGTTTTCACTCGGGATACGTCTCAGACAGACATCGTTTCCTTCACGCATCATGCTGGACGGCCACACAGACCTCCACATCTTTGACACGGGGTCTGTTAGCAGTCAATAATACAGAGACAAGGTCCTTGAGCCTACCGTTCGCCTGTTTCGAGGTGCTGTCGGTCCTGGTTTCATATTCATGAATGTTAACACACCTCCTCACCGTGCAGACCTGTTCGACGACTTCCTTCAAAGTGAAGATATCCAGCGCATGCAGTGGCCTGCAAACTCTCCTGATCTAAATCCTATAGAGAATGTGTAGGATATGCTCGGGAGACATATTGCAGCCCTCCGCCACACAACAAGATCCATTCCGGAACTGAAAACGGCTGGGAACTCTTTGAGCACACAACTCATCCATATCCTCATAGAATGTATGGGAAATCACACACCGTATATCATCATTCTGTTTCACGAAAGTTGTCACTGGTATTGAGAATATTTTCCTTCAACCCTTTTATTTGGATAATAAAAGTAATTATACCCTTGTTTTGCATTGTTTTCTTCTATAATCCTACTACATCCCCATACTGTGGTTCTTTCCATTCCGATAAAGATTTTTTGAAATATTCACATATATAGCATTAATACTTACCCTTTGAATATGAGTGTATAATTAGAAACATACTTTTAATTGTTGATTAGTCCATTCTAGTTATTTACTTATTTATAATGAATTGCATCATGCGTTTGTCTTTGGACCTAGTCTTTAGACAAGTTTGTGCAGGAGGCTTGGAAGCACAGTGCAGACCGTCAAAGCGATGCAACAAGATCTTCTCTTTGTGCGATATGCTGGTGGTCCCTTGCCCGTCCAGCCGAGTTGTCAGAAAATCAGAAGGCACATTTTATTACGTGCAAGCGTTGGGCGACATGAGTTGGGGCAAGAACTGCGGAAGCCGCTCTGTAATTGTGCCTAATAGGCCCTCTCGCCATTTGATGCGCCAGTCATCGGCCAGATGTTTCCCCAATTCGCTTCACCCCCTTTCTCAGAAACTATATTGTTTCGAATTATCTAGCGGCTTTCTTTCTTTTCCTGCTCTATCGTGATGACTCTGTTTTCGAAACGCGCAACTGATCCACAGTAACAATCAAAACCCTCAGCCGCTTGTTCTGACAATCGTTGTTAACCGGGAAGTTTTACTTCCATCTTTTTCTTCCATTTTGTATTCAGTCTGGGTTTTGTTTTATTTTCGGTATTCTAATTCGTATTTCCTTTATTTGTTCTTTTCCTTCTTTTGAACCTTGTGCCATAAAACTCAAACCAACCAACCTTTTATTTCAATTTCTAAACCTGTACACGTATTCATAAATGTATTATTGAAGCAATAAGTCTATGGAAGATTATTGGACACAAAGAGTAGTAATAAAGTCTGTTAATTTATCTCTACCTTTTCTATGTGTTCCTTCTAAAAGCGCAACTGGTCTACAATAACAATTAAAACCATCAGCCGCTTGTTCTGACAATCGTTGTTAACCGGGAAGTTTTACTTCCATTTTTTTTCCATTTTATATACAGTCTGGTTTTTGTTTTTGTTTTCTGTATTCTAATTCGTATTCCCTTTATTTGTTCTTTTCCTTTTATTATGACGCTGTTTTTGGACCTTGTGCCAATATAACTCAAACCAACCAGCCTTTTTTTTTTTTTTTCAATTTTTAAACTTGTCCACGTATTTATAAATGTCTTATTGAAGCAATGTGTCTTTGGAAAATTATTGGCCGCAAAGATTAGTAATAAAGTCTGTAAATTTCTCTACATTTTCTTCCTGTTCTTTCTAAAAGCGCAACTGATCCATAATAACAATTAATGCTCTCAGACGCTTGTTCTGACAATCGTTGTTAACCGGGAAGTTTCACTTGCATTTTTTTTTTTTTTTTTCATTTTATATACCGTCTAGGTTTTTATTATTCAGTTTTCTATAACTTATCACCAAAACGCAGGCAGTGGGATGGAATAACTGACAAGCGGTCCATTCTTTAAAAGAACACTGTTGAAAAGCAAGTGGTGTGAGACAGGAAGTAGCATGTATGTGTCTTTTAAGGAACTGATGTTCGTCTCCAACAATACGCAATAGACGGTACACAGTAGTTGGTTCGAGGTTAACCAAAAACGTCTGCTCATGGTAATTGCTCTGTCTCGCATTGTGGTTGGGTTTTTATCCTCGTTTTAAGTAATGTTGCAATCACTTGTCATTTCAGTTTATGATTTTATAGTGGAATAGAGGATAAATGACCCGTCATACGACGGTTGCATAACAAAATGTATTTATTTTGATCTAACTTCATTTATATATATTTTTAAACCTAACGATGCGTGGTCACTGGCTATGTATCAACCTTTTTTCTCCACTATTTGTCAGCTTTTCGCACCCCGGCAAGAAAAGTGATACAACTAAAAATTGCAGAATTTGAGAAACATCAAATTAAATGATACCATAAAACTTATATTGAAATAGAATAAGCTTCTTTTAAATTTTAGAAAAGTATTTATGGTGGTAACTTCTATTATATTCTATAGAATAGTAATATAACACGCTGGGGCACCTCATACATATTTTTCAATGACATAACATCACAATTTTTATTTTTTGACCTGTGTCACTTTTCTTGCCGGGATGCGTTTTGTTGATCACTGACTATGTATAACCTTTTCCCACCACCAGCTGTCAACTTGCCTTGCTTTCGCATGATGTTCTTTTCTGAGCGATGCTGGTAAAACGATATTATTGGAAAATCTAAGTTTTGATTAACACTGGTAAAACAATGAGCTGCTTACGGCAATCGTTTTGTACTCAATGTTATTTCCGTGGTGATTTCGAATATGATTTTTGATATTTCACATCTCGTTTCGCTCGTGACATCACGCAACCAATCAAAACAATTCGAAACTCCGCCTACTCGTGACGTCTCATAACCAATAAAAACTTTAATAGCCACGGAAACACAGCAGAATCAAGCATTCTATACAATAAGAGGATTTTTTTCCTATTTCGATTTCCTACTACTTTATGCCTATTTAATCTCTCTTATCTAACCCTCACTTATTATTCTGATTTTTAATTTTTTTGTAATCTCTCATTGTTGTCTTGTGTTGGCCAAATATTGCCATCGCGCCCCAAAATCCAAAACCAACCAAAATATTCTATTCCCCGATTCTGCTTTTGTCAACTTTCACATTTTTTCTTGATGTTGGTCCTTCTTGTGTTGGACCTTTGTGCCATAAAATCCAGAAACGATCAACCTATTTCGATTTCTTTAATATATAACAACCCCCCCCCCTAATGCCTAAACAACTAACTAAATAACTAACACAGACAAGGACAAATTTGTTGGACTTTCGCCAACATTTCAAAGGGGAATAGATCTCTCCGTGTTGACATCATCACTGTGCACCTCTCATTATTTTGTGATTTTACTCCACCAAGTGGTTTCGACGAGATATCTCGTCCATTAAGATCGCTTCAATTTTGTTAATGACGAGATATTTCGCTACCAAAATATTACCAATTTTTTGATGATGTCAAGATGAAGATCTGGTCGGTTTTCCTCTAAAGACGTTATACATCAGTTTGATGCGATCCTTCGTCGAAACAGTCTCCAGGATGGACAAACAGATTTTTAATTACTTTTTCAAATCTGAAAAGTAAATGCTAATTGACGTTTGTTACTTTTTTGATAAAACCCTTCAGGAAGAATAAGCACATAACCGTTTATAGAT
Organism: Metellina segmentata; assembly: GCA_947359465.1. Lineage (NCBI taxonomy): Eukaryota > Metazoa > Arthropoda > Arachnida > Araneae > Tetragnathidae > Metellina > Metellina segmentata. The sequence continues at coordinate 101,088,764 of OX375881.1, forward strand.
AGTTTATTGAGAGACACATCACATACACGTCACAAATACGTAGAAATGAAGAGCCACAATGACAAAGCGCCCGCATAGGGACAAGTTACAAAAGCGTCTAATTACGCGCATGCGCAATTGGCATGAAAAGTGACACATTCAAACAGGAAGAATGAATCAAATTACGGTAACGTTGACAGCAAACGGTAATAACTAAAACTTTTGAAATACTGAAACAGTAGAAAAAAACTTTTATAATATTAAAATATTCTTTGTCATAATGACAAGAGATCAAGGTGGACTATTTTAGGATTTGAAGTTATATTTAAGCAATTTTTTATACGTTAAACGTTTATTGAAAATATTGATTTTCTTTTTTTTAAATATGTCCAACCGATTTATCGTTTTTTAAATGGTAATAGGTCTGTGTATTGAAGGCATTCAATTTTGAAACAAACTCTTAAACAAAACGTATCATAAAATTTAATTTTCATGGAAAAATATTCGCCTTAAATGAACTTAGTGATAAATATCTTATAAAATTAATTTGACACTCTTCCTATAAATATGGCAAAATTTGACAATGTCGCATGCGCCTGATGTAAGAGTGTCACAAATAAAACAATAATATTTTGTTGATTATAAGTGAGAGAGCACTCGTCATAGATTCGTCATTTTTATGAATTGAGTTGAACAATTTTACATGAAAAGAAGTTAAAGGAAGTTAAATCCCTCTCAAAATCGTCTTTTGTAGTAGTTACAGAAGATTACAGCAATCTTAAATTTTAAGAATTCTAAAAATATTAATCACTAAAAAATATAATAGTTTATAAAATTGAAGAGAACATACAATTTTTTTTAACTTTTAATTTTTAGAACTACATTTATAACAAATTTTGTAAGTAATGTACGTAAATATTTTTTTAATGATTATTGTTTAACATTACTACAAACTTTTAATAAAATAAAAAATATAATAACTTTATAAAATAAATCCTTGTCATGGCAAGAGTCAAGTTTGGAAGGTCGGCGTCTTCGTTGATTGTATTGAATACTTTTGCCACTGTTGGAATTTCATTTCTTTTGGAAAACAAATGCACCTTCCTTCGAATGGCAGACGAAGTAGATTCATCATGTTTTGTAAGACGAGTTGCTTTTCCTTTCCTCGCAGGTCTTTTTTCCCCCCTCAAGGGTTGAAAAGGAACCTTTCATAAGAAATTCCTGTTGCATCCAGTGGATACTGCGAACGGAAACACGAAGTTTTGTCCAGAATTTCCTTCTGCGAATCGTTGGGATACCATTCGATCAATTTCTGAAACACATTCATAATGATTGTCTTTGCAGAGCTTTTCACAGCACTGCCTTCTTCTGCACGTAACTTCTAGTAGAATTCGGAGTTAATTCCATAATTAATCACAAAATATACAAATGTAGATTCAAATTCAAACAACAAATGCAACGCACGTAAGCTTTAAGATAAGTAAATACTAAATATCTGCCAATGTCGCCAACAAAAATCGGGAGCGCGCGGAAAATGCTGGTTGGCTCTTATTGGCTGGGGCGCGATTCTAAATGAAATTACTCCACTCCACGTAAAAGTCAAAATATTCAATATTTCACGCTAATTACGACAAAAAATCTTTAGATATGTGTGGAGTTAACAAATTAATCACGTTTATAAGTTGCAGTGCCTCATAGCACTCAAATATCGGACAAGGCGCTGGGAACTATTTGTTTCGTTTGCTCTCAGCTTATTCCTATTGTACCAAGAAAGCCTGTCACTGAGTATAGATAGTCTGATTATTTTTCTTCAATCTAGAGTTAACCAATTCAAGCCGAGTAAGGAAGGTTGGGTAATTTTGGTAGTTAAAAATGATTTCCAAAAAGTATATTTATTGTTTATAAACGAACAAATGTCAATTTCTAATACATGAAAGAGTTATTATATTTTTAAAAGGTCTAGCGCTTAAATCGCCACAAAAAGTCATGTATTCAAAACTCGATAACACTTACAGCTAGATCTAAATTCTTCCATGCTATGGCAAAAGTGGTTGAGTCAGGCTTTTACGAGTCCAAAGAATTGAAGTACCATTATAATTTTAAATATATATGTATGTAATATGCAAAAAATCAAAACTAAATATGAATCTACGAATCTAAATTACAATTGTTTGTATCATGGCATGCTTCTTTATTTCCTGAATATTTGTGAGAAGAATGAAATATTAAGTTAAAGGTTCTTAGAAGTATCTTGACTTAATCCCTTTTACACTGACACTGAATAATTAATAATTCTAAATGAAACTAAAAATGAAACATATTAATGATGTTGACAGTTATATAGAAAATTGCCACTTACATATTAATAATTTAATTATACCATCGTATGAAAGTTTCGCTAAGCGTCTGCATAATATCCGATTGTTCGTTCTATTTTATCATATATCGCTTGCATTTCTCGCTTCCTTTCATCTGTATCGCGATTTAAAAAAATATATATATTGTGCTCGAGTAATTTCGTGAGAAAACATTTATATATTTTAGTTAAATTAATCATGATAAAGGTTAAAGGGATTCACGTCGTCCAAAATTTATATAGCACGATGTTCGGCTATCAAATAGCTCAAAATTGAAATTATTAGAAAAGCTTCCATGGTTATCTTTTCTATTAGAAAGGTTTACCTCATATTCCATTCACCAGCTTAGGCACATTAGTGATTACAGCAAGAATCCATGTACTAAAAAGATGTCTACAATTATCCGCATAAATTGTTCTTGGAAATCGAAGCAATTCCAATTTAGGAACGATTATCTGCAGCATATTTATTTAAAGAAAGACATGATTATTCCACACAAATGGAGAGCTTGATGAGCTTACGAACAATGATAGTTTTATTTCCATAAATAAATGCACGGGGCACAGCATCTTAAACAATGTTAATAAATAGGATAAAACAGTGTGGTATCCTTGTATTTTGATTTTGGAATAGTTTTATCTTTTGCTGCTAATGATAAATTCAGAAAAATGATTTGTGTTGCTCATTCGAAGAAAGAAAGAAGTTTTTCGCAGAATGTGTGTAATGATCGATTCTTCATATTATGGATCCTTTATTTAATATACACGGTACTTTTTTTTCAAACTAAGACTAACTCGTTACTTTTTATTTGATTTTATATACTAACCCATTTCGTTGTTACACAGTGTGGCTCTAATTCACTACCTACATACATTGGATTTTATATCACTGTTCCCATTAGACTACATCCATTTCACTTGTAGTGACCGAGTTGTTAGAGCATTCAGCCGTTGGTTGCATATTCGAATCCCGTATGTGCCAATATGAAGCTGGTTGCTTATATCGCCTATATCCTGGTTTCTTCTAGTTGACTCGTAAATGCCAGCCAACGTCTCCCATATCGCCAGCAATAATTTGGATCCCCTTTGCGTTTCACAACTCTGTTCGGACAGAAGTTATTCAGGATTTACTATCTATATTAACCGAATGCGGTTGTTGCCAAAGTAATGATTTTAATCTGACGTATATTAAAGGCCTACCAACGACATCTATCCAACGAGTAAATGCCAGTGGGTATCAGATAAAAGTATGTGCTATTGTTAGATTTTTAGTTAGTTTAGGCGCCTTTGAATTACTTCTATCCAAACGAAACGTACTTCTATTCCCGTATTACTGTTAATTTCTTGGTTAGGTTAGACCTTAGAGGAGAGATAAAGACAGAGAGCACATAGGGATTGCAAGGTGGTAGTCCGAGTAAAACTAATTAAGACCACGTGACGAACGGACTCTTCCTCGATTCTGAGAACGTTCTCTATGGGATTTAGAATTGCGCAAAATAACGCGTTGAAGGCCCAAAATTTAGTAAAAAAAATGGTTGCATATTGTTCTGCATTCAACTATAAGGATAGAGGAACTAAAGCGGATCACTCTACTCATTTCACATGTGTGTTATTTTTACTTATCTACTTTTTTTAGTATTTAAAGCATTTTTAAAGAGTAGCGTTGCATCACATCATAGTATAATCAATGGTTATTCGTTATTGTGAGCACTTTTTTGCATTAGTTGACTTCAGAAGAACAAGCTTAATATCTGTAAGCGGGTGACAGCTTGCATTCAGGTCAGAGGTGAACCAACGCCTTATTGACTTCCTCCCTTTGTAACAGTCAAACTCAGAAATAAATCATTCAATTGTTCTGAAATTTTAAACTTTTTTTTTATGTACTAGGGGGCTCCGCCCCCTGCTCGCTTACGCTCGCCAACCCCCGGGGATTGCTGCGCAATCCCATTTGGTTTGCTTCGCAAACCAACACTCCTGTCACAGATACCATTTGGTTTGCTTCGCAAACCAACATTACTTTCACAGAGTGAAACTATCTGAATAATTCGTATTATGCTGATTTCACTTTCCGGTTCATGACGTCACAGCGAAGGCTTCGCTGCGTCTCGCTTACGCTCGCCGACCCCGGGGATTGCTACGCAATCCGTTTGGTTTGCTTTCTCAAACCAATACTTCTTTCGCAAGTGATTTAACTTTTTTTTGCTTTAACACTTAATGCACCCTAAACTAATAGCCGCATCAGTAAAAAATCTTCTGCATCTTGTTCCCTGTACAATTTTAACTAAACATTGTTAATATCCAAACTTTACGATCTGTACTTTGTCGGTAAACTGTCTTGAAAACAGAGGGAAAAAAGCGAGCCTTTTTCCTCGCCAAATAAAAAGAAATCGTTTTTATGGCAATTGTTGCTACGATAAATTTGATATCTGGCAAACCCGATAGTCAAAAGTGTAACCCACTACTGCTTTCGGAAGCAGCTATGCGAACTGAAAAATACGAAATTTGTGTCACCAACTTTTGATTGCATCGAATTTATTTATGAACCAATTTTAAAAATAATTGTACCGTAAGAAAGAGTATATTCTGAGGTATACTGCAATATTTTTAAAATTAAAAATTAACAGTAATACTATACAGATATGACCATTTTAGTTTTGTATCGGAAGTTACGATCTGAAAGTTCCGAAAATTGTATGACCCACTTTTATTTGCATCGATTTTATTTATTAACCAATTTGAAAAATAATTGTACCATAAGAAAGAGTGTAATGTAATGTATTCAGTGATGTTTTCAAATTTAAAAAATAATGGCTTTTGCCGTAGACAAAACGGTTTTAACAATAAGTAGCGAAAATATCCAAAGATTCCGAATTTTGTATGACGAACTTTTGATCGCATCCAATTTAATTATTAACCGATTTCAAAAATAATAGTACCGTAAGAAAGAGTATATTCTGAGGTATACTGCTATATTTTAAAAATTAAAAACTAATAGTAATTAGATATAGATATGGCAGTTTTAAAAAAAAGTAACAAAAATGTCCCGATTTTTCCTGAATTTCAAAAAAATATTATCAAGAACCAAATTTAAATTTAAAAAAAAACTCGACGAGCTGCAAAAATTTACGTTGAGAGGTACTCTTAAAAAAAAACTCACGACTAAAGACTGAAATTTTGAATGTGTTTTGCTCACTCGCGGAAGAAATTTCACTTCTTCAACTTTAACACTTAATAAAACCTAAACTAATAGCCGCATCGGAAAAAAATCTTAATAATTATCCAGGGAATACGATGAAGAACAAAGCATGTTAATTTCATATTTTTCCGATCAGTACTTTCTCGGGAAACCGTCTAAGAATGGAGCTAAACAACAAAAATTTCAATTCTTCGGCGGCGGCGGCGGCGGCGGCGGTAACTTTTTTTTAATATAGAGAGATATACTTCCACATCCGCAAATTTTTATTGCAATCGGAAAACTCCTTCTTGTTGCGTCGAATTTTTTTTATTATAGAGTGTAGGGTAAAAATAGGAACTGATGGATAACTTTTTAGAAATTTCACTAGTTTTGCTTATGTGATTGTTTAAAGTACCAGTGATTTTTAAATTAAATTAGCTGTTTAATCTAATTAAAATTTGCGTTACGTTTTTACAGTGGTATTTTCCTTGGTTTTTCTTCGGTATTTTTTCGTATTAAGACGGTGATTTTCTGTACATTTTAGTCATAATTTCCTTTTAAATTTGTTTCTGTGCGTTCATTGTTTCTCTGTACTTTAAACCGTTTGAAAAATATATAGAAACAGCCAAGGTCAATTTTTGGACTTTTTGGAAAACATTTTCTCTTGAATATCCTGTTTTTCATGGAATTGCCCTTTGTAATCTGTGTAAATAAAAAATTAAGTGCTTCTGTTAGTGTATAGAATATTTTTGTTCCTTTAAACTTATTTATGAGTCATTTTTTTTTAAAAATCAATGATCTCCCTGTATATGTATTGACTACCTTGCTGTCCGCTTTTGAAACTTGCGCATAAAACCTCAAACCTAATCACCTCAATCATCTAGATAGCAACCTCAATGATCCAAAGTTGACATAAGATTCGTTCAAAATTGCACATTTTGGTCTTTTTTTTAACTAAGGGCAAAAAGTGAGTTGCATTGTGTTGTCTGCGGAAAAGAATCAACGGGACAATGGGTCCCAAATAATTATTTTTGTCTCAATTCAAACATAAATGAGAATCAAATAACGCTTCAAGCATTCAGCGTGCGTGATTCGACCTCCTTGGTGGCTTATTTTCGCGTCGAAAACCACCCTGTAGTGTCCAGCCTCTGGAGCAAAAACCTGCATCAACCTGTCATTAGTTCAGGGCAAGAGACAAGTCGTTACAACCACTTGGATCTCCATTCCCCCCTTGGAGCAATAGGATGGTTTCGTCTCGACGAGATATCTCGTCCTTGGTAAAACTGGCCAGATGGCAGACGCGATATCTCGTCGAAGTACTTGTGTGTGGAGGGTTAAAGGAAATAGTTCTCGAACAGACGGTTTTTAATGAGCGTAGGATGGATTCCATTCCAAAATGGACAGTGATTCGCTCAAGTGTAAATTGAGGCCCGTGATTCGGAACACTTTTGCGATTGACCTTGGGACCTAAGTGAGGATATCCCCCTCATTGAAGCGAATGGAAGAGCTGGACCCACACTCATTCGAACGCTTCCTCTAACACTGATATATGTGAGCGCAAATGAGGTTCGCTCGTCAGGACTCTCTAAACAAAAGTGGTTTTAATGAGGCCCTTGCACTGTTAAATTGGTTACATTTTAAACGAACCTGATGTGGATGAATGGAAACGACGTTTTTAAAACAAACCACGTTTGTTGTAGGATCTAAAATATCGACACCACCAAGAAGATATAATCCCAGATTTTAGCTATAATTATTGGGTTGATGTGAAAGTTCGTCCCGTTTTTTTTGACATTGAAGGAAAATTATTATTATTTTTTACTAAAAATTACTTTTAAGCGATAGAATAGATGACCTTTCTCCATCTCCCCGGTAGCTGCATCAGTGGGGAGGCAACTCAGGTGTTGCCTTGTCTTCTGACCGTGGTTCAAAATTATGTGAAGTTGTCCTCGTATTTTTCCCTTGGGCGATTGATCCCGGACCGTCGTCAGTAGCCCATTGTGTTGCTCTATTAGGACGTTAATAAACATTTCCCTACCTTACCGGTAGCTGCATCATCCCGCGCTCGTAGAAGTCCCGAGGTTTCTGGGCTAAAGAACTGAGTCCGGTGACGAAACCACTTACGGCAAGGGGAATTATCAACTGCCTTCTCACCATCCACAACATATACCTTCTTTCGCGTCTGTGAAACATTCTTGCTTTTATGGAATAAAAATGCAAAACATGTCGAAAATGCTCCGCATTTTGTGTCATTTTTTAATGCCTGACAGAATTTAAAAATCGCAACCCAATAACACAATTTTTCTCTAACAACTCGCGCGGTGATAGCGAAATTCCTTCTTCCAAACATTACAACTTCACACGTGTGCAGGGTTTGGTTTTGCGATGCAATGCCATCTTGCGCCAAAAACCTGACAACCTTTAGTATCAACCCTATAGATCGCTTTTAATGCATTTATTTCTGTACGCATCCCGGTTAAACACATAAGTTATGCAAAAAGCTTCAAGTATGTTCTTCAAGTAACCCTCCTAGTGGTTGTCAAAACCTCCTAGTTAACCCTTCTAGTGGTTGACGAGGTATCCCGTTATTAACAGACCATATCTTGATCAACGCAGAATCTCATAAAAAAATTAACAGATCTTGATGGACGAGGTATTGTAGTGTCATCGCCCCAAACGGTAGCGTAAAAACAGTACGGATAGTGCACAAAGAGAAGACACCCAACAGCTAAGATTTTTAAGTTATTATTCCAAGAACGTAAGAATATGTACATTATTTACATATACATCATCGCATTAAAATTATTACACCAATACATATTAGTGTTTGTCCTCAAAATCTAGCGTGGTCACCAGCGTCACCTTCTGCCTCAGGCTCCCTCTATCGTCTCTCTCGAGCTCTCTAACCGTCGTTCGTCCGCAGTTCAAAAAGAATCCAAAAGTCGAAATCCAATTAGAGATCTTCTGGACGGACACCACCTGTTCTACTCAAGTCGTTGTACAGCGGCTGACGAAAGAACAGCAGCTGGCGTGAAATAATAACCAATCAGAATAGATTCCGCATTCCGACAGGTGGGAGAAGTTGGTGCGAAAGTCTTCACAGCATCTTCTTGATGACAAGATATCTCGCCATAAGCAAAATTGGTCATATCTAAAAGGACGAGATATCTCATCGAAACCACCTTGTAGGGTAAAACAAACTTGATGTTCCTCGTTCATATGGTGTGGAAGTTTGGAGAGTGCCAGTTCAGGTGCGACTGCATCATCAGACCGTGATTCAATATTACAGGTGCTGTCCACGGATCCCTTATGAATTGATCCCGGACCGTCGCCAATAGTCCATTGTGTTACTCAAGTGCGACGTAAATTCAACTACCAAGCTTCCAAACTCATAAGAAGTGCGATGTATCGCGATATTAGTGTATTGGATAATTTTTTACCGCTGATTGCAAGCAGTGCACCTAACGTTAAAAAAAAAGAGAAGCTACGAATGTTGTTTATGTTATTTTGATGTTTGAACAAAATATTAGTATCAACCTCTCTTGTTCTAAAGGAACGTAATTTAAAATTAAAAAATACACACTACTCGAAAACAAAATCGCTGGGCCATAACGGGTTTATATAGAAGGAAGATTTACTTGTGCCACGCCTCAAGAACTTTCCGATGATCGAAACATTTTCCAGATGGCTCTGCTGAAGCGACTGTTGCGACAGCCGTGCGCCGAATAAGGGAGAATTTAGATGTTTAAATATTTTTAATTACAATCTACTATTAACCTAACTAAACATACCCAACTTTTAAAGTAGTTTACATTACATTAATGCTCTTATATTACGTTTTTTTTTTTAAATATGCTCCTAAAATATAACCTGAGCACCTAATTTGAAAACTTAGGTGCACTAGATGCAGCTGTATAAAAAAATCTATTTCGAGGCCTGTCTTAGATGCAACCATTTTGATACCAACCGTTGAAGGTCCACATCGTAGGCGTGAAATACAAGTAGACTACGACTATTAAGAGGTGCTTCAAAACTGTGACTAGTCGCGTGACTGCTCCGAAAATTAGACTATATTGGACATTTTGGTAACTTATATAGCCTCGTTTTGAAGTGTAATATCTTGTGACAATGTAGGTGGGTGAATGCGTATATCTATAAAATGGAAACAAAAATGGTGAAATCGTCGAAGTTCTCAATGAGATGATTAATCAATGGACCAATCAGATGATAAATCATTGGAAGGGAGTCTTCTCCCGTCCCATGGACGAGTCATGTAGTGAATGTAAACTTCCACCCACCAGACGAAAGCACTCTAAGGGTCACATTAATACTAGTTTTGGTCACGTGATTCTGGGGACAAAAAGTTACCATTGATTCACTCTATTTTTTTTATATTTCCTCAATGCTCGGACCTTTCCCTTCAGGATTGAATCCGGGAAATCACCAGAACCCCACTCTGTTGTTCCGGTACGACGTGGAGCCATCTATAATCCAACATATCTACCGATCTCCCAAGAAGTGGGTTCAACCGAAGGCCATCATGCACAAAGATAGCTGGTACACGTTAAATCTGTCGTGGACTCAAATGTCCTGACGTTGGCGTGGAAGATTGAAGAGCTCCGGTGTGACCTCGTCGTCTGACCGAGGTTCAATATTATTTGGTGTCCTCTGATCTCTCCTATCGGGTTTGATCCCGGACCATTTTCCGCCGACCAACCGGTATAGTGGTTAAGGTGTTAGCCTCTAGATCGGAAGGTTCCTGGTTCGAATCCGGGTCCGGGCATGGATGTTTGTAAGCGTATGGTGTAGAGGCGGCTGTTGCACCTAAAATCTGTCGTGGCCGAAAGTCCTCACGTTGGGTTGGTGTGGAAGTTTGGAAAGTGGGGTGCCAGCTCAGGTGTTGCTTCGTCATCTGACCGTGGTTCAAAATTACGAGGTGGTGTCCTCGGATCTTTCCCTTGAGGGATTGGATTGATTTTTGCCGACCAACCGGTATAGTGGTTAAGGTGTTAGCCTCGAGATCGGAAGGTTCCTGGTTCGAATCCGGGTCCGGGCATGGATGTTTGTATGCGGTTGTTGGCATGGGCGGCTGGTGCACCTTAAATCTGTCGTGGCCGAAAGTCCTCACGTTGGGTTGGCGTGGAAGTTTGGAGAGTGGGGTGCCAGTTCAGGTGTTGCTTCGTCATCTGACCGTGGTTCAAAATTACGAGGTGTTGTCCTCGGATCTTTCCCTTAAGGGACTGATCCCGGACTGTCGTCAATAGCCCGTTGTGTTGCTCTAGTACGACGTTAACTAAAATTACCATTACCATTACCATACCCTTGAGGGATTGATCCCGGACCGTCGTCAATAGCCCGTTGTGTTGTTCTAGTACGACGTTAACTAAAATTACCATTACTATTACCCGGACCATTGCCAATAGCCCGTTGTTCTCCAGTGCAAAATTAATAAAAATACCTACCCAAGAAGTGGTATGTATCGAGGGATTTCTGTATACAATTTATAGTGAAGTATTTCGTTAAATCTTACAGGCAGCCGCTTCGACTGCATCAGTTGACGGTCCGCTTACCCCGAAATGACGCATCCAATTAAAACCGACCCTATCAGAGCGAGCCTTTCTGTCCCTAAACGTTCTCACGCTAATCCCGCAGCACAGCAATGAGTGCGATAATTCTGCTGAAACAATTGTTAGCGGGAATAAACAAACGCCTGAATGGGGCAGGCGTCAAGGCGAGCGCTTCTAAATGAATAGGAGCGTCATTCTCATTTCTTGTTCCTTTCGGTTGGGGACGGAGCGGCGACTTGACCTCTGGTCCCGGCGGCGCGTTTGATGCCGTCCCGCGTTAATTGCTGCGACATCTTCCGCTGCATGTGCGTTCCCAGAGATCCGCAGACTGTCCTGTGGGGGACGTTTATCGTCTGCTCTTGGCGAAGGAAAGGTGAATCAAAAGCGCTTGATGCAGGATGAATTCTTGGCTTTCTCTGACAGCCACTTTATTGCTCAGATGGGGACAAAACTGTTATTTGTGTAAACACTGCTGTAAACAATATTTGTAACAGTAAACACATTATAAATTGCGTTCAAAATGCATGGTGTTGTACTTGAATCATTCCCTTCGGATTTGGTCCCGGAGAGTCGTCAATAGACCGTTGTGTTGCTCCAGTGCAACGTTAATTATACCTGCCTACATGTATAAATAATTTTTAAACACTGTTATAAATTATATTTAAACAGTTAACACAGTTATAAGCTATATTTATAACAACATATGAATAGTTCGTAAACGCTGTTGCTGACTATATTTTTGTAACAGCAAACACATTATAAATTGTGTTCAAAACTACGTGGTGTTGTACTTGATTTTTTCAGTTCGGGAATGGTCCCGGGGAATCGTCAATAGCCCGCTGTGTCTCCAGTGAGACGTTAATTATACCTACCTACATATATAAATAATTTTTAAACACTTATAAGTTATATTTAAAACAGCTATAAGCTATACTTATAACAACATATGAATAGTTCGTAAACACTGTTACAGACTATGTTTCTACCAGTTAACACTATAAATAGAGTTCGTAAACCCTTTTAATACTATTCTTATAACAGTTAACATTGCCACAAACTATATTTATAAAAGTTAGTACAAAAGTAATTCGTTATCACTATAAATAGAGTTCGTAAAAACTTTTATAAACTATTCTTATAACAGTTAACATTGTCGCAAACTATATTTGTACAAGTTAATACTATAAGTAATTCGTTAGCACTATTATCAAATATATTTATTATAGTTGACACTGTTTGAATAATTCGTGTAAACATTGTTACAAATTATATTTTTCTCAGCGAACAGTTAACACTTTAAATAATTCATCAGAACTGTTATTAACTACATTTATAGCAGTTAACACTGTATAAATAAGTTGCAAACGTTGTTAGAAACTATATTTATTGCAGTTACCACATTTAAATAATTTGTAAACATTGTTAGAAACTGTATTTATAACAGTTAACACGATAAGCAATCGTAAATACTGTTATCATCTGTGTTTATTACAGTTAACACTGTTATAAATAATGTATAAACACTGCTATAAACTACATTTATAACAGTTAACACACTATAAATAAGTTGTAAGCATTGTTATAAACTCCATATTTATAACAGTTAACACTGTTTAATTAATTTGTAAACAAACGCTGTTATGAACTATATTTATCTCAGTTAATACTTATACTGTGTAAATAATTTATAAACACTATTACAAACTACATTTTTACAGTTAACACTGTCTAAATTATTTGTAAACACTATTATCAACTATATTTACAACAGTATTTACAGAGCGTAGCTAAATATTTTTTGCTACAGGGTGCGAATGATGTCCTTCGACTGGAATACAATTTACGTATTAAAAGTGTAAAAAGTAATGTTACAGTAATACAGTTTATTATCGTAATTAGTATCATATAAATTTTTAATAATTTCAATATTGTCGATGGTGAAAGCTGCTTTTAAGTGCTTGGTTTGTACTAAATACCTCGAAATTTACAGCTTGTACGCGATAGAGAACTATAAAAAATATACAAAAGAAAATACCTTTCAAAAGAACTACAATCGTGTAGTCTTTATTTGTTGAAGATTTTGGTGACGAATTTGCTAGAAAATCAATTGTCCTCGGCAAGTTATTGTTTAAAATCGGATAATTTAATGCAGAGTATAGTGTAAGAAAATTGTGAGTTTAAAGGTACTTTACATCTGCCAAAACATTTGATTTTTGTAGTTCCTCTATCTATAGGAAGTGTCTAGTGTAATTATTTAAATAGCTTTGTGGCAGTGGCACAGTTTATGCGGTAATCAAGCATGCCTCCTATAGAGCAAAAAACTAAAATTATCAATTTTATCACATTGCAAAAAACGTATTTTAATTCATTAAAAAAAATTTCTACTCATAACGTTTATATAGTTTATGCAAAAGAACTTATGTAGTTTTTTCTTTAAAAGTCTGAAAAATTGGATATTAAAACACTAATTATCATCGAACGTCCTTTTCGAAAAAAATAAGTACAGATAAAACTACAAATTTCACTAAACATCTCTGAAAGTAATAACGAATACTTTCTCTCTGTCACTCAGAATAGAATATTCACATTATAGTAATTCTAATTTTATGATAGAATGTATTAGTGGGAATACTTGTACAATTAATAGTATACAAATCGTGCGCCAAGCTAAAAATGGCTTGAAATCCTTCTATTCAATTTCTAAAATTGAATAGAATTACTTTAGTTACTTAAATTCAAGAGGAATACAAACATTTTCCTTCAAAAGAACTACAATCATATAGTTCTTTGAAGATTTTGAGACTTTTTAAGTAAGTTATAGCATTGACTTTTTAGATTCCTCTATAATTGTGTGTAAAAGGAAAATCTAGTAAAGTAATGTAATAAAACGAGATTGACATCAACTCAATCGATGGAAGGAGTACACAAATGAGGTGGTAATCAAAAGAGGTAGACAGGAATTCAAACAAGGAAAATAGTACACAAATAAAGTTGGAATACTGTATTCCAACTGCTTAAAGGTGTTTTACAGATCTTTTATTGGAAAACACATCGTTCTTATTTTAGAAGACCAAAATCTGCAATACGAAAAATGCAAAAACATCTCTCGCTGACCCACCTCACTTTTATTCATAAGAAAGCTGTTTACTTCCATCTTAACCCCAAACACGGATTTCCTCCATCACCAAATAATTGATACTTTTAAAAAAGATTCGCTTCTGTTTAAGATTGCCTAGTTTCAACTTAAGCAGCATTGAGTAAAAATAAACATTTCCCCCAGTGCCCGTAAAAAGAAAGAACACGGGCAAAATTCTCATCCTGTGTTTGTTCCAGTATCTAAACACGCTGTCAAGCGCGAAACATAACAAAGCGCGTTCAATTCCTTAATTATACGTATCCCTCTACGTCTCTCCTTAGCTTTTCCTGGCAAAGGGGAAAAGCAACTTCTCCAAATAAACATTCGCCGCCATTAACTGCGTCTTCTTGCGCCAAGTTGGCACAATATTGGCCGCCTTAAATCACTTCTCCCTGCACAGGAATGCTTTTAAGGTTTTAAAAGATGCTTTTTGCGCTTGGCGTTGTCATTTTTATATATTTCGCGGCTTGTTGCTTTTTGTTTTAGAAGCGTTTATTTTTCTCTTCTGGTCACATATATTCCTCTTCCAACGCGGTGGTTTGGGTGCAGTTTGATGCTTACAGCTTCCAAAATGGGGGCTCTTTGTTTCCGAAAGGGAAGTTATTCGAAAAGATTAAAAAGAATTATCCGCTCCTATTTATAAATATTCTACCAGACTTGTTTTTGGAAAAGTGAAATGGCTTTGTTTTTCAACGATTCTTGACGCCACAGTGATGATTTTCGTATGATTGAGTTTTCCAAAATCATCCAGCCCCGTTGACCAAACATTGTATTCAAAACTTTTTAATTTCTTTTTAATATTTTTACGCTCTCTATGCAGAGGATGATCCGTAAATTATGTATCCAGCCCAGTTTGTAAGGTATGTAGGTATTTAAATTAACGTCGCACTGGAGACAACGGGCTATTGGCGATGGTCCAGAATCAAACCCGAAGGGAAACATCTGAGGACTTACAACGTAATTTTAAACCGAGGTCATACTTGAGTTGACAAGCTACTGTCCAAACTTCCGGACCACACTAATGTGAAGAAATTTGAGACCACGACAGATATAACATGCACTAGCCCCTTCCCTAATGCAGAAGAGTGAAACACAGTCGAACCCCGTTAGAGTGAACGGTCACCGGACCCAATAAAAAGTTCACTAGAACCGATGGTTCACTACATCCAATTTGGTTGACACATAAAAATTTCTTGGCCTTTGATGGTGGTTTAGTCCACAGTTCTTTTGTTCTCATTTTGATAGGAAAAAAAGTATTTAGAATTACCTTTGAAAACCTGGAAAAATATCTGTAAAAGGGAAAATTCATTTCACTATAAGCGAACTTACATTTTCTCAGTTCACTATAATAGTTTAAAATAACATTAATTAAATAGGAGCTCAGTTGGGACTAATGAAAAAGTTCACTATAACCGAGAGTTAACTATATCCCGGGTTCACTATAGCGAAGTTTGACTGTATATCGAGGGAGAAATCGAACCCCAACTCTCAGTGGGCAAAACCACTGAGCCACCTTAACCCCTAAATCATCCAAGAAATGTTGATCATAAACACATGAAATGAGAACGTCGGATATTTTTGTGAAACATATCCTCAAGATACCTCCTACGAAAAAAAGACATATTTTTAAAAAGGCAGGAAGCTACTATCGGTTGCAATTGCACAATAGACATCGTCATTCACACTCATAAAACACTACCCTCCACTTCAAAAGCAATGCCCGCGTACACGTCCATCCTCGCCCGAATCGGAAGGATAATTGACTTCAGGAGATAGCCGCTAGTATGAAAACTTGGCCACACTATCTCCTAACAACGGCGTTCGGCTTATCGAAAAGCCAGACGCCTCCGCAATCCGGATAAACAAAGATTACGAAGCTCAGCGAGGAACGTCCGACGAAAAAACATAAGCAGGTGGTCAAAGGGAAGGGAGGGGGTAAGGAATGGAAGTGGAATATTCTGTTCTCGAGTGTTCTGGGGGTGCAGACGGATTGACTGGATAATAGGCTTTCGGCCACCCACAAAGCAACGCGCGCTAATGAAGGATCTGATGGGAAATTTGTCAACTCGACACTGCGGAGGTTGTTTAGTCGGGTTTTGTTTGCGTTCGGCTTAGTTTTAGGTCGCGTTTCGGCTAAGACTATGGATAAGGGAAGGTATTTAGGTATTTTTTGACGTAGAATAAGTCTTACTTTTCGAATCCGAAGCACCACATTTAATTTTTAAATGTCACAAAAAAGCATAAGTGCGGAAAATGTAATAACTTCAAAAATATAAATCTCTTCAGATAAAATTCAAATACACCACTCGTTTACTGACTGACTCACTCACTGACTCACTCACTCACTGATTCACTGACTGACTCACTCACTCACTCACTCACTAATTCACTAACTCACTCACTAACTCACTCACTAACTCACTAACTCACTCACTAATTCACTCACTCACTAATTCACTAACTCACTCACTAATTCACTAACTAACTCATTCACTCACTCATATCATTGTATCTCAAGAACTACAAGTCCTAAAAAGCTGAAATTTCGCAGGCGATACTTCTTATACTGTAGAGGTGGCACTAAGAAAGGATTTTGAAAAATTCGACTCCTAAGAGGCCTAAAATTGACCTAAGGCCGAAGCTAAAAGCAATTCGAAATCGTCATAGAAATAGCATTGATTATAAAACGATTGTTGTATGCAGCTCAGATTGCTTTACCAGTGTTGATCGAAAAACTATTTTTTTTAAACAAATTAAATTATAATATTCATGTTTGAACTGTGTTTTTTATTCTCCCCATGATGAAAATAATATTCATAAATATTTGTTTGATGAAGAAAGAATATTTAGAACATTTAATTTTACATTTACTCAAATTTTGTAATGGAACACGAAAAGCCCTAACGATAAACTCAAACATTGAGTATGAAACGATTGCTGTATGCAGCTTGAATTGCTTTACCAGTGTTGATCGAAAAACATTTTTTTAAACAAATTACATTTGAAAATTTATGCATGAATTGATTTTTTATTACTTACTATGATGTAAATAATTTATAAATATTTGATTGAGGAAGAAATAATATTTAGACCACTTAATTTTACGTTTACTTAAATTTTGTTATGGAACACGAAAAGAGCCAAAAGGAAAATTCATTGATCACAAAAGCGTAATTTTGCTACTCGGTATCTGGCAACGTCAGAACTAATATTTAATTTTTTAATTTGATTTAGACTCGTGTTTGGGTATTTAGTTAACAGCGAGATGTTACCGTCACATTTGAGGATTCCCAAGTATTATAAATGTATTCTTTTAGTTAATAAATCATTATTGTCCTTATGAATATTGTTCAAAAGTCTTTTGTCCCTGAATGTTCTATATCAGAATATATTCATGAAGTCAAAATTCAACACGTTTGAACGGATATTTTTATTCAGACTTCTGTCTTTTTGTTTTAGGGATTAGAATTTTTTTTCCGTTTGCATTATGTGTTCCGGTATATTACCTATTGCAGAAATGGTATTTAAGAGTTAGATTTTAATGATTTATTTATTTCCTGTGAAATATCACCAGGCATGGGTTATTTCTTTGCGGTATATGTATATTTTGACCAACTTTCCTTAAATATTTGATGAAATACTTAATGATTTGTAATATTATGTTTCATAAAAATAAATTAACTATACAAATCAAAACATTTTTAATTAAGGTATGTAATTTTTTATTTTAAATGATCGCTTAGGTTTTAAAAAATTCACTTTCCTTGTAGAGTTGTAGATGAAGCTTTAAAATCTCTGAATGTTGAGAGAAAGGATTTTGCGCTTCTGCTATCCGATGCAGCATATTATATGACTGCGACAGGAATCACACTCAAGGTGCTTTATCCGCGATTGCTCCAAGTTACTTGATTTTAGTTGATTGATTTTTAGTTGCTTGATTTTTTACCACACTTGCTTCACAACTGCAGAAAAAATCCAATGCAACAATGTCAGGCAACACGTGTCTCTGTTAAGCGCAGTTTTTCAATGTTAAAGAAATTACTGACCAAGGAAGGTCATTCAATGACATCAACGTTCTTCTGTATTTAATGATGTGCAAAAAAATTTTGAAATTTTTTCATTTTTTGCTAATAATTTATTTTAGATATTAGTGTATCCAAAATAAATGCAACTTTATTTTCATAAATGCAACTTTATTTTCATAAATGCAACTTTAGTGAATGACAAATGCAACTTTTCCCATTTTTACTGCTACAAAAAAGTTGCCCTACTGATGAGATAAACGTTTTATAATTGAATGATGGAATTCAACCCATAGAGGTCGGTAATGAGCCACAACCTTCAACATCAACAGCGAGTGCAACAATTGTGATAAATGTACGGAGCGATGAATATTTGATGTGTGAAATTTAAAACAGCGTTGTACTGATTTCTTTCACTCTCATTCACCCTATGGCCACACTGACGTATTCTACGCCTTAATCCTAGTGGCCGTATCCAGACACAGTCCCGTTTGGTGTTTTTTTACAACTAACATCGCACTGCAGAAACACAATGGGACCTTACCTCGTCATCAAGATATTGAGCATTTTTTTTATGATGACGGTCACGATCTGGTCAGTTTCCTTTCAACGCCGAAATATCTCGTCCAACAAGATCTGGTCAGTTTTATCGGTTCCACGAGATACTTCGTCCGGATAACCACCAAGAGCGTTATTGCCTTTTATGGATTAATAGAACACCCGTGGAAAAGAACCAGATTTACATAAATTCAGTTTTCTTTCGCATTATATATTGCGATGGATGTAGATGTACTGGGTAGGGTAAGGTAATGTAATTTTAACTTACGGTGGAACTAGAGCAACACAGAGGGCTGTTGACGACGATCATGGATCAATCCCTTTAGGGAAAGATCAAAGGACAACACCACTTCATTTTGAACCACGGTCAGATGACGAGGCAACAACTGAGCTGGTACCTCACTCTCCAAACTTCCACACCAACCCAACGTGAGGACTTTCGGCCACGACAAATTTAAGGTACTCCAGCCGCCTCTACACCATACGCTGACAAACATCCATGCAATGATCAGGATTCGAACCAGGAAAATTCTAATCTAGAGGTTACCACCTTAACCACCGGATCGGTTGATAAACGTAGATGTACTGAGTGTTTCATTTTTATTAAAGATGATTGTTCGGTTAGGGAATACCTTTAAAATAAGACATTTTTAATTAAATTGTTTCACATTGTTTTCTCAGTTAATGACATCGTTAAAGGAAGGTATGTACTCTTGAACTAATGTGGGGACCCTGTTGGAAAAGTAAAGGATTAGCAACCGGACGGTTGCATATTGGAATCCGATTAACTCCGTCCTGTACAAAGAGGGCTGGTACAAGTTAAATATGTCGTGGCCACAAATGTCCTCACATTGGCGTGGTGTGGAAGTTTGAAGAGTGGGGTGCCAGCTCAGCTGTTGCCTCGTTTTGTGACCGTGGTTCAAAATTACGTAGTTTGTTCCTCGGATCTTTCAGTTTTGGATTGATCCCGTTCCGTCGTCAATAGGGAGTGTTGTTGTTTATTGTGTTGCTCCAGTACGACGTTAATTGAAACAACTACCTACCTGTACTAATGTGACACTGGAGCAACAAAGTGGGGTACTGTCGAAGGTTTGGGATCAATCCCGAATTAAGATCCTAAAACAACCCGTAATATTGAACCACGGCCAGATGACGAGGTCACACCTGAATTGGCACCCCACTCTCCAAATTCCATACCACGCCATAGTGTGAAGATTTGAGGTCACTGCTGATTTAATGCACACCACCACCCGCGAACACGACGGGCGAGTTTAGTTCGAGTTTCGAACTCGCAACCCTCCGGTTCTAATACGTTACTCTTCCAAAAGGGCTACCGCTGCCACATTCTTTCTAGAATTACCAGAATTTGGTAGATAAGTATTTCAATTAACGTCTCATTGGAGCAACACAACGAGTTATTGACTTTGGTCCGGGATCAATCCCAACGGGTATGATCCCAGGACAACACCACGTAATTTGGAATAAAGAAACCACACACTTAATTGACGACCAGTATTTGGACACAGGCCAAATGACCACCTCTGTAGCACATCAAGCATAGGCTCTTCCGACCATATCTTCCATTGCGTTTGACGGTATAGTGGTTAAGGTGTTAACCTTTAGATCGGAAGGTTCCTGGTTCGAATCCGGGTCAGTAAGCGTTTTGGTGTAGAGGTGGTTGGTGCACCTTAAATCTGTCGTCGCCGAAAGTCCTCACATTGGGTTGGTGTGAAAGTTTGGAGAGTGGGGTGCCAGCTCAGGTATTGCCTCGTCATCTGACCGTGGTTCAAAATTGCGTGATGTTGTCCTCTTTCCCTTAGGAGATTGGTTCCGAACCTTTGTCAATAGCTTTGTGTTACTCTAGTACGACGTTAATTACAAATTATTACGCACCAGAATAAGTAATTGTTAATTTTCGTAATTTTGTAATTAACTTCGTACTAGAGCAACACAACGCGTACCAGAATAGAGAAACTGCAAGCGATGTAATTTTTGAAGCATTCCTTTTTTCGTTTATGGCGAATGGCAACAGAAAGAGCTTTGTAAATGAAGAGCGGAAGTTCGCGAACGTTGTGTCATTGTAACAGAAACAAAGATTACGAGTGATCCGGCGATGGTTTGTTCTCGCGCGTCAAAGAAAAGAAGTGAAATCACGCAGAGTCAAGTGCGTCGAGGTGGGGGGATGAGGGGCTGCCGAATCTGTTCAGTGTCACGGCTGGGCTTTGGAGGAGCGTTTGCTGACAGACATTTTGACACCTGGCATCATGATTCATAGGAGAGTATGTTACTTACAAAAATAAATTTTGTCTGCCATTCGTTTTTTTTTTTTTTCGTTTTGAAAGAAATAATCAATCAGGGTTTAAAATTAGATGTCTGAAATGCAATGCTCACACCATCTGTAATCCAACAAAACCGTCTGTATAATCAAACGTGTCTGTGTTATGTGTTGTTGCTGATCAACACTTGTTCGGTCATCAATACGTGCAAGCCAGGAAGGTCATAGTGTTTGGAGGAAGTATTAGTTTGTTGAGTTTATATATATATATATATATATATATATATATATATATATATATATATATATATATATATATGGCTCATTTCTTTTTACATGAGGGGCTTGCCAAACAGGAACCTATGACTTTTAGTGGATTCTGTATCACCTGTGGCAGCGATTTTCAATTGGTGTGTCGCAAGAATAACACTTACGTGCCTTAGATTGTAGGCAGACCATAGGGAATCCTGGACATATCATAGGGAATCCTGGACATATCATAGGAAATCCTGGCCAGATCATAGGGAATCCTGGCCAGATGATAGGGAATCCTGGCCAGATGATAGGGAATCCTGGCCAGATCATAGGGAATCCTGGCCAGATCATAGGGAATGCTGGACAGATCATAGGGAATCTTAGACAGATCATAGGGAATCTTAGACAGATCATAGGGAATCTTAGACAGATCATAGGGAATCTTAGACAGATCATAGGGAATCTTAGACAGATCATAGGGAATCTTAGACAGATCATAGGGAATGCTGGACATATCATAGGGAATCCTGGACATATCATAGGAAATCCTGGCCAGATCATAGGGAATCCTGGCCAGATCATAGGGAATCCTGGCCAGATGATAGGGAATCCTGGCCAGATCATAGGGAATCCTGGCCAGATCATAGGGAATCCTGGCCAGATCATAGGGAATCCTGGCCAGATCATAGGGAATCTTAGACAGATCATAGGGAATCTTAGACAGATCATAGGGAATGCTAGACAGATCATTGGGAATCCTGGACAGATCTTAGGGAATCTTAGATGAATGATGGACAGATCATTGGGAATCCTTGACACGTCATAGGAAATTCGTGGACGAATCATAGGGAATCCGAGATGGATCATTGGGAATTATAAATAGATCATAAGGAATCCGGAACAGATCATAGAGAATCCTCGACAGATCATAGGGAATCCTGGCCAGATCATAGGGAAATATAAAATCATAGGAAGTCTTGAACGAGAGGAATCTCGCTCAGGATTCCCTATGATCGGCTCCATTTCCCCATTTAAGACTTTTACGGGTCATGACTGTTTGTCAGTACATCTTTTTCGATGGGCTCGACTGATCCTCCCTTTTGGCTTGTGTCCGACTCGAGCCAAATTGTTTTCGATCATCAATTATATATGTGCACAGTATTTTACCCTAATGTTTGTTGTCTCTAGACGAGGTACATGGTCATTGGCAAAGCTGATTAGATCTTTATAGACGAGATAACTCGTCATCAGAAAACTGATCCGTTGAAACAGATTAGCATCACCATAGCCAAACTCTGTGCACTTACCAAGAACACAATATTCTAAAAAGTTTGGGTGTTTTCAATTTGAACTATTTTACTTACCTGATTGTTACCAACCCCTTAAGGAATGGTAATTTTTCATTGTCAATTGGATTTTTTCCAAAATTATTTTCAATTGGATTTTTTTTTCTTATAGTTATAGATTATAATGTTCTTATAGTTATAGATTATAAAACGAGTATGAAGATATGTAAATAGCTGAGAGAAACTAAAGACTTCCCTTCCAAACCACCTTTTTACTTGTCAAGAATCTTTCGTAAGTATTTAAGCACTTTTAGTTCTCATATTTTTATTTAATTTTTAGCATTGATTTATTTGTTAAATTTTATCTTATACACTAAGGAGAAAAGTACCTAGAAAATAATTAAAGCTGTTTATTATCCTTTTAATCAATGACTCTTAATTTTCACCAAATCTTTGAAATATCGATTATTCTAAGATTACTTTTACTTGTTGAAAGTAGGGTAATCTGCAATATATGGACAAGTACTTGGACACTGCGTTTTTCAGAAAAAGTGGTTTATTATTCTATTTAGTCACGGGTAGGCCCTCCTTTTAATTGTGTTACAGCTGCAACATGTCGAGGCATACTTTCCACAAGTTTTCTGTAAGTATGGTCAGGAATAGCTCACTATGCCTCTTGCAAGGCTGTGAGAAGAGATTGTTTTGAAGATGGGCGTGCGTGGCGGTGTCGTACTCTTCGGTCCAGTTTGTCCCACAAGTGCTCGATCGGATTGAGATCGGGGCTCTGAGCAGGCCAGTCAAGCAAATTCGCCTCATTTTTAGGAAACCTGTCCAGTACACATTTTACAGTATGGCATGGAGCTAGATCCAGTTGGATGAAGCAACCATCATCACTGTAGTATTGGCATAGTGTAGGCAATGCAGAATTATCCAGAAAGCCGAGGTGCACTGAATGGTACCAGGTACATAAACTAATAGGCCGAGTCCTAACCGGAAAAACAACCCTACACTAAGATGGATCCTCCTTATGGATCCTCCGAATTTCTGCAGTGTCCAAATATTTTTGTCCATATGATGTATATGTATAAATAAGAAATACATTATTTGCATTTGTTATATGTCAATGACTAGATCAAGCATCACACAAGTTCTACTAGTGAATAAAATTTTGCGAACTCGAACTTTGTCACCGGGTTTAAACAAAACAAATGTAATGAGCAGTTTTAAATTCGCTTTAAAAATAAATGTGTTGTGTTGTTAAGCATTACATTCATAATGACCAAGAAGGCAAAATCAACTAGCAAATGAATCTATAGAGGAAAACTGAAAAGTTGAGACCCGAAAAAGTTAATTTTTGAAGAGGACTGCCGAAATAATTTGATATTGAATCATTTTTAAATAAACTGATTTAACTATTTCTAAAATGTCAAGTAATTCACTTGATAAAAATAAAGTTTACATGCAAATTTTAACACCTTTTACAACAATATTGTTTTAAAAATCTTCTTTCAGCAGGTAATAGAAAGCTATACATATACACAGTCCAGTCACATTAAAGTGACCACCACCTACTTTCGACGTCAACGTGAAATAACCAATCGCAAAAGGCAGGTGGCAGCACATTGCAGTGGAGTGTATATAAAGGATGTCCTAGGCCATCAGAAAGCATTTCAATCGTTGGCGTAATGCAGAAACGTAGCGATTTATCCGACGTCCAAAAGGGCATGATTATTGGCTTTCGCTCCAAGAGTGGAAGCATTTCGGAAACGGCTAATTTTGTGAACTGTTCGCGTGCCGCCGTGGTAAAAGTATACCGTGCATGGCAAAATGGCACCATCCAAAATCAGCGGCGTTTCACATGTGGTGCACCACGGGCTATAGATGACAGAGGCGAACGAAGGCCACGGAGATGCGTTCGTGCGAATAGACGTGCAACTGTTAAGCAACTGACCGCCCAGATGAACCAAGGGGCTACCAAGAGTGTATCCTCAACAACGGTTCAGCGAACGTTGGTGCGCATGGGCATCCGCAGCAGACGCCTGGTTAATGCACCTATGCTGACTGCTGTTCATCGGCGACGAAGACTGGAATTTGCACGCCAGTACCGCAACTGGACGTCCACAGAGTGGCGATAGGTGGCTTTTTCCGATGAATCACGTTTTATGCTCCATCGGACAGATGGACGTTGGCGTATACGGCGTGAAACGTCTGAACAACCTGTAACAATTGCTGGAAGGATCCAGGCTGGAGGAGGGAGGTAATATGGCGCAGCTGGCCACGGCACTGGAGTCGGCATGGCTCAACATCCCAGTGAACACCTTCAGAAACCTAATTGACTCCCTTCCTGCACGTCTCGCAGCGGTCCGCTCTGCCAAAGGTGGTTATTCTGGCTTTTGACAGGTGGCCACATTAATGTGACTGGACTGTGTAATACACTGTAAAGGTAGGTAGATATTTTAATAAACGTTGCACTGGAACAGCATAATGGGCAATTGGCGATGGTCCGGGATCAACCCCCGAAGGGAAAGATCAGAGGACAACACCGCGTAATTTTGAATTACAGCCAGATGACGAAGGCAACACCTGAACTGACACCCCACTCTCCAAATAACAATAGAAAGCAGTCTTCGTCCTCGTATAGGTATCTATTACGCGAAACGAGAAAAGAAAGCTAAACTTTCCTTCTGAAACTAACTTTGCAATTCAAATAAAATGCTTACTATAGATGACCAGATGCAAATATAAACCATTTGTGGTCTCAAAAATGAGACTTCGAGCATTAAGATAATCAAAAACCACTGCGTGAGCCTCTACAGGAATTTTTTTTTCAGCAAAAAGTATTTTATTTCATAATAAAGCCACCCCAATGGTAAATTATTAATATACATAGCCAACCCCAAACAAACCGGGGTAGCCTATAAGGCAGAATGGAAAATAATTTACGAGACCAAAAGCAATATATCATTACGTTGCATTTTGCATATTTATTTATTTGTGCGATGAAATATCATTTAGACAGCTCTTTATTAACTACGACTCAACAGAAAATGCTTATCGAAATGCAACACAAAATCAACAAATCATTCACAAATTGGATACTTTCAGGGATTTAGTCAACGAAATTGCATATTTTTGTTTGTAAATTTAAAAAGCAGTTGGGGAGAAATTATAAAAATATTAAAATTGTTTGCTTTATTCAAAATACATAACAGAAACTGTTTACTCTCTCTTAGCGACTTATTATTAAAGATGCCACGGGGTTGCAAAGGACCTATCATTATTTGCATAGATTTAATTAAGTCATGCTCCATTTTCAGATTAAGTGGCCTCAAAAATTGAAATCGGGGGCACATTTTTCTTTGTGATTATCTTGTTTCACAGTCCCTTCAAAGGCCGAATAGGGTAGGTCAGAATTTTTTTTTTCCAAAATCGTTTTTGGAATGGGGTAGAAAAGTCGTATCTTGCCTTTTCGTGTTAAATATTCTTTTCGACGTCTTAAGTCCGCTACCGAGATTTAAATAATGACGAAATACAATAAAAATGGACGAAATGCACGAGATCAATTTAAACAAGAGAGAAAAACTAGAGTTTAAATGTTATTTTTTAATATTGTGAAAGAAAATGAACGATTTGACGCAAGATTAAAGAACAGAGAGGTAATATATCCCGGCCACACGAGCAGCATGCGACAAAATATACTATTTGTGCATGCGTACTCAACTTCTGTACTAAAAACATGGAGGTATGCATGCATATTTCAGTTAATTTACTTCCATATTCACAAGTCAAGAGTTAAACCGATGTTCAGTAGAACAGCGGGTCAGAGTTAACCCTTCTTTGCATATTGGTGGAAATTTCCATTATAACATCGAATGCCCAAAAATTATATAAAAGAACAAGTTCACTTTAAGTTGATCGTGACTGGATACCTTTTTAATGTCCATTGCATAAAAAAAAAAAAAAAAACATAGCTGTCAAAAATAAGCAAGTGTCACTATCAGTAAAACGAGCTTGAAGTTGTCATTCCGCTGTTTGTTGTAGTTGCAATAAACGTATGATTTCGTTTTTAATTTTGTTTTATTATATTTGAGTTTCTATTGCTAAAAAAGTGAAAATGAGTGGAAGAAAGGTTTGTAACATGTGTTTCTGTTATTTTTAGAGCAATTTCTGAAAAAGTTTGCGTTTCATTTAAAAAATACCACATGATACCATCCTATTGTTTTTTGCTAAATTTATACTATAAATATATACTAAGATTTTTTTAACCATATTTCCTTTAATTTTGAACATGAATTATATCACCTTGATTTATTTCACCAATAAAGAAAAAATCATGCAAAGAAGGGTTAAATCGTGGATCAAGAACCGTATTTTTTTCTCAAACGTCGGGTTAAGTGATCCTCGGATTAAAATTATACGTTCGATGTGATTGGCTACTATCGTCTCCTCACGATCACGTGATATTGTTTGCATTTGTTACGACGCCCGAATCTGCATTCATACTGGTCAAACACTTACTTCGCCGGCAGAATAGATTTTAAATAGTGATTTTAATAGAACGTATACAACATTTTATATGGGTTCGGAAAAAGAAATTCAAATGTATTTAATTTCAAATTGGATTTTTATGAAAAATTAAATTTTGCAAGAGAAAGAATTGCAAAGAACACAATGATTTGACAAATCAATGTAATCCTATAATCTTTGTACTTGTCAGTATGGGTGTGTTGGTGGTCTGAAAAGAAAGTTAGTGGCACTGTCAATTTTATTTCATTCGTAATAAATCAACAAAATATTTTTTATTCCACGATGAATTTGCATATACCATAGTCATGTGCTACCGTTCGTTTTCTCATTGGATTGAACTCTGGCGACTCAGAATATAGTACAAGTACAAAGCAGAACGTATGTGGGCATATCTATTTTATGGAAAATGCAATCACGTTCTTGTTCCGATTCATATAAGATTAGTTGAATGCGCGCCATCGCAAGAATACTGTAATTTAACACAAAATGAAGTGCGTCGTCCGTTTTGTTTTGTTTACAGTAGATCTCACATCCTTCGCAAAAAGATAGTACTGCGCATGCGTAACACTCAACCGAGAGTTAATCCCCCGATTTCTGAGGATCAAAATGTAACACCGAAACGGCAGTTTAAACCACGGTTCAGGCATTCTGAATACGGTTTATTCGGTAACCCGAGTATTATCGTTGATCCGTGGATAAACTCGGACATGTGAATACTGCCGTTAGTGTCGAGGGACTACTGTTGTGGACCAATGTGTGGCTTGCCTTAAAGAGGCGAGCAGCTCCTTGGCATCCAAGATAGCAAGTAGGTAGTTGGAATTAACGTCACACTGGAGCAACACAACGGGTTATCAGCGACGGTCCGGGATCTATTTTGAAGGGAAACATCCGGGGACAACAGCTCGTCATTTTGATCCACGATCGGATGACGAGGTCAACAACTGAGCTGACACAACAATCTCCATACTTCCACACCAATCCATCGCGAGGACATTTGAAGCTACGATAAATTAAACCCGAAACACGCACACAGCAACCACGCACGTGACAGTCTTTGGTTGCAGAACTCTCGGGTTACTCCGCCACTACTCTTTCAATCGAGTAAATTTGTCCTCGTATTCCATAAGGATCTTTCGGGATTGATCCAGAACCGTCACGAATAGCCCATGGCATTGCTCCAACGCCACGTAAGCCGACCAACCGGTATAGTGGTTAAGGTGTTAGCATCTAGATCGGAAGGTTCCTGGTTCGAATTCGGGTCCGAGCATGGATGTTTGTAAGCGCATGGTGTAGAGACAGCTAGTGCACTTTAAATTTGTCGCAGCCGAAAGTCCTCACGTTGAGTTGGTGTGGAAGTTTGGAGAGTGAGACGCCAGCTCAGGTGTTGCTTCGTCATCTGACCCTGCCGACCAACCGGTATAGTGGTTATGGTGTTAGCCTCTGGATCGGAAGGTTCCTGGTTCGAATCCGGGTCCGGGCATGGATGTTTGTAAGCGCATGGTGTAGAGACAGCTAGTGCACTTTAAATTTGTCGTAGCCGAAAGTCCTCACGTTGAGTTGGTGTGGAAGTTTGGAGAGTGAGACGCCAGCTCAGGTGTTGCTTCGTCATCTGACCCTGCCGACCAACCGGTATAGTGGTTAAGGTGTTAGCCTCTGGATCGGAAGGTTCCTGGTTCGAATCCGGGTCCGAGCATGGATGTTTGTAAGCGCATGGTGTAGAGACAGCTAGTGCACTTTAAATTTGTCGTAGCCGAAAGTCCTCACGTTGAGTTGGTGTGGAAGTTTGGAGAGTGAGACGCCAGCTCAGGTGTTGCTTCGTCATCTGACCCTGCCGACCAACCGGTATAGTGGTTAAGGTGTTAGCCTCTGGATCGGAAGGTTCCTGGTTCGAATCCGGGTCCGGGCATGGATGTTTGTAAGCGCATGGTGTAGAGACAGCTAGTGCACTTTAAATTTGTCGTAGCCGAAAGTCCTCACGTTGAGTTGGTGTGGAAGTTTGGAGAGTGAGACGCCAGCTCAGGTGTTGCTTCGTCATCTGACCCTGCCGACCAACCGGTATATAGGTTAAGGTGTTAGCCTCTGGATCGGAAGGTTCCTGGTTCGAATCCGGGTCCGAGCATGGATGTTTGTAAGCGCATGGTGTAGAGACAGCTAGTGCACTTTAAATTTGTCGTAGCCGAAAGTCCTCACGTTGAGTTGGTGTGGAAGTTTGGAGAGTGAGACGCAAGCTCAGGTGTTGCTTCGTCATCTGACCCTGCCGACCAACCGGTATAGTGGTTAAGGTGTTAGCCTCTGTATCGGAAGGTTCCTGGTTCGAATCCGGGTCCGAGCATGGATGTTTGTAAGCGCATGGTGTAGAGACAGCTAGTGCACTTTAAATTTGTCGTAGCCGAAAGTCCTCACGTTGAGTTGGTGTGGAAGTTTGGAGAGTGAGACGCCAGCTCAGGTGTTGCTTCGTCATCTGACCCTGCCGACCAACCGGTATAGTGGTTAAGGTGTTAGCCTCTGGATCGGAAGGTTCCTGGTTCGAATCCGGGTCCGGGCATGGATGTTTGTAAGCGCATGGTGTAGAGACAGCTAGTGCACTTTAAATTTGTCGTAGCCGAAAGTCCTCACGTTGAGTTGGTGTGGAAGTTTGGAGAGTGAGACGCCAGCTCAGGTGTTGCTTCGTCATCTGACCCTGCCGACCAACCGGTATATAGGTTAAGGTGTTAGCCTCTGGATCGGAAGGTTCCTGGTTCGAATCCGGGTCCGAGCATGGATGTTTGTAAGCGCATGGTGTAGAGACAGCTAGTGCACTTTAAATTTGTCGTAGCCGAAAGTCCTCACGTTGAGTTGGTGTGGAAGTTTGGAGAGTGAGACGCCAGCTCAGGTGTTGCTTCGTCATCTGACCCTGCCGACCAACCGGTATAGTGGTTAAGGTGTTAGCCTCTGTATCGGAAGGTTCCTGGTTCGAATCCGGGTCCGAGCATGGATGTTTGTAAGCGCATGGTGTAGAGACAGCTAGTGCACTTTAAATTTGTCGTAGCCGAAAGTCCTCACGTTGAGTTGGTGTGGAAGTTTGGAGAGTGAGACGCCAGCTCAGGTGTTGCTTCGTCATCTGACCCTGCCGACCAACCGGTATAGTGGTTAAGGTGTTAGCCTCTGGATCGGAAGGTTCCTGGTTCGAATCCGGGTCCGAGCATGGATGTTTGTAAGCGCATGGTGTAGAGACAGCTAGTGCACTTTAAATTTGTCGTAGCCGAAAGTCCTCACGTTGAGTTGGTGTGGAAGTTTGGAGAGTGAGACGCCAGCTCAGGTGTTGCTTCGTCATCTGACCCTGCCGACCAACCGGTATAGTGGTTAAGGTGTTAGCCTCTGGATCGGAAGGTTCCTGGTTCGAATCCGGGTCCGGGCATGGATGTTTGTAAGCGCATGGTGTAGAGACAGCTAGTGCACTTTAAATTTGTCGTAGCCGAAAGTCCTCACGTTGAGTTGGTGTGGAAGTTTGGAGAGTGAGACGCCAGCTCAGGTGTTGCTTCGTCATCTGACCCTGCCGACCAACCGGTATAGTGGTTAAGGTGTTAGCCTCTGGATCGGAAGGTTCCTGGTTCGAATCCGGGTCCGAGCATGGATGTTTGTAAGCGCATGGTGTAGAGACAGCTAGTGCACTTTAAATTTGTCGTAGCCGAAAGTCCTCACGTTGAGTTGGTGTGGAAGTTTGGAGAGTGGGACGCCAGCTCAGGTGTTGCTTCGTCATCTGACCCTGCCGACCAACCGGTATAGTGGTTAAGGTGTTAGCCTCTGGATCGGAAGGTTCCTGGTTCGAATCCGGGTCCGAGCATGGATGTTTGTAAGCGCATGGTGTAGATGCGGCTGGTGCACCTTAAATCCGTCGTGGCCGAAAGTCCTCAAGCTGGGTTGGTGTGGAAGTTTGGAGAGTGGGGGTTCCCGCTCAGATGTTACTTCGTCATCTGACCGTGGTTCAAAATTTCGAGGTGTTGTCCTCGTATATTTCCCTTAAGGGACGGATCCCAGACCGTCATCAAAAGCCCGTTGTGTTGCTCTAGTACGACGTTAACTAAAATGACCAATTATCAGTGCGACGTAAATTTAAATACGTACACACTACAGTATCACTGTACTGGTACAAAATTCAGACAACTGGAAAGATAGCCTCGAAAAAGACTGTTTAGACAAGTGTTGACCAGTTTAGACCAGTTTTCATAATGCGTCTTCAGTGCGAAGGCAGATGACCTTGACTCCATTTCTGCAAAGATGGTTAGGTAAGGTAAGGTAATTTTTAGTTAACGTCGTACTAGAACAACACAACGGGCTATAGACAACGGTCCGGGATCAGTCCCTTAAGGGAAAGATCCGAGGACAAAATCTCGTATTTTTGAACGACGGTCAGATGACGAAGCAACACCTGAGCTGGCAGCCCACTCTCCAAACTTTCACACCAATCCAAAGTGAGGACTTTCGGCCATGATAGATTTAAGGTGCACCAGCCGCCTCTACACCATACGCTTACAAACATACATGCCCGCACCCGGATTCGAACCAGGAACCTTCCGCTCTAGAGGCTAACACCTTAACCACTATACCGGTTGGTCGGCCAAAGGTGGTTAGTCTAGACAGTTTAAAGGGATGCAATAAGCAAAAGCACGTTTGGAGACCGCCATGCGTTGTTAACTTTTTTGCCCTCTTAAATCAATGGTTTTTTTTAGCACTAGGGTGCTCCGCCTCCTGCTCGTCTACATTAAATAGGAGCCCAAAGCGGTAAAATTTTCGGGACACTCAAACTCAAGTTATAAAAAAAAATTCAAGATAACTCATTAAGTTTCCAACAAAAAGAAAAATAATCAAAAGTTTCATACCATAACACATTAAATAAATGTATTTAAAATAACATTTTTAAATGAACTTTCGTCCTGCTTTATTTTATGCAAATTCGTCAATTATTTTGGAAGTGTCAATTCGGTTTAAAATTTCTTGCTCTATATACAGAATGGCCATATTATCTAATCTTTCTTCACTCATGGTACTCCTTAAATAATTTTTACACACACACACACGCTTTAAAACAGAAAACAATCTTTCTCCTTTAGCATTAGATAAGAGAATTAATTGTTAAACATTTTTTCAATAATATTTGAACATTCGGAAATGTGCAAAATATTTTTTTGGCGGCTCGGTAGATGTCTTGTGTGGTTTTTATGGTGTCCTCGTTTTCTTTTTGAACTATTAAAATGGTCAAATTTATCTACACAAGTACAAACATCAATGTCATTTTTGTGAATATTCTTCAACTTTTTTATAAATCCCAATCAAAAAATATTCGAAAAGGCTCCACAACTTCATGCGTCTGAGTTCTTTGAGAAAATTCTGCCTTGGTGTTACCGCATGTGACATAAAATGAATTGACTATGAAATTTTCTCTTATTGAAAAATCATGTGTCAGACTTCTTTGTTATCATCAGAAAATATTTTCTCTTTTGTCTAGTCTACGAGTTTGTCTATCATACACATTAAGTGATAGCCCTGATAAATCAATTGCCTCTTTTACAACTTTTTCAAATTCTCTGAAATTATTGATAAAATTTTCTATTGACTTCAGCAGGATGGATCTTTCAATAGTTGACATTCCACTGATTGCAGTGATTTACGAGTAGCATTTAATAATCTTTGTAAAATAGTATTCCAAATAACTGTCATTGGGGCGGTTTCACATTTGTCTATTTTGTTCAGAAGTGAAGTCCCCTCCAATATGGTAACTATTTTTCTTCTGAACTACAATTTTCAGTTAAAGCCTCTTTTATATGGATGAAAACAAGTTTTATAGCTTACTAGCAAAATACCCGACCTTACTTGGTTTGAATTGGTTTACTCTAGATTGAAGAGATAATCAAAATATATAATGACTTACTTTTTATGTAGAATAAAAATTTATTTTAACACCTTCCGCCATCTTTATATTTTCTACAACTTACTTTGGACACAAATCCTACACATGCATATCCATTCATGTAATACATTTCACATACATCGCACAATTGCTGTATGACAAAGCTACAAAATGACGAAAGGTGATACTAAGGTTACTACTATAAAAGACGATTTTGAGGGAGATTTGGAATTCCCTTTCTTAAGTTCTTTTCCTGTTCAACTCAATTAATTAAAATTACGATTTACGGCGAGTGCTCTCGCACTCATAGTCAACAAAACAATATTTTTTTTACTTGTGTCATTCTTGCCTCCGTTATGCGACATTGTGAAATTTTGCAATCTTTTCCTGTCATTATTACAACGAATTTTTTAATGTTGGAAAAAGTTATAGTTTGGATTTTTAAACATTATCATTCTTTCAATAACGGCATTATTCTTTAAATAACGGCATTATTCGTTCAATAATGGCATTATTCGTTCAATAATGGCATTATTCGTTCAATAATGGCATAACTACACTTAAAATTTACTGAAAATTTATACTGACTTACCTAAAATTTTTAAGTCTAATACTTTGTGGTGCTGTTGCGTGTGATGAGAAGGAAAACACATTTATTAAAATAATAAATATTTAAAACAGAAAACAGTGAAATAGAACAAAATAAAAGATGTCGGAAAAATTGTTCTAAAGATATTAATTTGTGATTCATTTTTATCTCTTGATCTCGCACAGTTGCCACACTTTACAACTAAAAGTGCACAAAATTTAGAAAATTTAGAACAGACCTCAAGGGCAAGGAACAGACCACTAGAATACCTCAAGGGAAAGGAGCAGACCACTAGGGTACCTGAAGGGAAAAGAACATACGACTAGGGTACCTCTAGTTCGTGAAACACGAATACAGCTAAAGAAGATGCACCCCTGAGGGAGTCCTTAGGCAGATATATATATACACACACAAATAATTAAAGAATACAAAAATTTAAGTATAGTCGAGATCGGATGGCCTGGGTTGATATAAGGGGTAAGTTGGGGAGTGGGTGTGAGTGGGTCCAGGGAGGGTCTAAATAAAGGGGGTGAGTTGGCAATTTACCCGTTGTTGTTGTTTCTTATGCTTACACTGGCAGACCGGAGCAGTGCCAGGCCCGTCGAAGACGGCAAGAGGCGAAGGGGTGCGTCTTCCATGTTATTGAGCCCCATTGGGAGGAAGTCCGACTTTGCTCGACATACATGGCACATCCGTTTTACAGGAAGGCCCCTTTCATACATCCATTCACTCACACATATCGTAATTTAGATCCCAATCAGAGGCCGATAACCCCTTGATCAGGTACCCCCAGAGGTATTGATTTGGTATGGGAACATGGGGGAGTTTGTGACCACGATCTATTTAACGTGCCCCAGTCACCATTAGTGAACACGACGGTCTTTAGTCAGGTCGAAGCACCGATCTCGCAATCATCAGAAATGCAGGCTCCGCCGAGGCCAGAACCCACAACCCTTCTGATCCGAGCCCGACGCTCTACTGACTGAGCTACCGCGGCTCGGCAATTTACCTTGTATTTTTTACCACAGTAATTTCAGAGCGGTGATATCGCCACTAATTAACTACACGTGTATGTGGCATCATCTACTCTAGTTGCAGTGGGATCGTAGCTTCCAGAGCGAGAAATACGGATTTGTTGTTTTCTGCCAGGTATATAAAAAAATTTTTTTTTCGAACTGAAAGTTTTGGTGTCTTATAAAGCCCTAGAAGATGTTGAGGCATTTTCAATAGTTTTGTTGGATAGAGTGAGCTATAACGATTGTATTCATGTACTGGAATGGCTTGTGCAACTGATGTGGAAGAGTGAAGCAGCCATCTTGTCTCAAAGACCGTCTGGCATTTAAGTCGTGGAGCATGTTGGCATAGGAAAGATAGTGGAAATCGACGAGTCCGCGACTTCGCGGAGTGGTAATCCATTTTGTCTTGGCTGCTGCTGTCAAAAAGGTTTCCTTGTAAGGGAACAAAAACTGATCGAATTCTAAGGACATCACATTTATTTCATCTTACTCACAATATTTACAAGTCATCAGACCACAGCATAGAGCTTAATATTAATCATTCAAGAAAAATAGCGAGAGGCTGTCCATGCGTGACGCTTCCGTTTCTTTTGCTTTCAAACTGATGAACCCCGTGCATCCTCCACGGGTATAGGACCGAAAAACCCTAAAAAGCCTGTTGATTTCTGAAAGAAAAGGGGAAAAAAATCCTCTTCCTTGGCTCCATCCTGGCCGACCCACGCGGGGGTGAGCTTCCATCTCTTTCGACCGTTCGGCGCGAAGGTGTGTGCCAATGTGGGGGGGGGGGTCTTTCAGACGGTGATGAATTTTATATTTCCACAATGTTGAAAACACATAAACTTTTAAGATGGCCTGAAGTCGCGAACACAATCTGGTTCAACCGCAACAAAATCTTACGAAAACTAAAGCCACTAATCCAAGTAGACGATCGCCCTACATTTATGATGAACAAGAAGAGTTACGATTTCCTTGTTCTTTGTTTTTCTTAATTTTCCTTGCTTTGTATTAAAATATAAGTTTTAAAGTGATTAACTCGCATTATTGCTTGGATCCTATCACCATGATATACCACGCCAACTTACCCCAGGCGATATGCCAACCTGCCCCACATCAGGGATAAGTTGGCATAGTTTGAACACTTTCGTAAACAATATTTAACGAGTAAACTATTCTGTTCGTCGCGATGTTTTCTTCATTAATTTGTAGCCAGGGAGTTCCACTGTCAGCATCATTGGTTATATGAGCTAAAAGTATTACTGGGGGAAAAAGAAAAAAAAAAAACTATGGCAACCAGTCCCGGTTTTTCCTGCTGTAACCTCGTATATAGGGCTATTACAGCAAATTCAAATGAGTCGTCTCTAGCCTCCCAGCAATGTAAGGCCACGATAGCCTGGTTGGCAGAGTAACGGATTATCAACAAGAGAAAAGCGAGGTCGAATCCAACCAAAAAAAACGTCGTGTACGAAGGAGCTAGTGCACGTTAAATGTACCGTGGTCTGAAATGTCCTCACGTTGGCGTGGTGTGCAAGTTTGGGGTGCCAGCTCCGGTGTTATTTTGTCGTCTGACCGTGGTTCAAATTGACGTAGGGTTGTCCTTGGAGGAGAGATCCCGGATCGTCGCCAAAAGCGTTGAGTTGCTCCCGTGCGACGCTGATTAAAATACGTACTGTAGCTTTTTGTTGCTCCCATGCGAGCGTCATAAAAACGAGGTACAGGCGAAGTGACGCGCTGATCTGTCCCCTCGAAAAAATGAGAATCGGTGGACTTTTTAGCTTGAACGGAAAGAGAGCTGATCTTGCTCCGTTGAAACCGCTGGAGAAAAACAGTATTTTGCGTATTAAATTGACTTAAATTGTAAATATGTTAAATCTGCTGTTTTTCTTAAAGCTGTTTTTAATTGCCTACAAGCCACTCGACACTAATTCTTCTCACGACGTTACACTACCTTACCTGAAAAGTCCCCCTTTATTGTGTTTTTGCTGCCATATAAGGCGAAAGTCCTGACGCTCAACGAAAGATCAAAAGTCCCGTGACCATTTTCCCAGATGTCACCCTTCCCGTGAAATGCTCCCAGTATCGAAGTAGGGACATCTCCAGAACGCCGTTAAACACCCATTTTGCACTTAGGAACACATCAGGTCACCCCACTTCAAAACGACGCCAGATAGGGCCGGAGGAGAAAGAAAAGGAACTGCTTATTTCTGGCAAGAGTAATGGGACGACGAGAGAAATTTCCACGACGAAAGAAACTTCGATTAGAGGGGCTTCCATCACCTCTTGAACACATAAACATTTTACTCGAAAGACGCTGACAAATACCTCCTCCACGCGCTCTCTGCCCCTGGCTTCTCGTGCTGCTATTTACTTTAGCCGCCGAACACTTGAGGCAAAACGGTAATCTGGCAACGACGAGCGAAAACCAGCTAGCGTTGCCATTTCGTGGAGAGAAAAAGATAATCGCCCACGCGAAAAGAACTAGGTGTCTTTTTTTATAGATATTTTCTCCCATTTCGTCAGGTTTCGGGAGTTCTAGATTGTATTCTTTTGGGACAATGATTCGGATTTAGAAGCTGCGTTTGGGTTTCGCTTAGCGATGTTCGGGTTAGGCTTAGCTGTGTTCGGGTTTCGCTTAGCGATGTTCGGGTTAGGCTTAGCTGTGTTCGGGTTAGGCTTAACTGTGTTCGGGTTAGGCTTAGCGGTGTATGGAATAGTACATTTTGAAATAATAACTCGGGGCAATTTTGTGGTTGTCAAACGATACTCAATTGAATGCACATTTTTAAATCTATTGAATGCATTTAAGTTTTTCATTTCTGATGGATGTCATTTACATTTTAAGTTCAATTTAAAAGTTCCATTCCATTTTATTAATGCTTCCTTGTCATGTGTACTTCTCAGAATCTTAATTTGAATATTTCTCGTTCTCACAATATTCAGGAAAAAAGAATCATGCCATGTGACAGAAATAATCAGAGTTTAGATTCGTAGATTCACTTAGTTTTGATTTTAAGCATATTCTTTCAAAATTATAATGATGCAATTGACAACTTCGAACCCATCGGTATTCAGATTAAATATCTTTTGCCCTGATACACATGGAAGAATTATTGAAGAAACTGTATGCTTGAATTTAAAAACCGATGTTTAGAAAGGAGGAATAAATTTGTTTTGACATTTTGTGGGGTTTTTAAACAGAACGGCATAGATTCGGTATCATGCGTCAAAAATTAGAAGTCTAATTGACCCAAACAGCTGTCAGACACTAATTTGAAAGATGTTTCCCCGAATACATGAGGGAGACGTGTTGAAAGAGTAGTGGATTAAAAACCGGTGGATTGGGAGTTCGAAACTGATCCAACCAAAATTTTCGTGTACGGGGGAGAGGGGGGAGGGGTTGTTCTCGTTAAATATGTGTTTGCCTCGTGTGGGATGTCCTCACGTGGGCGTAGTGTGGAAGTTTGGAGAAAGAGAGTTGTCAGCTCAGTTGTTAACCTCGTCATCTGACCGTGGTTCAGAATTACGAGGTGTCATTGGATCGTAACCTTTGGTACTGATTCCGGATCGTGACCTATATATCCGTTATGTATACGGAGATATAACAATTTAATAGCAAGTTAAGTTCGTCGCTTATGTCTCCGTTATGTATACGGAGATATAAGCGACGAACTTAACTTGCTATTAAATTGCTTGCCTACATATCTGTACCAGTGCAAAAAGAGAAATATTCCCAGACAGGAATCGAGCCTGCGCCACCTACAGCTCGCAGATTGCTTGCGCAATGAGCAAATCCACTGAGTTACGGCGATCCAAACAAATCTTTCGGCATTAGACCAAAAGGCATAACTTCGGAATATACGTCAAAAATTAGAAGTGAAATTGAGCCGACAGCTGTTTTACACACTAGTATGCAATATTTTCCCGAATGCATAAATCGACCCATATCACACGTCATTTCAATATTTCCACTCGTTTAGATAATAGCAGTCAACATTTCTTTCGTGTCACTAGTTATCCATAATCTGTTCTACGATGTTTATCTGACATGACAAGTGTAATAACCGGACCGAAATCGAGCGTCTTTCACAGGAAAGAAATAATGATTAAGTTTAATAATAGCTTCAAAGTGACACATAATAACAACGGATGACTTCCCAATTCGTATCTTACTTCCCCTTCATTCAAATGGAACATGTAATTCCGGCAATTTCAAATCAGCAGATCTTCTTTGATCGAGTGTTGCCATTCGACGAAGGACAATACCACTGCCTCCGAGTCGCACAAAAAAGGAACTTAATCTAATTTGTTGACGCCTTCTATCAAAACGTGTTTGGACTCGGAGAATTCCTGACGCCAGTGTAGAATAAAAAAATCGAAAAGAAAGAAAGCGGAGAAAATTGTCCCAGTGAATTCGGAAGAGATTTATTACCGAATCTGACGTAGCGTTATTAGATCGCCATTGTGAAAAGGTATTAACTTGTTTCCTTACAATATGACAGGCATTTTGAAACGTCTATTCCCCTCTGTACCGTTTTCCAAGTCCATCGCGAGTAAATCATCTTTTTATTTTCCGCTTTTACTTATTCGTTTTTTGTGCGCGCCCATCCCCCACGATCGGAGTCGGGTTTTTTATTTATTAACCTGGCCTCGTCTTCGCGAGACGGGGAAGGGGGGTGATCTGGCAACACCCGTGACACGGCCATTGAGATGACGGATAACAGTTAAAAGGCCGACCGTTAGTCACCGAGTGTCGGTCGCTAATTGTTCTCGAATTCGGTGGCACTTACTCACCCGCCGAAAATGGACTCCTCGCAAAGAATCAGAGTTCGTAAATTGCCGGAATTAATGGAAGAATGTTCTTTCGAATGTGGAAGGGTCACCGCTGCGTGGATTCGAAAGCTCCCCTCCCTCTCCCAAAGCGTTTAATTGGCGAACAAAGGGGGCTGTAAATGGAACGGGTTCGGCATGAAAGCGTTCCATTGATTCCGTATGAATCGCTCCATGCGACTTTGGAGACCAACTGGGCGAGAAGAAATCGTTTATGCTTTCATCAGTGACGAATTAAAGGGGAAAATGTTGTGATTATTGTAAGCCTTTTCAAGAAACGGGCTACGACCTTATAGAACGTGGCTTGGTGGGAAACAAGAATTTGAGTCAACTCCCATTGTCTGGATTGTAAAGACCCAATTGGATCTGATTGAGGTTTTATGGAATGTAACTCGTTTATGTAAAGACGGTTTTCACATCGGGTCATCATACATCATAATTTGTCCGACACTGCTTTGAGCATTGGACTAGGATCACAATAAGTTTAATAAAAGGCTATGAGTTTTAGAACTTGAAGGTCGCCATTTTGCACTATATTTTCAATTGACGCAGTTTATTGCTGGGTATGGAGCTTTTAACGGATACCTATATAGGTAACTCTTTTAAGAAACTGGATATGACCTAAAAGAACGTGGCTTGGTTAGAAACAAGAATTTGATTCAACTGCCATTGTCAGGTAGTATAGACTCAATTGGAGAGAGATCTGATTGAGGCTTTATGGAATGTAACTCGTTTATGTAAAACAGGGTTTTTATATCTGGTTATCATAAATCATAATTTGTTCGACACTGCTTTGTGCTCTAGAGTCTCAATAAGTTTAATGCGAGGCTACGAGTTTTTTAGAGGTTCAATGAGGTATTCACTCGAGGTTAAAAACTGCCATTTTGCACCGGATTTTCAAATGACAGACATGAAGTTAAGGATTGTTTGTTGTGAATATTAAACAATTAATTTTGCTTGAGAGCTTAAAGCTATCTTTTGCAAAGATGGGAAAGTGAAAGAGAACAGGGAGATATATATATATATATATATATATATATATATATATATATATATATATAGCATATTATCCGGAATGGACGCTAACCTCAATAAGAAGCATGGGGTAAGAGAGAAGAATCTGTGCTGCAGGTAACCCATTGTGGGTTACCTTCAGCACAAACTCTGCATGGAGGATCCAAGCGCTATATAAGAGCTTTAATCTATCTTTCGCAATGATGGGAAGAAGGGGAAAGAGAACAGGAGAGAATGATAGCATATTGTCCGGATTGGATGCTAGCCTCACTAAGAAACATGGGGTAAGATTAGGTAAGATAGAAGAGTCTGCTGAAGGTAGCCCATTGCGCATGACAAACACCATTAACCAATCCTAGTATTAAACCAATCGAGGTTCCCAGGAGGAGGAAATTCCTTGGTTGGCTTTAAGATGTCAGTTTACATTTCATCGTTCTTGATTTTCACATGTCACTCACATTTTTCATAAGCATGCAAAAAATCGCCACTTTTGCTTCAGATTTTATCGATGACTCTATTTTTGCAGAAGAAGAGAGCGATAATCACTAGTTGCTCTTGAACATCTTTGAGATGTACATCAGTTTATAGTCCATAATGGTTGCATTCATGAAGTTGAAAGATTAAGAACTTCACTGCCTTATTCTATTCACGCCGATTAGTACTTGAAGTATCATAGATCCCATCAGCTGAACTGAAAAGAAAAAGGATATCAAGATCTATAAGATGGCACTGGAAAAATGTCGTGTCGAAATATTGAGATAGGTATTGCGCTTTTTACCTCTCAGTGATTCATGAAGTGAAAAGCTCGAGATCTATTGGTAGACGAAGCTGATTTGCGTCCTGCTTCCGAGTAGGAATGCGACATCGATAGCAAAACATCGATGTTCAAAATTAAAAAATGATGTTGATAGTACATCGTCCCAAAACAATCGATGTTTTTAAAATTCAGTGCATTTAAAGTTTTTCCCCATTTCTTAAAACTGGTTTAGCACCTAGTGATGCAACATCGACAGCAAAACATCGATGTTGATAGTGAATCGCCCCCAAACTATCTATGTTTTTAAAATTCAGTGTATTCAAACTTTTTTCCCCATTTCTTAAAACTGGTTTAGCAACTAGTGATGTGACATCGGATCCAATACATCGATGTTTTTTATAAAACATCAATGTTTTGAAAACGTCGACATCGATGTCGCATCCTTACTATTCAGACCCTTCACCCTTGGTCACTTTGGTCTAAAAGTATGTTCAATATGCTGATTATGAAAATTATGCTACTTGGTTATTTTTTAAATTTTTATAACGGTACTTTTTTCATTTAAAAATAAAACATCGACAAGTATAAACATCGACCCCAATACATCGATGTTAAATACATCGATGTTTTTTTAAAAAACATTGACATCGATGTCGCATCCCTACTTCCGAGACTACAGTCATATAGCTGGATTTGTGAAATCACACTACGAGGACATCTTATAAACTATTGCTTTCCCCAAGCCCTTAATTAAAGACCTTGATAAATCCAATTGTACTATTTCAAAAATATTTTAACGGTTGCACACTAGACTTGATGGTCACGAATTGGACATTTGGATTGTATGTGCAAGTTATAATAGAGAGGTTCCAATTGAA
The DNA here is from genome assembly GCA_947359465.1 of Metellina segmentata. Lineage (NCBI taxonomy): Eukaryota > Metazoa > Arthropoda > Arachnida > Araneae > Tetragnathidae > Metellina > Metellina segmentata. The sequence continues at coordinate 101,130,865 of OX375881.1, forward strand.
CTATTTCAAAAATATTTTAACGGTTGCACACTAGACTTGATGGTCACGAATTGGACATTTGGATTGTATGTGCAAGTTATAATAGAGAGGTTCCAATTGAACTATTTCAAAAATATTTTAACGGTTGCACACTAGACTTGATGGTCACGAATTGGACATTTGGATTGTATGTGCAAGTTATAATAGAGAGGTTCCAATTGAACTATTTCAAAAATATTTTAACGGTTGCACACTAGACTTGATGGTCACGAATTGGACATTTGGATTGTATGTGCAAGTTATAATAGAGAGGTTCCAATTGAACTATTTCAAAAATATTTTAACGGTTGCACACTAGATTTGATGGTCACGAATTGGACATTTGGATTGTATGTGCAAGTTATAATAGAGAGGTTCCAATTGAACTATTTCAAAAATATTTTAACGGTTGCACACTAGACTTGATGGTCACGAATTGGACATTTGGATTGTATGTGCAAGTTATAATAGAGAGGTTCCAATTGAACTATTTCAAAAATATTTTAACGGTTGAACACTAGACTTGATGGTCACGAATTGGACATTTGGATTGTATGTGCAAGTTATAATAGAAAATTTCCAATTGAACTATTTCAAAAAATATTTTAACGGTTGCACACTAGACTTGATGGTCACGAATTGGACATTTGGATTGTATGTGCAAGTTATAATAGAGAGGTTCCAATTGAACTATTTCAAAAATATTTTAACGGTTGAACACTAGACTTGATGGTCACGAATTGGACATTTGGATTGTATGTGCAAGTTATAATAGAAAATTTCCAATTGAACTATTTCAAAAAATATTTTAACGGTTGCACACTAGACTTGATGGTCACGAATTGGACATTTGGATTGTATGTGCAAGTTATAATAGAAAAGTTCCAATTGAACTATTTCAAAAATATTTTAACGGTTGCACACTAGAGTTGATGGTTACGAATTGGACATTTGGATTGTATGTACAAGTTATAATTGAGTTTAGCAAGCCTGAATGAAACTGTGTCGACCAAAAAGTACTTCATGGTAGAGTTGGGTTACACTGCTATTTATACAACTGCATCGCAAGTTAATTTTTTTAGTGGTGACTAAGCTCGCTACAATACTCCCACTCCAGAATTTAGTGGTAGCCGAAATTCGATAGATGACGTCACTAGTAGAAAGATTGCCATTTGCGTGAGACTGTGACAGATGTATTAAGATCACAGTTGTGATTGTCCTGTGTTGCCGTTAGCAGCCGAATGTGAGTGCCTTTGTGAAGTGCAGACTGAGCAGCAATGAATGGAGTGAAGCCGTGATAGTAAATGAGCAGTGTCTGCTATCACAGAGCATCAGGTGGTTATTGAAAGTGGTTGGAATCGCATTGACCCATCGTGATCCATCCATCAAAGTTGTAAATTTTTACTTGTTCATATCGCGTCTGTCCGTCACCAATTTAGCAAGCCGGGGTGAAGCAGTGCAACTTTGTCTACCAAAAACTACATGGTAGAGTTGGATTACACTGTTATTTATACTACTGCATCTCAAGTTAATTTTTGTAGAGGTGGCGAAGTTCGCTACAAGGGATAGATACGTTTTCAGAGAAAAATATAATCTTTCTCGATTACAATACTGTTATGTTAATAGGCTAAAAATCTAACAGAGGTGAAAAGTGCAGGATACATAGTATATCACAGTTTAAAAATAGACAGCCACGGTGAGATTTAAAAGTTTATTAAAAATGTAAGACTTTACAGATAAAATAGCAACTCATAAGAGAACATACAAACACCCAGTGTTTGGATCCGAGAGAGTAGAATATAAACTGACTTCGTTTATATATATATATATAGCTCTGACTAAATTAAAGGGGCGTTTCATATGCAAATCTAGCTTGATTTGCATACGAAGGATTTGCATATATTTAAACAGTTAAGAACAGGAGAATATCCAACAAATACGAATTCCAATAAAACCTTCCATTATTTGGAAACTACGTATAGCGCTTAATTTCAAAAAATTTAATTATAAGTTCAGATATGAAAGTATTACACCTCGAGATAAAGAGCCTTTGGTCCAGGTGCTTCACCAAAATCCACCCACTTCTAACAAGACTGCATATCAATGTTTCCTTAGGGCGTTATAACGAGCGCCCCTGTTCTTTCACAGTCAAAATATGCAGAGCAAAACAGTATTGCATCTATATAATAGTTCTCTCAGTCGGTCGTTGTATCAGTGTGTCGCTAATACGAGTCCTTATAACGTGGTATATTGAATATTTAAAAATAAAGTACAGTTATATTACACAGTCCAGTCACATTAATGTGACCACCTGTCAAAAGCCAGAAAAACCCCTTTGGCAGAGCGGACCGCTGCGAGACGTGCAGGAAGAGAGTCAATTAGGTTTCTGAAGGTGTTCACTGGGATGTTGAGCCATGCCGACTCCAGTGCAGTGGCCAGCTGCGCTAGATTACCTCCCTCCTCCAGCCTGGATCCTTCAGGCAATGGTTGCAGGGTGTTTGCTTTCAGACGTTTCATGCCGTATATACCAACGTCCATCTGTCCGATGGAGCATAAAACGTGATTCATCCGAAAAAGCCACCTGTCGCCACTCTGTGGACGTCCAGTTGCGGTACTGGCGTGCAAATTCCAGCCTTCGTCGCCGATGTACAGCAATCAGCATAAGTGCATTAACCAGGCGTCTGCTGCGGAGGCCCATGCGCAGCAACGTTCGCTGAACCGTTGTTGAGGATACATTCTTGGTAGCCCCTTGGTTCATCTGGGCGGTCAGTTGCTCAACAGTTGCACGTCTATTCGACCGAACGCATCTCCGTAGCCTTCGTTCGCCTCTGTCATCTGTAGCCCGTGGTGCATTTTGCCATGCACGTTCTACTTTTATCACGGTGGCACGCGAATAGTTCACAAAATTAGCCGTTTCCGAAATGCTTCCACCCTTGGCCCGAAAGCCAATAAACACGTCCTTTTGGACGTTGGATAAATCGCTACGTTTCTGCATTACGCCAACGATTGAAATGCTTTCCGTTGCCCTAGGACATCCTTTATATACACTCCACTGCAATGTGCTGCCACCTGCCTTTTGTGATTGGTTATTTCACGTTGACGTCGAAAGTAGGCGGTGGTCACATTAATGTGACTTGACTGTGTATTAATTTTTAATATTTTAAAGAAAAATCGATTAATGTAGCCTAAACCAAAAATAATTTAGAGCCAGTGTACATTTTTATTGACTAATAATTGCGTCAAAATAGATTTAGGAAAAATCAATTACTCCTTTCAAGAAATTCGCCATAGAAATTGTTTCAGAAGGGAAAACAACAATCAGATGAAGAATTAAACGAATGAAAATAAATTCCAAATACGAAAGAAATCACATCATCAAAATAAGAAACAAAATTGGAGTCTTTAAAAACCATTAGATTGATAAAAATGTGTACTCGGATAAAAAAAAAAAAGGAATAAGCAAAAACGTTCATGTGTTACCAAGAGCCAGAAATAGAATTAAACGATGCGAAATCAGTTCGTAAACACAAGTTGAATAGATGATAAAGAAAAGTGGTTGCAAATTTGTATTTATGCCTGATTGCTTAGAAGCATTGTTATTCTTCAGAGAAAATATATAATAGAATAAATTCGTTCATCTGTTTTTTCAAGTGAAGAATTTTCTATTCAAGGGCTTAAAGACAATTATATCTGACAATGTTGTTTAGTGCGACTCGATATTTGCGTCCAGAGTTTTAATGGGTTTTTATAAAGACGCGGAAAAATCTTTATAACATAGACTGACGACGTTAACTTCTCTTGGGTTGTCTTCTTTCCTTTCTAATTTTATAACAAAGTCAATGAAATAACAAGCACTTGTTTCGAAAATCTTTTTTAGCTTTGATAAGCTACGTTATCTTTATAAATCGAAATTATATGGGGGCGGGGGGGGGGGTTCTTTCTTTAATATAGCGATGTCAAATTAACCCCTTTCGTCCATGAGCACTGGCAGAAGGATTATCAAAAAACTACTACAGTCAGTATTGGTTGTGTGTTCAGCTCAGCGGTCCAGATAAATCGGACCATATAAGCGGGGTGACCATATATGCGGAACAGTACTACATTATTTAATTATGGAAGGATTATATTCACCTTTCAGAATATAATGCTCATAAACATATAATTAAACTTTTAAGAACATTTAAAAAATTAATTCTATTACACTGGTTCTGTTCTCTGGAGTGACGAATCAAGGTTCACCCTCTACCGTTCGGGTGGCAGGGTCTGGCGTCTGCCTGGAGAACGCCTCCTGCCAGAATGCATTGTGCCCACAGTAAAGTTCGGCGGAGGTGGAATTATGGTCTGGGGGGTGTTTCTCTTGGTATGGCTTGGGACCTTGGTCAAAATTCAAGATTCAACGCCCAGGCCTACTGCACTATACGGTTAAGCGTTCCTTACTTTTCTTTCCCCTGCACATTTTTTACCTATGAAACAAAGAATTCTGTCTGGCAAGATCCGATATAAAAGTCCGCATTCATCAACATTGAACACCTTGGCAGATTCATATCTTTCGAGGTCTTTTCTTCTGGTCATTCCCTGTGTTCTCAAGAAATGTTACAACAATTACTATTTTTCAACAACAAAAAAAGTGATACAAAATGATACTTCAGGGTTAATCTACTACAAAATCCAATATTAAGAATTTATGGATTACATACAAATAACATTTTATTTTTACAAGTTGCACTAATTTTTATTCATGAATGAGAAAAAATTCAGAAACATGAGTATCACATGTGATACTTTTGAACTGAGGAGGTTAATATAATGTCTTTCTTGAATGGGAGAAATCAGAAAGCAAAAATCAATCATTTAGATAGACAAACGTATCACATTCTCACGGTAGCAGAGCGAGGTTTTTACACAAAGGCACCTCGCTTTAACCTCGCCAGCCGACCCACCCGTCTGATGGTTAAAGTGTTGCCTCTAGATCGGAATGTTCCTTATTCGAATCCGGATCAGTGCATGGAGGTTTTTAAGCGTATGGTGTAGAGGAGGCTGGTGCACCTTAAATCTGTCGCGACCGAAAGTCCTGATGTTGGGTTGGTGTGTCAATCTGGAGAGGGGTGTCAGCTCATACAGGTGTTGACCTCGTCATCTGACCGTGGTTCAAAATTATGTGGCGTTGTTCTAATTAAAAATTACCAAATTACCCTCATTCTCCACAACATATCTTCTTTTGCGTCTGCGAAGCATTTTTGCCTTTTGAGAAATAAAAAAGCACAATATGTCGAAAATGCTCCTTGTTTTCTGCCATTTTCAACGCTTAGCAAAATTTTAAAAGCATAACAAAATAATACAATTTTTCGCTGAAATTCCTTCTTCAAACATCAAATCTTTACGCGTGTGAGGCTAATAACACTTTCTTTTTGTGGTGCAATATCACTTAACGCAAAATTGGGACGAAGTATTGCATCAACCCAATAGCTATCTATATAAAATAATAACATTAATGTTAATAAATAATTTAATTAAATATGTACAATCCAACTCTAATCTATGGTATTCCATCTAATCTATAACAATAATTGCAAGTCTTTTCAGGAGCGTCATAAATACACTAACCTTCAATAATGGACAGGACAGAAAAATGTGAAGAATACATGCTTTAATAGGGGATGGTCCCCCACGTGCTGCAATTACAACAGCAACCCTTCTGGGCATACTTACAACAAGGTTTTGATACACAACTAGGGGGATCTGTGTCCATTCCTGCTGCAAGAATGTCGCCAGCTCAGCTGTCGATTTCGGACGCGGTTCCCTGGTTCGTAAGCATCACTCTAACTCGTCCCACAATTATTCTATGGGGATTAGGTTTTGACACTAAGCAGGCCAGGGAAGACTTTTTGCATTCATATATCGATGCCACTGCTCTACAGAGGCTGCAACATGACACGGAGCGTTGTTGTATTGGAAGTAACATTCGTTCATTCCATAAAATTGCCAGAGCGTAGGAAGAACCCGATTGTCCAAAATGTTCATGTAGGCGTCGACGTTCAATTGACCAGGAACAATATGCAAAGATCCCATGCCATACCACGAGAAACACCCCCAAACAAGTATGCAAGTTTATGCAAATCAGCTGGCGTCCGTTCAATTATTATAGGGTAGTGTATATTTCTGTGACGCACAAATCAGGGATTGATGTTTCTTCCTTAGTGAATAGTTTGAATTTGTATTCCCAGCCTCCCCTTGAAGTTTTTACTAGGTTTGTATAAAGTCCTATTAAAAAAATCAGATTAAAATTTAAAAAAATCTTGGCAAGATTGAATCACATTTAAAAATAAGTATTGGCATTATAAAATGTGGTAAACAATCGACCACCATGAGCACATTAACTTAGGTCTTCTATCAATAGAAATGGCTCGGAATATTCACGATCGTTTCGGTTACAAATAAAAGTGTTGTTTCCAAATGTGTAACGGGATACAGAATTCACCAATTACAATACAAGGACAAATCACTTTGCAATCTGTAGTGACTGAACAAACCACAAAAGATTCTTACGGTGGTCCGATTTCAATAAGGCTCGCGCTCAGGTAAAAATACACCAATGTCTCCTTTCTGTTATAAATTTTGGCCCGTTTGGAATTGTAACGGCTAAGCAACTGGAGAGTTGTGAGTTCCAATCCAACCAAAGACTCGTGTATAAAAGGTGGCTGGGGCACGTTACATCTGTCGGGGCCTCAAATGTCCTCACATTGGCGTGGTGTGAAAGTTTGAAGAGTGGGTTGCCAGCTCAAGTGGTCTCCTCTCATCTGCGCGTGGTACAAAATGACGTGTTGTAGTACCTCAGATCTTTCCCATAGGGGATTGATCCCGGAACGTCGTCAATAGCCCGTTGTGTTGCTCTAGTACGACGTTAACTAAAATTACCAATTACCCTTAGGGGATTGATCCTGGACCGTCGTCAATAGCCCTTTGTGTTGCTCCAGCACGACGTCAATTAAAATACCTCTATACCTATTTATTAAAGTATCTAGATTGGTAATTATTGGTAATATTAGTTAACGTCGTACTAGAGCAACACAACAGGTTATTGACGACGGTCCGGGATCAATTCAATGAGGGAAAGATTCGAGGACAACACCGCGTAATTTTGAACTACGGTCTGATGACGAGGTAACACCTGAGCTGGCACCCCACTCTCCAAACTTCCACACCAACCCAACGTGAGGACTTTCAGCCACGACAGATTTAAGGTGCACCAGCCGCCTCTACACTATACGCTTACAAACATCCATGCCCGACCCGGATTCGAACCAGGAACCTTCCGATCTAGAGATAAAGTATCTAGAAGTAAGTTCCTTGTAATGACGTAAATATCGCTCAAAAATCCTCGCTCATACTATAATCGTTACTTTTAAAAAGTGTATTCTAAGCTGTCCTCAGATGGCGTGTGCCGACCAACCGGTATAGTGGTTAAGGTGTTAGCCTCTGGATCGGAAGGTTCCTGGTTCGAATCCGGGTTCGGGCATGGATGTTTGTAAACGTATGGTGTAGAGGCGGCTGGTGCACCTTAAATCTGTCGTGGCCGAAAGTCCTCACGTTGGGTTGGCGTGGAAGTTTGGAGAGTGGGGTGCCAGTTCAGGTGTTGCTTCGTCATCTGACCGTGGTTCAAAATTACGAGGTGTTGTCCTCGGACCTTTCCCTTAAGGGACTGATCCCGGACCGTCGTCAATAGCCCGTTGTGTTGCTCTAGTACGACGTTAACTAAAATTACCATTACCTCAGATGGCGTGTCTGAAATGGAAACTGAGCCAGGGATTCGCGTCACAAGACTCATGTCAAGATATCGCAAAACTAAAACGCAATTGCGACACAATTCAACATGATATTGTTTGAATTCGGTAGATGTCGGATTTTACGCCGATTGAAGCAACACATCTGACTATTGGCGACGGTCAGTTTCTACCCTAAAAGAAAAGATCCGAGGACACCAAGCCGCGGTGGCCCAGTTGGAAGAGTATCAGATTAACAACCGGGGGTGTTGCGAGGTCTCAATTTGTTACAACCAAAGAATTAAGCTCCAAGTAGCAAGTGGGTAGGTAATTGAATTACGTCGCATTTTGAAGTGTACGTTAACGCAGGTTTGCTTCTTGGTCAGGTGCATTCCTCCCAGAGAGTATTTCTCTCTTTTGTGTCCGTAAAACTTTCGTTGTGTGTCTTTTACTTGATATTGTATGTCTTGTGTCTGGAGCAGCATGGCCAAATTTAGCCCTTGCGCCATAAAACCCCAAAATTGACCTACGTAGATCAGACACCGTAAGCTGCTGTAAATGTCTGAAGTCCTATAGATTAGTTTCAATTCTTGTTGGTTGGGTTTTATGACGCAAGGGCCATACTTTGTCAAGTTGCGTCTAACAACAATAAGTAAATGGACATACATGCGCAAGGAAAGTTTTACTGACACGTAATAGAGAAATATATCCATGGAGGAATCGAACCTACAACTAACAGGCAGTGGGCAAACATGGGACAACGGTAAAATAACCTTAAAATGACAATGAAACCTACACGCAAGTCGAAAAGGTGGACAAACACATACGAAATGCCTCGACTATCATTTTCATGAACGGTCTCTGACTATTGACAACATCGAGTGGTAATGGTAATTTTAGTTAACGTCGTACTAGAGCAACGCAACGGGCTATTGACGACGGTCCGGAATCAGTCCCTTAAGGGAAAGATTCGAGGACAACACCTCGTAATTTTGAACCACGGTCAGATGACGAAGCAACACCTGAGCTGGCACCCCACTCTCCAAACTTCCACGCCAACCCAACGTGAGGACTTTCGGCCACGACAGATTTAAGGTGCACCAGCCGCCTCTACACCATACGTTTACAAACAGCCATGCCCGGACCCGGATTCGAACCAGGAACCTTCCGATCTAGAGGCTAACACCTTAACCACTATGCCGGTTGGTCGGCTCCACATCGAGTGGAAGAGAGGTAAAGTTAAACTTCTATAGTGACCTCGTATCCGGCTTCAGAAAGAACTGGAAATCTCAAGGGGCTCGGATGCCTCAAAAGTACAACCAAATTCCCACCGACAACATTGTCACGCGTTCCCCGATGTCAATGGCGGACCGTATCCGAGTCGGGCGCTTGATTGACTTGTCATCCCCACATCAAATATTTTTCTTCCGTTTTTTTGCGTCTCCTCTCGACTTCCTGATGGCAAACATTCTCCAAAATAGAACTCGGATCGCATTGATTGCAGTCCGTCGCACTCCGCTGTAACACAATCTACCTCCCCATGAAGGACCGCCTTTCATGTGTCAGAAAAACCCGGAGAGATAGGCTCCCCCTTTGAAGAAAGTGTCGCAAGGAACCCGGCCCCTGGTGTTTGTTTTGGGCCGGTCATGGGGTGTATCACGTTGACAGTCCCGCGGCGAGTCCGCACCGAGACGGCTTGTTTGTTTGCGTTGCGTCTCAATCGCGGTCCATTCTTCGGTGCTTTTTAAGAGCGGATTCGGTTACTTTCGTGCCCTTATTTTTTCTCGCGAGGGTCGAGGAGAAATATTATTTCAGCTGAGGCCTCTCTCTTGACGGACCTACTCTGGGCAGAGTCAGATCGCGCTGGAAGGATTGCTCAACGGCTTTGACAGGAGATTTGATTTCAATCCCGGCGTTCCCATTCATGCGTGTGTTGGTTTCGGCTGGGTTGTTGCGATGTGCCGGCCAGGGATATAGCGTTTCTGTTCTTGGTAGATAGGTGGGTATTTAAATAACGTCGTTCTGGAGCAAAACATCTGAGATCAATTCCCAAGGGAAAGATCGAGGACAACACCTCGTAATTTTGAGCCATAGTCAGATGACAATGTCGACACATTAACTACCCCACTCTCAAACTTCCACATCACGTCAATGTGAAGACATTTGAGGCTACGACAGTTTTAAAGTTCAACATCCCCCCGTGTATACGATAGTCTTTAGCTGAACCTAGTTTCCATCTCCATACCCTCCGGTTGGTAATCTGTTTCTCTTCGAACTGGGCTCAGGTGTGGGTGGTCGAACTGGGCTCAGGTCGTCATCTGACCATTGTTTAAAATTACGTGGTGTTTGTTGTCAAAAATTTTTTTCCTTTGATGTTAGATTTTCCTTTGATGTTTCTCTCTACATTAAAAAAAGTTACCGCCGCTGTCACAGGATTGAAACCTGGGTTTTTTCGCTCGATTCTTAAACGGTTACCCGAGAAAATACGGTTCGTAAAATTATGAAATTATCATGGTTTCTTCTAAATTGTCCGGTGAAAACGATAAAGAATAATTTTTTTATGATACGGGTTCCTGGTAATAATTTTTAGAAATTCTCGAAAAATCGGGACATTTTCCTTACTTTTTTGTTAAAACTGTCATATCTACATCTTAATACTATTAATTTTTAAATTTTAAAACATCACAGGAAACCTTAGAATGTACTCTTTCTTACGGTAAAATTATTTTTAAAATTGGTACTTAAATAAATTTTTGATGATATCAAAAGTTGGTCATGCAAATTTCGTACTTTTTAGATCGCAGAGCGATAACGTTCATTCGTATTCACGGAAATAAAGGTTATATTTCCTGACTTACGGGTTTGCCAGATGCCTTTTAAACTCGCTGTGACGTCATGCTCGCTTTTTCGCTCGATTCTCAGACGTTTTGCCGATGAAGTACAGATCAGAATGTTTCGAGATTAACATGATTTATTCACAATTGTACAGGGAACAATATGGAGATAGTTTTTTACTGATGCGGCTATTAGTTTAGGGTGCAGTAAGTGTTAAAGTAAAAAAACAAATGCGAAATCACTTGCGAAAGGATTGTTGGTTTGCGAGCATTATGCGGAGCCCTCGCTGTGACGTCATGTACCGGAAAGTTAAATCAGGATTGTACGATTTATTAAGTCAGTTTTGCTGTCGCACACACAGGAGATTGATGCTGCAAAATAAATGTTGGAAGTGGAAGTGGCCCTCTAGTGTTTAAAAATAAGTAGCGGAGCTTAAACTTTGTTCTCTGGAAAGGTACTTTTATTCATTGTTATTTACATTTTCGAACCCCAGAACCAAGTTCTAATTTGAAGTGAAAGATAGAAATAATTATTTCATCTTGGTCCATCGTGGCTTTAGGACCGTCCGGAAAAGACTTCAAACGGTTCAAAATACCAACAGGCGAAAAAAAAAACAAAGAAATGAGTTCGTTTAAAAATAAATTGCAAGTTGATAGTTTTATTGAAAATTGCTTTTATATATATTCAAACACGCATTGCGATTTAAGCTTTTGAACCTTGGAACTAACTTCTGAGGCTAGTTTGAAGTAGAGATTAAGAATTATTACACATTGCGTCTTTTTATCTGCCAGGTTTGTTCCCGTTCTCCCTAGCCAACTGTTGACCAGAGCGGCAGAGGCTTAAAATGCTACACCAATAGACGAAGAAAACTAATGAAATCCCGTACGGCTGACAATGGCTCGTTGTGATACTCTAGTGCGACGTACATTCTACACCCTACCTTCATTTGGTGCTTAGAGCTTGGTATCGAGACAGTCACCTCATAAAACGAATCTCCGATTGACGAGCTGTCCGACATTTGGTGAGATATTTACAAATTCGGAAATAAATGTTAAAAAATGTAAAAATGTTAAGAAATGAAATAATGTAATCCAATTCCCCTGATAAATCAAACACTGTAAAGAAATGTGTTTGTTTAATATAAATCCCCCAAATTAAAGTTTACAGTCAAAAACTGCTCTAATTCACTTCCATTTAACATTTATGAACCTTGAAACTAACTTCTGTGGCTAATTTGAAGTGAAAGTTAAGGAGAATTACTTCTCATTGTCCTTTTGTCTGTCAGGCCTAGTCCAGTTTCCCAAAGCCAACAATTGGCCTAGATGGAAGAGGATCGAAAGGTTACACCAACAACAGAAGAAAAAAAAACAAGTTTGTTTTGAAATAAATCGCAGAGTTGGTAAAGTCTTTATTGAACACACATTGCCTTAATTCATTACGATTTAATATTTTTGATCCATGAAACCAACTTCTGTGGCTAAGTTGAAAGTTAAGGTGAAGGTTACTTAGAATTATTCACATCATTGTCCTGTCAGGCCTAGTCCAGTTTCCCAAAGCCAACAATTGGCCTAGACGGAAGAGGATCGAAAGGTTACACCAACAACAGAAGAAAAAAAACAAGTTTGTTTTTAAATAAATCGCAGAGTTGTTAAAGTCTTTATTGAACACACATTGCCTTAATTCATTACGATTTAATATTTTTGATCCATGAAACCAACTTCTGTGGCTAAGTTGAAAGTTAAGGTGAAGGTTACTTAGAATTATTCATCATTGTCCTGTCAGGCCTAGTCCAGTTTCCCAAAGCCAACAATTGGCCTAGACGGAAGAGGATCGAAAGGTTACACCAACAACAGAAGAAAAAAAAACAAGTTTGTTTATAAATAATTCGCAGAGTTGGTAAAGTCTTTATTGAACACACATTGCCTTAATTCATTACGATTTAATATGTTTGATCCATGAAACCAACTTCTGTGGCTAAGTTGAAAGTTAAGGTGAAGGTTACTTAGAATTATTCATCATTGTCCTGTCAGGCCTAGTTCAGTTTCCCAAAGCCAACAATTGGCCTAGACGGAAGAGGATCGAAATGTTACACCAACAACAGAAGAAAAAAAAACCAAGTTTGTTTTGAAATAAATCGCAGAGTTGGTAAAGTCTTTATTGAACACACATTGCCTTAATTCATTACGATTTAATATTTTTGATCCATGAAACCAACTTCTGTGGCTAAGTTGAAAGTTAAGGTGAAGGTTACTTAGAATTATTCATCATTGTCCTGTCAGGCCTAGTCCAGTTTCCCAAAGCCAGCAATGGGCCAGGTCGGAAGAGTCTCGAAATGTTACTCCAACAACGGAAGAAAATAAAGTAACGTTTGTTTCGAAATAAATCGCCGAGTTGAAGTTTTTGTATTGAACATTTGCTTAAATTCGTTACGATTTAACATTTTTTATCCCTGAACCCAACTCCTGTGGCTAATTTGAAGTGAAGGTTAAGGAGAATTGTTCCTCATTGTCCTTTAGCCTGTCATGCCTAGTCCAGTTTCCCAAAGCCATCAATGGACGGGACGGAAGAGGCTCGAAATGTTACTCCAACAACGGACGAAAATAAAGTAACAAGTTTCTTTTGAAATAAATTGCCGAGTTGAAGTTTTTGTGTTGAACATTGCTTAAATTCGTTTCGATTTAACATTTTTTAACGCTGTAACCAACTCTTGTGGCTAATTTGAAGTGAAGGTTAAGGATAATTGTTTCTCATTGTCCTTTAGCCTGTCATGCCTAGTCCAGTTTCCCAAAGCCAACAATGGGCCGGGACGGAAGAGGCTCGAAATGTTACACCAACAGCCGAAGAGGAAGCAGGCGAAACAAAGCCATTCCTCGGAGTGGCCACAAATTAAAAGCCATCGCCTTGTGACGGGCCTACCCGTCCATTAGGCGCGTCTGCGAAAACCCGTGTTGCAGAATGAAAGACTTAATTAGGCCCTAAATTAATGAGGACGGAACATTAAATTCGGTGTCCTGGGAAGCTCTCCATTCCCAGGCCGCTTGCCGGCCAATTAAACCGTTAAAAAGAACGGTAGCGTCACGCATGATGAGGGAAATAAATGTATAATCATGGGTTTTGGAGTCCGCGTGAGATGTTGGATCAACTGAGCGGAGTTCGCCTGCACACCCTTGAGCAGAGTTCCTGGGAGTGTTCCGGTGCCGTCTTCGTGTTTCGGGGAGTTGGTAATTATGCCAGCGAGACATCCGAGTTAAATTGTTGGTGGAACCCGTTGCGTCGCCTTCGTTTCTGTCTAATGTGCATGGGAAGATTTTTAGGTCGGGACGTTTCGTATCGGCAGGTTCGCGGATTCAGTGCGACGCTGTGTGCATTTAGACCGATGGATGGTAATTAATTTAATTAATATGGAAGTGTTTTCTCTGGTTGGGTCGGCAGAGTGGTTGAGACACTCGATTGGCAGATATTAGATTCCGGATCGCGTGCTGGTCTTAGTTTGCTGATCAGCAGCTCTTTACCTTTCGACCTGTCGTACTGTTCAAAACTAATAAGCGACAATGTGGAGTTGTTTGTGGGACGAGAGACACTGAGTGAAATGCGTTAATGGAATCATTTACGTCTCCTTCGTTTCTGGCTAGTGTGCATGTCAAGATTTTCCTATAAATTCGTGCATATCGGCAAGTTCGCAAATTGAGTCCATTTAAATCGTGAATGATATTTAATTCAAATAATATGAATGAGTTTTCTATGGTGGTCAGATGGTTGTCAGAGTGGCTGAAACACTCGATTACAGAATGTTGGATACCGGATTGTTAAGCTGGTTTTAGCTTGCTAATCAGCAGCTCTTTACCTTTCGACCTGTCGTACTGTTCAAAACTAATAAGCGACAATGTGGAGTTGTTTGTGGGACGAGAGACACTGATTGAAATACGTTAGTGAAATCATTTACGCCTCCTTCGTTTCTGGCTAGTGTGCATGCCAAGATTTTCCTATAGGTTCGTGCATATCGGCAAGTTCGCAAATTGAGTCCATTTAAATCGTGAATGATATTTAATTCAAATACTATGAATGAGTTTTCTATGATGGTCAGATGGTTGTCAGAGTGACTGAAACACTCGATTACAAAATGTTAGATACCGGTTTTAGCTTGCTGATCAGCAGCTCTTTACCTTTCGACCTGTCGACCTGCTCAAAACTAATAAGCGACACCGTCAATTGTGAGAATCAACCCGTTTTGCAGACTTAATTCCAGTTATAATGCGCACAGGAATTTTTTTCGATTGGTATGTTCTTAGCAGGGAGTTGGAATGTCTGTGATAAATTTGATGCGTTTTAATCGGAGAATATGAAAAGGATATAGGTGTGTGGGTGTGTATAGTCTCTATACAAATCTACACAGTTTGACCAATCCACACCAAATTTGGTGCACTTGTACTTTAGAACACTGAGGAAAACATATGCTATTTCTTTTCTGTCTCCCTACCAATCTGTAGCCATAAAAATTGGTACACAGGTAGTCCTAAAAGTTCCCATCGAAGCCCCAATTTTAAAATCTCAAGTTTGTTTACCTGCAATAAATGGACATGGACAAGGAAACACGTTCTACAGGGTTTGTGAATTTGAGTTAACACAGGGAAATGTCGCGGTCATATTTGAAACCCCAGCAACGCCGGGTTGTTCAGTTAGTAATTTAATAAATATGAATAGGTGGTTTTCTCGTGGTAGGCAAATAAGCTATAATAATTGTTTGGAGAGTGGTAGGTACCTAGTAGGTGTGGCTGGTGTTAGACTAGTTATCCTAGTGGTCCGTAGTTCTTTACTTATGATTTGTCGAACTATTCAGGGCTAATGACTGATGTATATGAGACTGGTGGTTATTATCCTGATCTAGGCATGAATATTTTCGCAGTGGTTCGTAATTCTCATTTAAGATCTCAGATTCCGTGAATAACAAGGGATTTTGGAGTTCACTTCATATCTTGGCTCATCTGAGAGGAGTCTAGTTACACCAATGAACAGAATTCCTAGGTGTAGACGACGGTGTCGTCTTTGTTTTGGGCATTTTATTTTCGGCATGTTTTAAAATTAACGTCGAACTGGAACAACACAACGGGCTATTGCGACGCTCCGGGATCAATCTCCCAAGGGAACGATCCGAGGAAAATACCACGTAATTCTGAACCACGGCCAGATGACGAAGCAACATCTGAGCTGGCACCCCACTCTCCAAACATCCACACCACGCGAACTTGAGGAAATTTGAGGCCACGACAGTGCACACGTGCACCAGTCCCCCCCCCCCCCCTTTGCATACGACAGTCTTTGACTGGATTCGAACTCTCCGGTTTCTAATCCGTTACTCTTTCAACCATGCTACCGAGGCCCACCTCCGTTTCGGGAAGTTGGTAATTACGACAAGGGGAGACACCAATTCAAACTGCTGGCCAAACTAGTTTCGATTTTCCTGAATGGTTAGGTTGACAATTAACTCATTCGAATAAGAAAAATTAAGAAAGCTTAGGTTAACACTTAGTCCAGTTCGAATGCAAAATTATGAAATAATAAATGAACAGCTAACCCAGTTAGTGAAAATTTCTAAGAGAATGTTAGGTTGATAATCAGCAAACTTGTCGAGGCTGTGTCGCGTAGGACACAATGATCTTGGTATAGCCCAGGCCTCGAAATACATTTTTTAATACAGGTGCACCTTGTGCATCTAAGTTTTTAAATTAGGTGCACAGGTGTGCCTAGCTGGAAAAAATTAGGTGCGCAGTTTTATTTTCATGTACACAGTGCACCTGTGCACCCGGGTATTTCGAGCCCTGGTATAGCCGGATACCATCCGGGGCCAAGTACAATTAATTATACCCTAAATTGCTTTTTATCAAAATTTCGAGTGATCGCAGAGGCAACACTGCTTAAGAAAAGTATGTCTGAGTCACTTTCCTTGGGATACAGGGTAGCTGTTTCTATCGTTGGTTTCTCCTCCAAATGCTTGTAAGGCTAAGATTATCACAGGTACAGGTTCGGTTTAAATATTTATTTTCTGGACTAAATATATACAAGCATACATACAAGCAATATTTTGAAGCCGCGAAAGGGGACACAACCTCTTACAACGCGGACGCACGTGAAACTACTACAAACCAGTCCCCCTGACCCCCAAGGGAGAACGTTCATTGTGTTCATTGTTTCTGCGTGATGTTTAAGACAATCTGTTTCCAAGTCATATTAATAAATTCATTCACATGTACATTTATTGACATACATAAAATGAACATTTACAACGGACCTCATGGATACATCCACAATTTTAGCTTTTGAGATTTTACGAGACATTTTTGCATATTAAAATCGGTGATGCTTTTGAGGCAATCAGGTCGTAGCTTACTTTACACGGGACGGTGGTACTTTAGTCCTCTAACGGGGACAAATCACTCCCCTTCCAAAAAAAAAGGTTTCGGTATATTATGGGGTGGTTTGTGTTCACTTAAGAATCCAAAGTAATTGGTAATATAATAATTGCTAATCTAATAATAACAATTGGCCCAAAGTAATACGCGGAAATCTCTCGAAATTAAAGGGTAGGTAGGTATTTAAATTAACGTCGTACTAGAGCAAATCAACGGGCTATTAACGACGCTCTGGGATCAATCACCGAAGGGAATGACCCGAGGACAACAACACGTAATTTTGAACCACGGTGACATGACGATTGGGAATCCAAAGAAAAGCATGCTTGTTACTATCTTTGAAATGGTCTGCCGACCAACCGGTATAGTGGTTAAGGTGTTAGCCTCGAGATTGGAAGGTTCCTGGTTCGAATCCGGGTCCGGGCATGGATGTTTGTAAACGTATGTTGTAGAGGCGGCTGGCGCACCTTAAATCTGTCGTGGCCGAAAGTCCTCACGTTGGGTTGGCGTGGAAGTTTGGAGAGTGGGGTGCCAGTTCAGGTGTTGCTTCGTCATCTGACCGTGGTTCAAAATTACGAGGTGTTGTCCTCGGATCTTTCCCTTAAGGGACTGATCCCGGACCGTCGTCAATAGCCCGTTGTGTTGCTCTAGTACGACGTTAACTAAAATTACTATTACTATTACTATTGAAATGGTCTACTTTGCCTCTGATGCTCAGTACTTTCCAAAGATGACTAGCAAGCAGGGAAAAATTTTATTCATCGTATGGCTGTTCGATGTAGGTAGGGAGTTAAATTACGTCGTAATGGAGCAACACAACGGGCTTTTGGTGACGCTCCGGGATCAAACCTATCGAGAGAGATACAAGAGCAACACATAATTTTTATGCACGATCGGATGACGAGGACACACACGAGTAGGCTACTAATTTATGACATTTCTAATGTAATCATTCAATGTAAATTCTGATATGAAACGTTATAATTTGAAGTTCGCGTAAGAAATTGGCACCCCACTCTCCAAACTTCCACACCAGCATGAGGACATTCGATACTACCACAGATTTAACGTGAACGAGATCGTCTTTGTTTCGATCGATAATTGAGATTGTTGGAGCACTAATAGCAATTCTCCAACACGCCCTTGAGCATATGTGTATTTCGTACTATTTAAATCTGCCCTTTATGTTGGGTGAAGATTTTAAAAGGGAATAAGGCTGTTTTTAGTAGAGATTAATCAACTACTAAAGGGGGTAGACCGGATCTATTTTCAGTAAAATTGTATAGGAGTTTCGAAGTTCTGTTAAAAGGTTAATTTTCGGTTCGAACCGTTAACGATACTGAAAATAATGTTTAAAATCGGTTTTATCTTAAGATAATTTTTTTATATCGTTCATTTCCAATAAAAAAAATTTTCCCATAGTGATGACGAATAAATTAAGCAGTTAGTGAATTATTTGAAGAAATTTATTGGAACAAAAAAGTTAAAAGAGAAGTGCACTGTCTTTAAAATTGAAACATAGTTAATAAAATGAAATATGAACATTTTAATGCTGATCTTTCATTCTCAAAAGGATTTCAGAAACAATCAAACTTTCTAAACTATAGTAATTTGAACTATAGTACCTTCAAAAATATTGCAGATCATTGATATAAAATTATCAATGATCTGTAATATTTTTGAAGCAACTATAGTTTAAATTTCAGTGTATTTTTTAGTGTAGCACATTGAATTGAATTTCAAATTTTCTCAAACGATATAATTTAGACATTACATTTTTTTTATTTGTTGTGATACATTGAGATATAATGTAACTGTGTAAGTATAGATGACATACTTTTATCTGCATCTTGAAAAATAATATTTTCGAATAAAATAATCCCAATTTTTTCTTTCTGTAGAATAAACAGTCAAAATGTAATAATTTCACACAGTTTTATTAACTTAAATAGGTATCACATGTTAATAATATTATATGATAAATAATCTCAGATGATCCCTACAATATTTTATTTTGTTTCAGTTCGCTAAAATTAAATTTCACAAATCAATTTGTATTTCTTAGTTCAAGAGAGGAATTTTCATTAATCTGTTTCTAAATACATTAGTGGAAACAATTAAAATGTATATTGTTTGTTAGAATTGTAAAACACACACACATTGGGGGCAAGCTAAACAGTACAGAATTAAAAACATATTGATTAATATTTCTAAATTGGACTTTTATAATGCATAAAAAAACATAAATTTAATTCCATATCCTTTAGGAAAAAGAGTACAATTTTAATGTTATTAACTTATTAAAAAAAACGTAATGAAAGAAAGTAACGCAACCTAACGAAATCCCTTAGCTCGTGTTTTACGAACAATACCGTGACTAGTTATAATTTAATCAATTAAATTTTAGTGTTTGATTCCGGAATCAAACACTAAAATCAAATTAAGTCAAAGCAAATAAATTTCAATCAATTTTAAAGTAAGGAAAACTTTAGCAAGGTGATTCATAAAAGAATCACATCAATTAAAGCTCTTATGCAATGCCTTGTTCTTGAAATAAATAGCAGGTAGGTATTCGATTAGCGTTGCAGAAGAGCAACACACCGAAACTATTGGCGAAAGTCCGGAATAAGACCCAAATGTAAAGATGCGAGGACAACACCACGTTATTTTGAACCATGGTCAGATAACGAGGTCACACCTGAGCTGGCACCCCACCCTCCAAACTTACACACCACGCCAATGTGAGGACATTTGAGGTCACGACAGATTTAACGAGCACGTCCCTTTCAGTACAAAAACGGGGACGAACTTTTGCAGCAACCACTAATCTTGTATTCCAGGGGTGGGCGCACATGAGGACAATGAGAGCTGAAATTCGGTTATAGCACACCATACTTACACTGTGCTAAATAACACAAATTTAATTTTATTTAATTAATATGGTTACATAGGTATTCTATACAAGTCTTAAGTGCTATGTAAAGTTCACATATAAGAAAAAATATGATTACATGTAAAAGAAAATAATTTTTTCAAAATTTGAATTATGAAAATAGAATTTAATAAAATGTATTAATAAAAAGTATGACATTGAACGAAGACCTTTGGTCAAATCTGGAATTTAGCGTAAAATTTATCAAAGTCATACGCAGCAATTCTGTGAGATGATAATTGGTCAACTGTGAACGATATTTCGACTTCCCGAACTTCATTGTGGAGTTTAAAGATTCACAGCTACAGAAATAGGTTGTACCAAAATTTGAAATTTTAGACGGCAAGCAGCTTTTTTTAAGTGTGGATATTTTGATTCTGGCACAAGTTTCCTAAATTCTATTATGCGCGTAGATTTGTGCTGTATTTGCAATGTCTGTTCCTCTTTAATCTTCAATTACTAAGCTCACGCTTCACTTACTTTGTCAATTAACAAGATGCGTGAAAAAAGTTCTGAAATAATTAAAAAACGGTTTTAATTCTTGAATGGGAAATGCACTTAACGAAGACACAATTTTACAACCCTGTTATATTATCTTCCTTTTTGTTCAATCTTTGATGTTTTATTTCGCGAACCATGTTAGCTTATAAGGTATTTCAAGATATTTTCAAGATCTATATATATAATTCTCTTACGTGGCACGCAAAAAAGACGTTATTTGTAATCGCGTTTTGGCAACACTGTACGGTTGTTTGTTTATCGCGAAGTCTCGCGCAATGATTGAATTTATAGCGTTATCGGATGAAATTTTATTGAAAAAAAAAAGGAAATTTTAATGAGCTGTTGCAGTTAGTTTATAATAGAAATCAAAGAAAGCGGAGGATCTTTTCAGGGCCATTTAAAAAACGGTCCTTTTCAGGGCCAACAATTATAGTTCAACAAGACGCACTACAACTTTCGGCAACAAACTGAATGAAAAAGTGTGGGTCGTTTGAGTGCTGGGAAAATGTACACACAAACAACATGCTGGGTATTCAATTTCCAAAGCAACGCTCACATTTCGAGTCAAAATTTGCACAAAGTTTTCATTTGAATTCTGATTTTAGAGATACTGTATATATTTTTTCTGTAATACACAGCAAATTTAGATTTGAAAACATTTTTTTTGTAACATATTTTGTAAACAATCCCTTCTGCTAGGACACATGTCTTCATTGAGGCGAGCGAAGCGAGCATAGGTTCGCACAGCGAACAATGAGGATTGCGAAGCAATCCTCCGGAGGTTGGCGAGCATTAGCGAGCAGGGGGCAGGCCCCCTAGTACCCTATATTCTATTCAGTTTTTTTTTTTTTAAATCTTCATTGTTCCGCCGCGCTTACCATGTTTGCCTTGGGCGCTCACTATGCACCCTAGAATCAAAACATTTGATAAATACTTTGTTAAATAAAATGTATCTTGGCTTGATTTTCAAATACGATTTCAACACGTCGTGTTGCTAATTAGAAATATCAAAGAATGAATTCCGGATTCAAATATGCTAATTAATTTGTCAATACCAAATTAGAATAAATGTCCAACGGTGATGAAGTGCATTTTAAAATAACCCCAATGTGTTTCATGCAAAAGCATTCGAGTTATTGGAAGTAAAATACTCGTCTTCTGTCTGATTTGTTTATGTGCACTGAAAAGTACTCTTCAATGGATTTTTTCGCTTTCTAGAAATTGAGCTATGCTCGAGATGATGCCAGATATATTTAGTCATGAACTTTAGCTTGGAAGTGTATTCGATTCTAATGTTAGCGTCATTTAAACTTTGATGCAAAAATACTAAATATGCGCTTTAAGATTGAAACTGACGTTTAATATAATTTGTTACCTTTTACTTGTAGTAGTATTTTAAGATTGAGCTACCACGATGTGTCTCAAACAATCCAGTAGCGATAGTTGAATAATTAATCATATGCTCATAATGAATTCTATTTTAGTCAAACAAACAATCGATACTTACTTTCGACTTCCAAGAAGTCCTGAAGGGTTTTTTACACCAACACGAAACAGTTCTCTGTATTAAATCCCAATTCCAGTTCGTCAAATTAATATAAATTATCATCGAAGTGTTATAATTAAGTATGGCGACACACGTATTACAGGCCCATTGCAGTTTCTAGAAACAGCTCTGTTGATGCCATTTTTATTGGCACTCAAAGCGTATTCTAATTTAAAGTCCGATTGCAATTGCTTCTTAATTTGTTCGCATAAAGTGTATTTATAACTACCGCTGATGAAAGGAAGTGCAATTTCGGGAGGCTAAAACGATGATGTGTAATCGAAATATTACCTCCACTACTGTCTGTGGATGGCAAAACATTATACCGTCGCCCAGCAAGCTTCCTGGGAAAATGTTGTGACTCAAATCATAACGAACGAAGATTTATTTTGGCGCCGCTTCGTGACGTCATCAGCGGGACCAATTAAATCGCTCTGATTAGTCGTCTGCTAGATTTGCGAGTTTTCATTCGTTGCATTAATTCCTTTTTCCCAGCGGTTTTGCTGCTGCTGCAAGAAATTAAAGCTTCTAGGAACCTATTCTAGTTTTTTTGATGGTGTTGTTGAGGTTTGGAGCTCCATGATTAAAACGAACGATTCTTTTGTTTTCTCTTTTCGGCCCTTTTTGTTGACGTCATTTTGTCTCCCGTTTGCCTCGTAACTCGCTTAACTGTGATGTGTGCGTCATTCTCCGTAAATGTCGCTTGTTAGGGAAACAAATAAATTTGTCATTTAATTTGCGCATCTATGTTATCGTCTTCTTTTGTTAAGGGCTGTCGGAAGGAATAGGGATAATGCTGATTTCGGGACAGGGTTGCCATTTTCGAACCGACATCGAATCAATCCGTGAAGGCAACCTTCGAACAAGGTTTCGGTTAGGTTCCGTAACAAAGTTTGGGTAATTCGAAATTTATTCGCTATCCCATTGCTTCCCTTTTCAAAATGCGAAAATTATGTACTTAAAAAAAATCTAATCATTACAGTCTGAATTTTGTGTTTACTTACCATAAATTCATTTAATAGTTGCAGGTATTTTAACAAAGTGGTTTGGTCTTAATATTTATTTTTCAGCGGATATAACTACAATATACATACAATTTTGTTGAAAAAAATAACTATTTTTATTTTTATTTTGTACAAAAAATTATTATTTTTGTATTAAATGTGGTTAGAGCGTGTATTAGTCCGAAGATTACTTCATAAAATTTACATATGTGCCCTTGATAGTTTTTGAAAAGGTACATTCTACAAAAGTCCCTTTACATCAATTAGCTATTAAAGAGTATTTAAGAGACTACAGATGAGAGTTTACATCTTTAAAATATTTTCAAAAATATTTTCTGAACAGTTACAAAGAAAAGTAATGAATCATTTTAAAGTTTAAAACACAACATAATTAAGAACAAAAATCTTAATTTTTGATGATTTTTGTTGATTTTAGTAGGTGGTTGATTTTTTGATGATTTTCTTCACCGGGTCAGCTTAAACCTTCAAGTGATTTTGACGAGAAATCTCGTCCATGGAGATCTCATCAATTTTACTAATAACGAGATATCTCTCCATGGACATATTGCCAATTTTTCGATGAGAACGAGATCAAGAATTTGTCACTTTTCTTTTAATAACGAGATATCTCGTCCATCATGATTTGATAAGTTTTGTGAATATGCGTGTTATATACGTGTCAACTCAAGGAACGTGTCAACAAAGGGAAAACTAGCTTGCTTCACAGAATTGATATTAGTCATTTTTTAAAGGGAGCTGGTGCTCGTTAAATCTTTTGAGGCCTCAAATATCCTCACCTTCGTGTAGTGTGGAACTTTGGAGAGTGGGGTCTCAGGTGTTTCCTCATCGTCATCAGACCGTGGTTCAAAATTACGAGGTGTTGTCCTCGGATCTTTCCCTTAAGGGACTGATCCCGGACCGTCGTCCATAGCCCGTTGTGTTGCTCTAGTACGACGCTAACTGAAATTACCAAATTACCAGGTGTTTCCTCGTCATCTGACCGAGGTTCTAAATTACGAGGTGTTTTACTTGGATCTTTCCCTTGGGGATTAATCCTAGACCGTCCCCACTAGCTCGCTGTGTCCGTCCCAGTGCGACGTTAATTAAAATACCTACTAACTAGTCGTATATCGTAAAGGTTTCAAATTCTTTAGACCTTACTGTTAAATTTTCTACAAGATACAAACCCAAACCCCGTCGGGGTGCTCGTTAAATCTTTCGAGGCCTCAAAAATCCTCACCTTTGTGTGGTGTGGAAGCTTGGAGAGTGAGGTATTAACTTAAGTGTTTCCTCGTCATCTGACTGAAGTTCTAAATTACGAGGTGTTTTCCTTGGATCTTTCCCCCTTGTGGATTAATCCCAGACGGTCCACACTAGCTCGCTGTGTCCGTCCCAGTGCGACGTTAATTAAAATACCTACTAACTAGTCGTATATCGTAAAGGTTTCAAATTCTTTAGATCTTACTGTTAAATTTTCTACAAGATACAAACACAAACCCCGTCGGGGGGCTCGTTAAATCTTTTGTGGCCTGAAAAATCCTCACCTTTGTGTGGTGTGGAAGTTTGGAGAGTGGGGTATTAACTCAGGTGTTTCCTCGTCATCTGACAGAGGCTCTAAATTCATAAAGGTCGTAAAGGTTTCAAATTCTTTAGACCGTACTGTTAAATTTTCTACAAGATACAAACACAAACCCCGTCGGGGGGCTCGTTAAATCTTTTGTGGCCTGAAAAATCCTCACCTTTGTGTGGTGTGGAAGTTTGGAGAGTGGGGTATTAACTCAGGTGTTTCCTCGTCATCTGACAGAGGCTCTAAATTCATAAAGGTCGTAAAGGTTTCAAATTCTTTAGACCGTACTGTTAAATTTTCTACAAGATACAAACACAAACCCCGTCGGGGGGCTCGTTAAATCTTTTGTGGCCTCAAAAATCCTCACCTTTGTGTGGTGTGGAAGTTTGGAGAGTGGGGTATTAACTTAAGTGTTTCCTCGTCATCTTACTGAGGTTCTAAATTACGTGGTGTTTTCCTTGGATCTTTCGCTTGGGGATAAATCCCAGACCGTCGCCCCTAGCACGTTGTGTCCGTCCCAGTGCGACGTTAATTAAAATACCTACATAACTAGTCGTATATCGTAAAGGTTTCAAATTCTTTAGACCTTACTGTTAAATTTTCTACAAGATACAAACACTAACCCCGTCGGGGGGCTCGTTAAATCTTTTGAGGCCTCAAATATCCTCACCTTGGTGTGGTGTGGAAGTTTGTAGAGTGGGGTATTAACTCGGGTGTTTCCTCGTCATTTGACAGAGGCTCTAAATTCGTAAAGGTCGTAAAGGTTTCAAATTCTTTAAAACTTACTGTTAAATTTTCTACAAGATACAAACACAAACCCGGTCGGGGTTGGAAATCAGAAAACAAACCACCTCTCCCATACACAAAAAAAAATCCAAAACCGACTCCACCACGTGATTTAACCCCCGTGACTCAGCGAGGCACCTCGTTAAAGCGGTCACAGTTACCAAGCATATTCTCGTCTTCATAATGTAACACATATTACATTATCCCCGCGACAGCAAGCATAAGGGGGAACAGAATAGATTAATGAAATTTCCATTTATCCCCCTCAGAAGGGGGGGGCACGTGTCCAAGGAGTGGGATGTCACGGGACCCCTTTTGATACGGGGTAACAAGTCTCCTCTTCCCCCCATACGTATGTCGTCAATTTTTCGCTTGGCTACTCCGTTTAATGGTTGACGCAAGAGCGGGGGGTGTTGGGTTTCGGAAAGTTCATACCCCTCGATCGGTCAGAGCGGAAGAAATTAAAATTGCTTCGTTAAACATAGTGATTAAGGCCGGCGTAAAGAGGAGGAGGAATTGTGCACGGTCTTGGATTCGTGTGCGCTAATAGTGCATTCTCTTAACTACGAGGAAAACTTTCTGGCGAGATAAATGTAGATGGCGGTGGGGTTTTGCGGCTGATAGGGTCACCTTAAAATGCAGTTTATCGCCGTTTTGGCGACCTTTTAACTATGGCTATAGACAGCGTTCGAAATCATTGGTGGTGAGCTGGTCCAAGACCCTTAAAAGACCAGGAAATTAAATATCTCAGTGTTCCGCGGGACCAGTAACGATAACGAGATAGCAAGTACACGTGATTTCTCTTAAAATAAGTTTCAAACTCTCAAACCTTACACTCTAGATCGGAAGGTTCCCGATTCGAATCCGGGTCCGGTCATGGATGTTTGTAAATGTATGGTGTAGAGGCGGCTTGTGCACCTTAAATCTGTCGTGGCAGAAAGTCCTTACGTTGGGTTGGTGTGGAAGTTTGGAGAGTGGGATGCCAGCTCAGGTGTTGCTTCGTCATCTGACCGTGGTTCAAAATTACGAGGTGTTGGCCTAGGATCTTTCCCTTAAGGGACTGATCCCGGACCGTCGTCAATAGCCCGTTGTGTTGCTCTAGTACGACGTTAACTAAAATTACCATTACCATTACCTGGTGAAGAAAGCCGACTAACCGGTCTGGTGGTTAAGGTGTTAGCCTCTAGATCGGAAGGTTCCTGGTTCAAATCCGGGTCCGGGTATGGATGTTTGTAAACGTATGGTGTAGAGGCAGCTGGTGCACCTTAAATCTGTCGTGGCCGAAAGTCCTCACGTTGGGTTGGCGTGGAAGTTTGGAGAGTGGTGTGCCAGCTCAGGTGTAGCTTCGTCATCTGACCGTGGTTCAAAATTACGAGGTTTTGTCCTCGGTTCTTTCCATTAAGCGACTGATCCCGGACCGTCGTCAATAGCCCGCAGTGGTACTCTAGTGCGACATTAACTAAAATTACCATTACCATTACCCAAACCTTACTTTCGAAATTTATTTCGGTCACGTAATCGAGAATTTATAAATTCGTACCAGTGTATACTGGAGTCATTTCTATTTCCAAATTGCATACACGATAATCTGTGCCTGTTGAATCATTGGATATTGACAATCAGCAGGTCCTAAAAGAAATGTGGAGCTTTTCCGGACTCGTTATAGCTATAGGGGTGAGGGAGCGCGCTTACTTGACCAAATGGGGTTTATCATGTCTCTGTTCTTTCACGATGGCCAGTGAGTCCGATTTCTGAGTGGATAAATTTTAACTCCTTAGAGACTTGAAGCTTTTTTTTAAAATATGTACTATTTGACTGATTTTTTATTCGGCAAAGTAAAAATTTCGCTTTAAAAAAATGGAACATTTTTCCCCCATTGAATTAACTCGTCATCTGACTGTGGTTCAAAATTACGAGGTGTTGTCCTCGGATTTTTCCCTTAAGGGATTGATCCCGGACCGTCGTCAATAGCCCGCTGTGTTGCTCTAGTACGACGTTAACTAAAAATTATCAATTACCCTTGAATTAACACGCTATTAATTAAATTAATTTATTATTTGAGGAATAGACCACTTATGAGATGGCAGCGGACCAAAATATTTTCGTATACAATGGTCCTTGGGACCAGTCACTTTTATTTTTTTTATTTTCTAACGCTGCCTATAGATACGTTAATTAAAACAGGGCTTGAAATACCCGGGTGCACTGTGCACATGAAAATAAAACTGTGCACTTCATTTTTTCCCGCTAGGTGCATGCCGTGCACCTAACGTTAAAAAAGGGGAGGGAACGTTTTATGTTATTTTGATGCTTGTACAAACTATTAGTATCGACCACTCTCTCTCTAAAGGAACGTAATTAAAATTCCTAAATACACACTATGCGAAAACAAAATCGCTGGGCCGTATCGGGTTTATACAGGAGGAAGGTTTACTTTAGTTATCTCACCAGAACTTTCTGATGATCGAAACATTTTCCAGATGGCTTTGTTGAAGCGACTGTCGCGACAGTCGGATAATTTAGAGATGTTTAAATATTTTTATTTACTATCTACTACTAACCTATCTAAACATTCCCAAATAATAAAGTAGTTTTCATTATATCAATGCTCTTATATTACGTTTTTATTAAAATGTGCTCCTACAATACAACCTGTGCATCTATCTAATTTAAAAACTTAGGTGCACCTTGTGCACCTGTATTCAAAATTCGATTTCGAGGCCTGAATTAAAATTACCTTACCACGTCAAAACTTACTCCAATTTCATTTCCTGTCGAAACATATCAAAAATGCGCAGAGAACAGGAGATAACGGGAACCAATGAAACGCAGTGGAGATGAAACGCACTTCTTCCTCGAGCAATTACACCTCATTATGTGAAACGGCCGAATAAATTGTGGCCGAAGCCGAATTACTCCCGTCTCCCGCACGAATTACTCCGAGAGGCGGCATTCCTGCAAACGCTAACGAGACAAAGAGGCTACTGATTCCTCGCCTTTCCTTTTCCCACAGAGCTCACGTGCTCGGCAGGGAAGCCTATCACTTGTTTTCCTCCCGATGTGAGTGATTTAGAATACTAACGGCGGTTCTTTGTTACTCTTGGCGGTGATGATCAAGTTATGAAGGAATGATTTCTTGTTGAGTGAGACTCTCGTAGTGCCTTTTTTGGACTTCCGTGTTGTTCGGGGTTTGTTAAGCCACAGACATTTAGTTTTCGTTTTGTTCAATAAAACAATCACACTCATGGCCGCGGCAGTGGTCAATTATTCAGACAGTGTTGCTTTATTCTTGCGAACAGGATTTTTGTTCTGTGAGAAGGGTTTTTCTGTCTAGAGCTAGATGTTGATGGTTGCGTTTCAGTGGATGCGTCCTGTATGTATTTCGAACATGACAACATTTGTTTTTCTAATACTATTTCGCCGACCAACCGGTCTGGTGGTTAAGGTGTTAGCCTCTAGATCGGAAGGTTCCTGATTCGAATACGGGTCAGTGCATGAACGTTTGTAAGCCTATGGTGTAGATGTGGCTGGTGAACCTTAAATCTGCCGTGGCCGAAAGTCCTCACTTTGGGTTGGTGTGGAAGTTTGGAGAGTGAGGTGCCAGTTCATGTGTTGCCTCGTCATCTGACCATGGTTACGAGGTGTTGTCCTAGGATTTTTCCCTTAGGGGATTGATCCCGGACCGTCGTCAGTAGCCCGTTGTGTTGTTCTAGTACGACGTTAATTAAAAATTACCAGAATTAATTATTTTATCGAATACTATTTCAGCACGTTCCCAACAGATTTTTTCAAAGAATGGTTTCCGGATTTATGTATTTACTCTGTTCGCATTTTTTTTCTGTGCGTATTTATCCATTACTTGATGTTGTCCGTCTCGTGTCTGACGAAGCTTTACCAGATGTGCCTTGGCGTTATGGTAACCCAACCAACAGAATTGATTTATGATGGTCGATTGCTCAACGCAATTGCATTAGACTTCTTTCCATGCACTTTATTGGAAATAAAAATTAACACCAGTATAAGAGTACATTTGAGAAGTATAAACAATATGTCACTATAATTTTTTTTTTTTAATGTATGAAATGTGAATATATTGACGCTTATATTTATTTTAAATTGGCTTTTAAATAAGGTGTGAAATGGAAGAAACGACACTGATAGAAACTATAAATAAATCATTTTTAGTACATACCTATGCGAGAGTGTGCTGTATTACTGCAAAACAAAAACGCTATACATTTTCCACGATTAAATACTCGAAAGTTTTGCGGAGTATGCATAGTACAGACCCACCGGCAGTAAGAAAACCGTTAAGTGGACAATTTACCCTACAAGACTGGTATTTACTTTTTTGTAACATTGTATTTTTTTTGTATATAACATGTATTTTTTCTTATAAAATTGTGAAACAGTATCATGGCACTTTCAGCTCAAGCGTTAATTTTTCAAAGCTGGTGCCTCCAACACTATCCGCGGGCCACGGTAGACGGTTGTAAATTAACGGATTAGCAAGTGGCGAGTTCGAATTCAACCAAACACCATCCTGTACAAAGGGGGCTAGTGCATGTTAAATCTATCGTGGCTCCAAATGTCCTCACTTTGAAATGGTGTGGAAGTTTGGAGAGTGAGGTGCCAGCTCGGGTATGACCTCGTCTTCTGACCGTGGTTTAAAATTACGTGCGGTTGTCCTTTCCCTTCTGGATTGATACCGGATCATCGCCAATAGTCCGTTGAGTTGCTATAGTGCGAAGTTAATTAAAATTCTTGGTATCTCTTAAAGTGCTCTAGACTGTCCTCGAACTGTAAAGCTTCAACTCTCCGGACATGACAATCGGTCTTGGGTTGGCTTCTAACCCTGGTCCTCTGGTTGCTAATCCGTTACTCTTCCAACCGAGCTACCTCATCCCTAGAGAATGTGGGAGGAACTGAGAATGCTTTGTTGTTTCTTTATTTGTACAAGAAGTAAATTTCCGGTGATATATATATACTACCCTACAATAATGGACCGGTACAACAAGATGTGATGGTATAAGGGAAATAATACATGCTTTAATAGGGGGGGGGTCCCCCACGTGCTGCAATTACCCTAGCAACCCTTCTGGGCATATTTTCAACAAGGTTTTAATACAGAGCTATGGGCATTTATGTCCATTCTTGATGCAAAAATGTCGCCAGCTCAGCTGTAGATTTCGGATGTTGTTACCTGGTCCGTAAGCGTCGCTCTTACGCGTCCTACAAATGTTTTAGGGGGTTTAGGTCGGGACTCTGAGCAGGCCGGAGAAGAAAGACGTTTTACATCCATATCTCGATACCACTGTTTGACAGAGACTGCAACATGACATATAGTGTTGTAGTCCTGGAAGCAACATACGTCCATTCTATAAAATTGCCAGATCGTAGGAAGAATCTGACTGTCCAAAATGTTCCTGTAGGCGTCGGTGTTCAATTTAGCAGGAACACCATTCAAAGGTCCCAGGACATATCACGAAAAACACCCCCAAACAAGTAGTCGGATTTTCCGCAAATCCGCTGGCGTCCAGTCCATTACTCTAGGGTGGTGTATACATATAAATTTCCGCGATATTAGTATTTTTTGGGTTGATCTGGGTTCTCGGCCTTCTGCTACCAAATCAGCTATCGCATTACGAAATAAACCGACGTGAGATGGTATTCAAAGTGAGAAAATAGAGTCCATATGTGCTATTCGATTATGCTCTAGATTTCCATAAATTGGTACCTGGTGTTACTTCAAACACTGATCCATACCTTTCCCCATCTCTCTATAATTAGAATGCCTTACTTAGAATGTCAAACTTTAAATGTCTTGCTAAATTACATGATTTCTTCTGTCGTGCTTTTAGGGTTAATTAAATTACACGGCATTCCAGTCCTGATAACAGCAATGTCCTGATTACTGCATGAATCTGTTGATTACATCCTACGTTTAAGAAACTAGACGAAGGAAATAATTCACCCTTTCCCAATTCCA
The DNA here is from genome assembly GCA_947359465.1 of Metellina segmentata. Classification (NCBI taxonomy): domain Eukaryota; kingdom Metazoa; phylum Arthropoda; class Arachnida; order Araneae; family Tetragnathidae; genus Metellina; species Metellina segmentata. Next base: position 101,162,210 of record OX375881.1, read on the forward strand.
GGTCAGAAAACATTCCTCATTCACCATCGACATTTCGCTCATTCGAAACCTTCATCTACCGATACCGGAGTAGCACCCCTCAAAAGGAAACTCCCAAGTTCACCTGTGGGAGCCCGGTTTGAAAGAGTAACAGATTAGCAACCAGAGGACTGTGATTTCCAATCCAACCAAAGACCGTTGCCAATAGCCCGTCGTGTTGCTCAAGTGCGATGTTAATTAGAATACCTACCTGCCAAAATTACCCCTTTTTCATTAAAACGCCTAAAAGGGTACTCCCGGAACAAGAAGCAAACGATTCCACCCCTGTACAAGACCCTCTCTCGCCGCACAATAACAATCTAATAACATTCCCCAAAATCGAGGTGCCTGCCTCAAATAATATCTTAGAATGCCAGCTGCTCCTTGAGGGATTAAAGTCAGAAGGACGACACATCGTTATCCAGTGGATCCCTGGGCACTGTGACATTTTCGGTAAGGAACAGGTAGATATGTTGGCCAAGAAGGGCACACGGATAGCTGAACAGTAAACCACAAGCTACTCATTCCACTCCATAAAACTCTGCATCAAAAATCAAATGAGACTTAGATGGAAGTCGAATCTCACTTCTTGTATTTCCTCGAAGAGCTGGGGAAATTTAATGGACCAAAAAATTTCGATTAAATCTCGTGAAAGAGCGGTCGCAGAATTTAGACTTGCAGTGGGGCATGACTGCCTTGTAAACCACCTACACCGCATTGGCGTTTATGACAGTCCTAAAGGTCCACTCTGCAAAAAGGATGAAATTATGGACATGTCCCACATCCAAGGATGTCCAGCTCTGTGTGGGGTTTCCGAGGTGAAACGCTAGTGGAGTGCTAGAGCCTTGCTGATGAGATACTGACTTTTTTTCTCTTACTGTTTTGTATTCTTGTGATCGTTTTGTAAGATATTGTCATTTTCTCTTGCCATTAGAAATTAAAAAAAAAAAAACACTCCCCAAAACGCACGGAGGTGCTTGATTTGAACTGAAGTAGGTAAGCACAGAGCAACAAGGTGGAATTTGGATTTATGTAGAAGACATATTCTCACGTTGAATATCGCATACAATCTAATAAATAGTTTCATAATCATCCATAGGCCCCAAGTGATCTGTAAAAGCTTTTCCGGACTGCTTCGATCATGATAATTTGTTTTTCCTAAACAAGATTACCTGCCACCTAAGGGGATTTCAAAAGCGGCCATGCATACATACTTGTTCTTGTGCAATTCGATTATGCACTTTATTTCTAAAAATTGGTACCTGGTGTTACTTCAAGAGCTGCTCAATACTTATTCTCGTTCCTCTACAATTATACTGCTTAGATATGTCTAAAATAAGCGTTGCTAAATTGCACGGTTTCTTTTTGCCGTGCTTTTAGAAGTAATTGAATCGTCAAATTACACGGTATTTTCAAAGTCCTGATTACAGTAATATCCTGATTACAGCATGAATCCGTTAATTGCATCCAACGCCGCAGGAACTGGCGAAAGGAACAATCCATTCTTCCCCGATTCCGGGTCAGAAAACATTCCCCATCCATCGACGAACTTTTCGCTCATCCGAAACCTTCATCAACCGACACCGGAGAAGCGCCCCTCAAAAGGAAACTTTCCCCGAGTTTCCTTTTTTCATTAAAACGCCAAAAAGGGGTGCCCCCGAACAAGAAGCAAACGATTCCATCACTTCTGCAACAACCCCGGAACAGGACCCCCTTCGCGCTGTGCAATAACAATCTAATAACATTCCCCAAAACGCACGAAGGGGCATGATTTGGACGGGAAATTCCCGTTATAATTGGCAAAAGACAAAAGACGCGTGGATAGGTTGAGGGGGGGGGGGTTCAGTAAGAAGTCGGAAGAAGCTCCCCCCAGCCCTCATTACGTCCCGATTCCTCCACGTCAAGTCCCCTGCATAAACAATGACGTCGCAAAGCTTCGTTAACGCCGTGACTCGCTCGTCCTGTAATCTTACCTGTTTCTCGGCCGAGTCAGTAAACAGAGAGGGCCGTTAACGACGCTGCTTCTCCATCGATTTCCGCCGAGCCGCTAACGAAGCGCCCCGAAACATAATACCTTAATAGTGATCGTAAATTGAGGCCCGGGCTCCAGCGACGGTGGGCACCGCGTAAAATGCCCGGTGTCGGGTTGTTTGCTACACATTAGAGGCTGCCGAGTTAACAACCAAACAAGTTTTCGCCCTTCACGTCGCTCTCCGTTGTAATTAGTCGGCCGCCATATTTGTTGGGGAGCGGATTTTAACGACGAGCAAGAAATAACAGCGCAGGGAGAGAGGTTCGTTATACGACGGTGATTAATGAAGCCTTAACGATAAATAATTAATTAGGCTGCCTGTGCGCTGCACGCGACGCTTTGTTTGGTTCGCGGGGAGCGTAAGCAGAGAACAACATCACTTTGTCAGGATCGTGTGCGAGCTGAGCCGAGGTGGCTGTGTTTTAAGAGTTTGTTTTATAAACACGCTGAAAAAACTGCTGCGACGTTTTTGGAGAGGGGCGTTTTTTGAATTATCGCTGACAGGGTCGTTTGTGACTACGCATGGACGTGAAATATACACTATATGGACAAAAGCTTTTGGACTTTCAGAAAAAGTGCTTTAGTATTCTATTTAGTAATGGGTAGGCCCTCCTTATGCTTGTGTTACAGCTGCAACACGTCGAGGCATACTTTCCACACGTTCTCTGTAAGTCTGGGCAGGAATAGCTCGCCGTGCCTCTTGCAAGGCTGTGAGATGAGATTGTTGTGAAGATGGTGGTGTCATACTCGTCGCTCCAGTTCGTCTCACAATGGCTCGATCGGATTGAGATCGGGGCTCTGAACAGGCAAGTCACGCAAATTCACCTGATTTTCAGGAAACCAGTTCAGCACACGTTTTGCACAATGACATGGAGTTCGATCCTGTTGGCAGGAACAACCATCATCTCCGTAGTAATGCCATAATGTAGGCAAGGTCGAATGATTCAGAACGTCGAGGTACACGTCAGCGCTCATGGTACCAGGTACATAAAGCTATTGATTGAGTCCTAACCAGGAAAAATAATCTCACACTAAGATGGGTCCTCCTCCGTATTTCTGCAGTGTCCAAATACTTTTGTCCTTATAGCGTAAGTAGAGTAAGGCATTGCTATTGAAAGGAGCTTCAGAAAGTGTGACCATGTCGACTAGTAGTCATGTGACTTCTTTTTGAAAAATTGACAGGAGTGGTGAAATTGCCAGTCTACTATTCTCAGATGATCAGTCAGTGGGCCAATCAAATTATGAATCAATGGATGGGCGTTTTCTCCCGCTACGTGGACCAATCAGATGATGAATGTAAGATTCCACCCAGCAAATGAAAGCAGTCTGAGGGTCACGTCGCTACCAGTTTTGGTCACAAGATCCTGGGCACATAAAAATTACCATTACTCACTCATATATTTCCTCTATGGACACTAACTGCAATTTGTAGGTGGCACAGGTTCAATTCCTGTCATGTTTGAGTACTCCCTGGGTGTATTTCTTCATTGTCAGCAAAACTTTCAAGTGTGTACACGTCCATAGCTTGACGTTGTCTTGTGTGTGGTATAACATGGCCAAATACAGCCCTAGCAAGGTATAACTCAACCCACTATCTCAGACAGGACTACTATTTCCAGATCTATGTATGAAAGGAGAACAAAAGATCGGATTGTATGAGGGGCGTTTTCTGTCAAGCTAGATGCAGGTGGTGGTAGCGTTTCTGCGGAGGAGGTTTGGTTTGTTGGGGAAATATGGCGCTGGGCCATGTTTGACCATGCTACGCCAGACACGTGACGTACAATATCAAGACACATGCAATGAAAGTTTTACAGACAAAAAAAGAGAAACACACTAGGGAGGAATGCACTGCCAGAAACCGATCATGCACCGCTTACAACTCGAAGGTTGCTAATGCAGTGGGCATACCCACTGAGTCACTACGGCCCCGAGGGGGGGGATCGTATTTTCAGTACGTATTCCGAACGTGACGTCACTTTTTTTTTTCGAACACGATTTCAACTCTTCGCCAATATAAATTCCAATGAAGGAATCATGAATTGATAATTTGACAATATCTATTTGGTAAACACTAACGTCACCCCATACGGCGATAAACTAAACTTCAAAGTAACCCTAGTGGTATAATGTGTGTGATATAATGGAAGTAAAATCGTTATCCGTCAGTTTTCTTTGATCACACTGAAAATTTTCCACATATGTACATATAAATCAAAAACATTGTATGTATAGTTTTCAACAAACATTTAACTAGGAATGAGTTTGGTTAGTTGCTTGGTAAAGAAAATCAAGGCAAGTACATTATAGTTATTCGTTTCGTTTCTCTGATAACAAAACTTTTGATAATCCCGTTATTGTCACTTTCAATTAAGAATAAAACTTTCTCTCACAAAACCGTTTTCCATAATCAACCAGCAGTTATCTTGTTTTAGCGATTACAATTTCAGCACTTCGCCGATAAAAAGTCCAATGAATGAATTCCGAATTGATGTAAGAGTCAAACGCCAATAAATTAAACGCCAAATGTTGCCCAAACAGTGATAAAAATGATTTGAAGATACCCCTTATATATCTATCATAAGAGAGCATTTAGACAACAGATATAAAATTTTCGCTGACCGTATGATTTATTTGGAGAGCAGCGATAGCACGGTTGGAAGAATAACGAAATAGCAACCGAAGGTTTTATTCGGTATTGTAGGCTTATATTCAAATTTCTGAAGTTGTTTTCTTTCATTTGAAAACGATCAATCGTTGTTTCGTTGTTTATTTGGAAAGCTCTGAAACATCTATACGTACCCTGAAAATTTCGTTAAAAGTTTTGGATATCTATTGTGGGGAGTGAGTTATAAATGCTGTCACGAATATGTGTCTATTATAAACAGTCATCTCTCTTTTACAGAATGAAATCTAAAATCCCTAAAACACAACCTACTTTTCCTACATGCCGACTTTAAAGAAACAGTTTTTCAAAATACCAACCCAAATCTTAGCTTACAAATAACTTTATTTTTGAAATAATCATAATAGTGATCCATTAAAAGTGTTCTTACTAGACGGATGATGAAACTAACACAAAGTTTTTGACGAAACCCAATCAATATTGCTATCATTCACTATTTTTTTCATTTATCACAACATTGTCTTTTGATTTGGTTATCTTTAGAAACAATAAGGCATCAGCGTCAAATATGTTTTAAATTATTTAAAAGTCAAAAAGGGATTTTTTTTTCTAAATGCGAATACGCGACTCTTATAAACAATCATCTCTCACAAAATGAAAAATTTTAGATATCGAAGTCAAACTACTATCACACTCTGCCTGCTAATGTGAAAGAAAGTTCACAACATATATATTTGTTTGCAAATTAATGTATCTCTAAATATATATCTCAGGTTCGTTTTAAAAAAAATTTCAGACTGATAATAAAACTAGCACTAAAAGTTATTGACGAAACTCCATTCAACACTGCTATCCTTTCACCAGCTAAGCATCGCAGTATTAACTTTTAATTTGATGCCTTTAGAAATAATAAGTCATCAGTGTCAAAACTGGGTTGGAAAGCTCTTTAGTTTCCTTAAAAGCTAAACACCAAGTTCTTACTAAAATCTAATACAAGCCTTTTAGAAACAACCACACACACACACACATCTTTTATGCGATATAAAATCTTTCAAAATCACTAAAACATTTCCTGCTTTTTTTTCTATACATCAATTTGAAATAGTTTTCCTATTTCCACAAATATTTATCTGTAAATAATTGCCTCTCCAAATACCGTTCTCAAATTCGATTAAAAGTTTTCTAACTAGACTCTGACAGCAATAAAATTAACACAAAAAAAATTTACTGATGAAACCCCATCCGATATTGCTATCCTTTCACCAGTTAAACATCGCAACATTGTCTTTTGATGTTACTTTTTGAGAAACCTTTTGTTTTGCAACAGGGTTATGTTGAAGAGAGATTGTTATTAAAAAATAAATTCTCTTCAACACTGAAAGGGAGAGGGAGTCTCTTCCCCCCCCCCTTTTGTTGTAGTCGCTCTCCAAACATTTCCGCCGGGTAATCCGATACCTTCCGATTCAACTCAGTCACTAACAGATAATGATTAGAGGTTCTGGTTCCTTTCATATTCGGAGGTGGGGGGTCAATGTTTTTGGCTACACATCGCCCCGGCTTTGGCATGTTTGCGTCTTTCAGGCTACCATACGAAGCCTGTATTCTTTTAAAATGATGATCACAATTACGGTACATTTAAATGAAACATTCTCTAGTTATAAGTAATTAAAGCCAGACATTGCTATTCTATAAATAATCATTTTTTAAATCTTACTCAACTTTAAAATAAACGGTATTTTATGCTGTATCAGAAAAAGACGTTGGCTTTGGGGCAAAGCTCCAACCCCCAAAAGTATCGATTGCTTGCTTAGAATGCTGTTTCCGTCTTCTATTCTGTTCAAGGACTGAAGTACGATATGTTCGTAAGTCGACTGTATTGGAAATTGTGCATGTCGAAAAAGTTACATTGGAATTAAAATTACATTTTAAAACGAAAATTTACTACACTTGCACATTCACCTGACACCAAATGTTGAACTGACGCTTCTATTCTAAAAACTAGTTTTAAAATGCAGAACTCGCAATTCTGATTGAAGTTAGAATCAAATTTGCGCGGGAAAGTTGTGCAAACGATAACTACGAAAATGATAGTAAATCGTCACATCACCCGAGAGTTCGAACTTTCACAACTTTCCCGCGCAAACGATAAATACGAAAATGATAGTAAATCGTCACATCACCCGAGAGTTCGAACTTTCACAACTTTCCCGCGCAAACGATAAATATGAAAATGATAGTAAATCGTCACATCACCCGAGAGTTCGAACTTTCACAACTTTCCCGCGCAAACGATAAATATGAAAATGATAGTAAATCGTCACATCACCCGAGAGTTCGAACTTTCACAACTTTCCCGCGTAAACGATAAATACGAAAATGATAGTAAATCGTCACATCACCCGAGAGTTCGAACTTTCACAACTTTCCCGCGCAAACGATAAATATGAAAATGATAGTAAATCGTCACATCACCCGAGAGTTCGAACTTTCACAACTTTCCCGCGTAAACGATAAATACGAAAATGATAGTAAATCGTCACATCACCCGATAGTTCGAACTCGCAAGCTCCAACAAATACTTTTGTGGTACCTTTTAAATAAGAATGGAGTGTTTGTACATTGAATATTTTCGACCCATTTCAAGTTTTCAATCTGTTTTGAGTCCTTATGCAAAATCCGTCTCTAGCGTGTCTGTCTGTGCCCGTGCTACGTCCAAACGGCTGAATATATTTTCATGAAACATTGCATACCGTGAGTACTTACATTCATTTAGTGACTGAACTTGGTTTTATGTCTGATTTTCTATTTGTGTGTTTGTACAGGTATATCACATAATATTCCATTTATTTGAAAGAAATGTTCTTTATTTCATACAACGTATTTTAGTTTAATGAATGCAATATTAAATTTTTCTTTGTTTATATTTAGAAAAGTTTCATGTTAAAACCATTTCAGTAAGTATAATTAAATCAACCATAATTTGGTAGTTTTCGAAATTCTGGAATGTACCGTGACTCAAATGTGTTCGTACACTTACGAATTTCAATGAAACACTGCTCTATCCATTAATAAAAACTAATGTTTCATAATGGGGATTTTTTTTAATAATATATATGACTTGTTCTTAACAAAACTACATAAAATATTTTAAAAACATAGCAAAACTTTTTTTTCTGGAAAATAAATAATTAAAAAGTAACAGAAGAGTTACATCCAAAAGTTCTTCGTACACTTTAAAAACAAATCTCTACAAATTAGTAAATATTGTAATATTTCGGTACATTATTACTTAGTAGAATATCCTATAGCATCCACAACAGCTTTTAAACGTCTGTGGGAATAGAGTTCACTAATATCTTTTGTAATTTCTGTATCAATGCTCCTCCATTCTTGAATCATTACTATTTTTATTTCGCTTTTCGTTTTAATGTCATGTCTTCATTCTCTAACATCTAGTTCTCTCCAAATTCACTTCTCTCCAAGTTCTCTCGGGCAAATCGGGCGACTGAGGTGGTGTTTTCAGAACTTGTGGACAATTATATAGACACCAGAGGCTAACGTTGAAAACCGTGTTCTTAGGATCGTTACCGTGATAAAAAATTTTGTTGTCGTTTTAAATTGCCTTTTAAAATACTTAATTAAAGAGTACGATACATTATGGCATCAATCTATATATATAATTCTCTTACGTGGCACGCAAAAAAGACGTTATTTGTAATCGCTTTTTGGCAACACTGTACGATTGTTTGTTTATCGCGAAGTCTCGCGCATCGATTGAATTTATAGCGTTATCGGATGAAATTTTATTGACAAAAAAAAAGGAAATTTTAATGAGCTGTTGCAGTTAGTTTATAATAGAAATCAAAGAAAGCGGAGGATCTTTTCAGGGCCATTTAAAAAACGGTCCTTTTCAGGGCCAACAATTATAGTTCAACAAGACGCTTGCACTACAACTTTCGGCAACAAACTCAATGAAAAAGTGTGGGTCGTTTGAGTGCTGGGAAAATGTACACACAAACAACATGCTGGGTATTCAATTTCCAAAGCAACGCTCGCATTTCGAGTCAAAATTTGCACAAAGTTTTCATTTGAATTCTGATTTTAGAGATACTGTATATATTTTTTCTGTAATACAGCAAATTTAGATTTGAAAAACATTTTTTTGGTAACATATTTTGTAAACAATCCCTTCTGCTAGGACACATGTCTTCATTGAGGCGAGCGAAGCGAGCATAGGTTCGCGCAGCGAACCAATGAGGATTGCGAAGCAATCCTCCGGGGGTTGGCGAGCGTTAACGAGCAGGGGGCAGGCCCCCTACTAAATACTAAATTACCTAGTCTTGATGCTGACATGCACCCCTCCCCCACACACAAGGACAACTCCAAAGCCATGCTTTACTGTTCCAACTAAATTCTTGGGATTAAGTTCGTCATTTTTACATTTCCATACAATTATACGCCCATCAGAACCAAAAATGTTAAATTTGCTTTTCTTCTGCAAATAAGACACGATTCCATTACGTTTAGGGCTCAATTATCATTGATTTTGCGAAGAAAAGCCTAAGCTTTCTATTTTCTTCGGGCAGAACGCCCATTTAATCCAGCTGATCCAAGCACTCGTCGAACAGTTTCAGATAAAATTGAAAAAGAAAATTTTTAAGTAAATTCTGTAGAAATGTTTATGCTACTCAAACGTAGATTTTTCAAAAATTTTCTAACTTATAAATCTTCGATTTCATTGAGTTAACTTTGCCGTACGACCTTTTCTTACCCTGGTTTCGATCCGGTTTTCTTCTTTAAAGCCTTTTATCACATACTACATCGTAGAATGGTGTACATTTATTAATTTAACGATATTACGAACTGATTTATCACTAATATGATGGAAAATAATCAATTTTCAAATGCTGTTCGTTGTTTCCTTACGACTACAAGTTATTTTTAAATAACGAAGAGAATATTACTAAGTAAGCAATAAAAGATTAAAGCAAAGCAATTCTTTTAAGCAAAGCAATTCAATGTCGTTATAATTCCAAAATTAAAAAAAGCGATAGACGATAATTCTATTTATGATTTTATCTGAAATTCTATGGTGTACGATCAGTTTTGTGACGTGTTCTTTCTCTGCCTCCTTGCATTTTCATTCTTATAAAAAGAAAATGAGCCAATATTTTTTTTAATGTTTAGTTTTATTCAGAATTACATGTAGATAGTATGAAATAATATTGGACTTTGTATTCGAATTCAATTCCAGGCTTCAGCGCGTTTTTTATAAATTTTTTAAGTGTACGAACGCTCTTGGGAGTCACCGTATTTGAAATGTATTACATGGATGGATATGGTAAAGGTAATGGTAATTTTAGTTAACGTCGTACTAGAGCAACACAGCGGACTATTGACGACGGTCAGAGATCAATCCCTTAAGGGAAAGATCCGAGGACAACACCTCGTAATTTTGAGTCACGGTCAGGACGAAGGAACACCTGAGCTGGTATCCCACTCTCCAAACTTCCACACCAACCCAACATGAGGACTTTCGGCCACGACAGATTTAAGGTGCACCAGCCGCTTCTACACCATACGCTTACAAACATCCATGCCCGGACCCGGATTCCAACCAGGAGCCTTCCTATCTAGAGGCTGACACCTTAACCACTATACCAGTTGGTCGGCGGGATGGATATGGATATGCATTTGTAGGATTTGTGTCCAAAATTAAATAGTACAAAGTATAAGGATTTCGAGAAAACGTGTTAAGATATTATTTTATTCCACGAGACAAAAGGGATTGTATACATTCTGATCATTTCTTCAATCTACAGTTAACCAATGCAACCCGAGTTAGATCGAGTAATTTTGCTAGTGTTTATATAAAAATAAGTTTTACTAAATAAAATAATAAGCAGTTTTTAAGCGAATTATTCTTGAATCAATCGATCTAGTGATCTGTGTTGACTCCTAGATAGAAAGGTTTCTTGTTGGTAATGCATTGATGTTTGTCCGTCCTGCACGAATGTGTGGTCCTTATGTCGTGACTAGAATGTATGGTAAGAATGCGAGGTACAATGTAAGCTCCTGAGTGCTGCAACTGTGTAATGCAAAGCGGATAACGATTCCGCCCTTCTAATAGAACTGTTCATAATCGCCCGAGCATTAGGGGAAAAATTAGCAGTCTATTGATTTTTTATCGAACAGATGAGTTGATGATTGGATTGGATGTTAGTGTTTTATGGCGTAAGGTCCAAAAACGGACAACCTGCACCTAGAAGAGTTGAGACATCTACTCTTCCAATAAAGAACTGCGCCACTTCTTTTCAGTGAATATCCGTTGAAATGAACTGACGGACATGATAGCCAAGTTGTCCTTGTTAGGGTCGGTTCCTTTGCCACAAGTGACGCTTACCGGAAGTTTGAGTAAGATCGGAAACAAAATCAGACGGTAATGGTGTGGTGTTCGTTGGTGTGCAATTAATACAACATGAATTAGAACACTAAAATTTATTCCACAAGACGAGGAGAGACACAAGACGAACAACAACCGAAAAATTAAGAAGTAAGAATATTGATACGCGCTCCGTTCGCAATGCTTCGCGCATGCGCATTACAAACTTGCACCGAGAGAGAAAGAGAGCGATATTACGCGAATCGTCTGCTTCTGACAAGAACAACGAATTTCAATTCGTACTCTCCACAATGGTAATGGTAAATATTAATTAACGTAGTACCAGAGCAACACAAAGGGCTATTGACGACGGTCTGGGACGGTCTGGACAACAGTACGTAATTTGGAACCACGGTTAGATGCCGAGGCAACACCTGAGCTGGCACCCCACTCTCCAAACTTTCACACCAACCCAACAAAATCAGACGGAAGAGGTGAGATTCCTACAGTAGCATGGGTCCAAGTCGTCACCATTTTCAATTTTTCAAGTAACTTGATGTTCACTGTCCTTATCAGTGTCCCTTTGCCACTTTTAGATTGTCTCATTCTTAATAAAGTTTACCCGCACATTTTTTTTTGTCTTGTAAACCCAAGAAGGTGTCTTGTTTGCTTGACTGAAGATGAGACATTGGAACGAAAAAATGTATTGAAAAAATTTATCATGTAGAAACACGCATTTAAAGTTTTAAAGACAGATGTTGTTACCATGACAACAATTGTCAAGAGTGTTAGATTTTCAAAACAACGCACCACAAAAATTATTATATCTCTAGTTCTAATTAAGATAGAAACATGATTTAGAAGTCATTTTAGCAGAAAAAACACAGATATAATTTCTTAAAATAACAAAAAAAAATTCGAAAATTTGACGATTTTTGTGTTTTGGACTCCCTTAAGGGGAAAAAATGTGTGTGTAAAGTTTTCAATAATAAAATAAAAACCTCTCAGAATTCCTAGACTACAAAACAATCTAAGCTAATGTAATTTGAAGTGAGACAATCCATTTTGTTTTCTTTTTCTTTCGATCGATCCAAATGAGTAATTATAATTCACTAGCTTACCAGCACGGCGTTGCCCATGACAGTTATTTCGTGTCATACTGAAAATGTTAAATAGAAAAAACAATATTTTTTTAAAGAATGAGTCCTTTCACCACCCGACATGACACGAGCATGCCACTTGAGGTATCGATCTGGTGTAAAATTCACCGCCGATTTCAAATCCGTTGAAATTTTCACACTATCTGTAACGATCGCGAAGATAGAAACTTGGGCTAAAGATTAAAAAAGAAATAAACGCCAGTAAAGATTTTTTATTTTTCTTGTTTCGCATCCCTGGAATCGTTTGTGCTCAGGAAATTAAAGGGAAAAGATCACAGTTCTAGTTTCTAAATGTTCTAAATTTAATTTAAAATTTTGCTTCGAGGTCCATTCAATCATCTTTAGGACTAACTGTGTGCCAAATTTGACTAGTGTAAGTCCTATACTTTCGTCTGGACACAGCACATACGCATGCAGACACTTCCCTTTTTTTTGTAATAGTAGAAATAATTTAGTCAGTTTTTGTAATTTAGTCGGATCTTCTATTGGAGTTTAGTAAGATTCTTTGTATTCAACACATGAATAATTTGCCTTCAAATTGTCTTATTTTTACGTTGCTTTACTTTCTCTCTTTACCTATATAATTTAAATAATGACTAAGAAAAGTCTGAAAGGAGATATCATGATAGTTAGCTATGAAGCAACATAACGGGCTATTGGCGACTTTCTGGATTCAATCCATAAAGGAAAGATCCAAGGACAACGCCTCGTACGCATGGTCAAATGACGAGAACAATACCTGAGCTGGCATCCCACAACCCAAACTTCCCACACCACTCCAACGTGACGACAATTGAGGTTACGACAGATTTAACGTGCACCAGCCCAATGTCTATGGTTGGATTCGAATTCTCAAACTCTCCGGTTGCTGATCTGTTACTTTTCCGATAGGGTAGCCATGGTCCGAGATATCAGATGTAGCGAATATATTGATCTAAGTTCCACACACAAGATACGGCATGGCAAGTGACCTCGTCATCTGACCGTAGCTCAACATTATATGATGTTGCTCTTGGATATTTCTTTTGGGAATGATCTCGGGACATAGCCAATATCCCATCGTGATACTCCAGTGCTAAGCTAACTAAAATACTTGTCTACCGAAAGGTTTTCCCGGACCGCAAACCAGATAACAGATAATAGAGGATAATCTCTACTATTATAAAATAAAGTGTCTACTTGCGTGCGGTAATGGTAATGGTAATTTTAGTTAACGTCGTACTAGAGCAACACAACGGGCTATTGACGACGGTCCGGGACCAGTCCCTTAAGGGAAAGATCCGAGGACAACACCTCGTAATTTTGAACCACGGTCAGATGACCTACTTGCGTGCGGAGTCCAAGCGAATCTAGAGGACTTACAGTAATGAATTTTGGCACTGAGGTAGTCCTAATCTAATGTAAATTTTGTGCTAAGCCCGAATTTTAAAATTTAATGTGAAACATTTTTTTTTAATTAATTTAGTAGCATTTATTTATTGTTTGCTTTTCTTAGAATGGCAACAGTGTGGAGAGATCTCAGATTCTAAATTTATTTTTTTTCCCTTTCATTTCCTGAGCACAAGTAATTCCCGCGAAGCGAAACGAAACAAATAAAAAACTTTGACTGGCGTTTATTTCTTTTTTATTCTTTAGTCCACATGTTTCTATCGTCGCGATCGTTAAAGATAGTGTAAAAATTTCAACGGTTTTGAAATCTGCTGAAAATTTTACACCCGATCGATACCTTAAATGTGATTTTCTTAACATAAATATTTTTTCAATTGTAACTTTAACATTTTCGCTTATAATTTGGCTGCATTTGACGAAGATATTCATTACGAACGCAAAAAGGACTATTTGAGGTTTTCTATATTCGCTATAGTTAATGATAGAGTGAAAATTTCAACGGATATGAAATCTGCGGAAAATTTTACATCAGTTCGATAACTCAGGTGACATGCCCGTGTCATGTCGGTGAAGGATGGACTCATTCTTTAATATTTTCAGTATCAGTAAGAACACGAAAAGAACTACCACGGGCAACGTCGTGCTGGCCTTCTAGTAATTCATAAATAAATACAAAATATTTTTAAAGTAGCAAATCGGAGTCTTTTTAGCGTTATTTTGCATATAGCTGCGTTTGAAATAGCCGCAAGCAGATTTATATACAGTGACTCTAAATTGAATATACAACTTAATGTGATTATCTTTGAAAGCAGCCCCGATCTCTGTAATAAATTAAAATTTAAACTTAATTTTCATAAAAATGGTAAAGTACGCGTTTAGAAACATATTCATCAAAAAATATAATTCTATATCAACTAAAATATTTCAAAGATAGGCTTTAAATATCAAATTTACAAAGTTCTAGATCACAAATTTATAGTTGCAACCTAGCCAATTTCGTCTAGGTAATAAAAGCACACAATAAATTGTTTTGACCATGTTTTGCATGTAGAGTAACATCTGAGCTCAGGGTTTATATGTTGTAATGTTAAGAAAATATTTTTTAACTGTTCTATTTTCCCACCTGGGTTCCCTCAGGTGGAAAATTGGCTAGTTGAATTAACGACGGCTAGTTCAATCAACATCGCAGAGCAGGCTATTGGCATCTACAGAGCAGGCTATTGGCGAAGTTCCGGGACCAATCCCGAAGGGAAAGATCAAGGACAATACCTCGTAATTTTGAATCACGTTCAGATTACGAGGTAAGCACCTGAGCTGGAACCTTACTCTGCAAACTACCAACGTAAAATTTTTTTTCCAGCGAGTGCTATTTTAAAAATTTCTTTTTCGATGTTTTTACCTGCCTTTGTTTATAATATAAATAGACGTTCTAGTGTAATTCTTAGGTTACTCTATACCGAAAACAAATTATTGTCCTCGATAGAACTGCTCATTTCAATATTGATAAAAACAACCAACATTCGAAAAAAATGTGCAAATGTGACACTTATTTTGGGATAGCGAAATGGCGACAGAAAAGTAGCCAACTTGGCATCCATTCTGAACATGGCAACCCACAGAGACAGAACGAAAACTTTGATTTTAGAAAATAGCAATCGGCTCGAATGACTCGTTTTTTACTGTAAACATTGAAATCTTCTTCCATATTTTCTTTATCTTCCAAAAAGGATGTTTCCTCCTCTTCTTTTTCCACTTCCCTTTTTACTTCCGTTTTCTATTTACTTACTTTTTTCCCCATCCAAATAATTTCCCGAAGTTGTGAGGATCGACTTCTTCGAGTTCCACGTTTTTTTCCCGAAATATCTATTTAAATGCGATTGCAAAATTAAATTCTCTAAAGTAACCCGATTCGCTTTTTCATTTGGCCGCAGCGGTGGAATTTAATTTAAATCTCCAAAAGTCGTTCCCCTTTTTCGTCCCGTTGTTTTTGCTTAGTCTCTTTCGTTTAACGAAAGCGATTTCGGATTCGCGAAGACTTGGAAGCAATCGATCGCAATTTAGAGCAGGATATCGCGTCTCTGAATTACCGCCGGTGGATGTATTTCAATGTGAAGCAATTTTCTGTTCGCCAACATTCTGCAAACAGATATGGAGTGGGTGGGATTTCGATCAATTTCACGAGTTGATTTCGAGCTGCTCCGAGCAGATGCGTCTGTAATCGAAACTGATCTAGGAGACTTCATCAGATGGTAAATTTCCAATTACCCAAAATGAGATATGTTTTGTTTTTATGCGGGAGCGTGATAATTTAGGCTGTACGAAATATTTCCGTCTACCGAATATGTAAGATATAAATTTACTATACAACCGAAACTGATCTAGGATTTCATCATATAATTAATTTCAATTACTCAAAATGAGATATGTTTTGTTTTAATCTAAGCGCGAGATAAAATGTGTAAAAAATGAAATATTTCCATCTACCGAATATGTAAGATGTAAATTTACTATATAACCTAAACTGATCTAAGATTTCATCAGATGATTAATTTCAATTACCCAAAATGAGATATGTTTTGTTTTAATCTAAGCGCGAGATAAAATGTGTAAAAAACCAAATATTTCCATCTACCGAATATGTAAGATATAAATGAACTATATAACCGAAACTGATGTAGGACTTCATCAGATAATTAATTTCAATTAATCAAAATGAGATATGTTATGTTTTAATCTAAGCGCGAGATAAAAGGTGTAAAAAACGAAATATTTCCATCTACCGAATATGTAAGATATAAATTAACTATATAACCGAAACTGATCTTGGACTTCATCAGATGATTAATTTCAATTTCCCAAAATGAGATATGTTTTGTTTTAATCTAAGCGCGAGATAAAATGTGTAAAAAAAAACAAAATATTGCCATCTTCCGAATGTTTCAAAAATAAATTTTAAGTCTTAAACTTATTGGTTTAAAAAAAATTATTTCTACTTTTCTCTATCTACACTATCTGGAATTGATCAAGTGCGCATTGTGAATTAATTTTGCTTCCACAGTGAGCATTAAGACTAAGTACACGTACAATTAAACTTTATTCATAGGACAACATGCTGAATAATTCAGCGTTCATGCTAGTTACATGTAATCGAATAGTTGCGTTTCCGAAATATTTCGGACACACACAATACTTAAGCCATTAATCGAGAAGGCAATAATAAAGTTAGAACCTTATCTAAGGAGGAATCGATGGAGGTATTACGTCAATAAATTTTTTAAGGAATTGTAAAATGTAATTGTATTAAATGTTGCATAAAAATGTCGAATTAATCACAAGTTCGCTTAAAAAAGGCATTTTCTTGACACAGACAAAATTTTTTTATAATGAACCAAAACAGCATGCATGCCAATCAGAGATGTGCTATTTCAATACTGAAAACATGATCTAATCTATTTTGCATATTGCTTTACTTTCTCCCTTAGCTAGCTAATTTAAACAATGATTGAGAATAGTCCCTCTTGCTCTCTTAAATAAAATTTAGTGTCTTTTGTATACTCTTTTTTACTTTTTCTCTTTACCTAGCTAATTTCAATGATCTAGAAAAGTTTCACTCGCTCTCTCATATAAAATCTAATGTCTTTTCTTTAATTCTACTTTTCTACTTTACCATCTCTACTTTATGTAGCTAATTTAAAGTTACTGAAAAAAGTCTCTTTATTTTGCTCTCTCAAATAATATCTAGTGTCTTTTATACATTGCGTTACTTTCCTTCTTTATCAAGCTAGTTGAAACAGTGATCGAGAAATCTCATTCTCTCAAACAAAATGTAATGTATTTTTTTATTGCTTTACCTTCTCTCCTTTACACATACAATTCAAATAATGCTTGAGAAAAGTCTTTTTCTAGAATAAAATCTAGTCTTTTGTATATTGCTTTACTTTCCCTCTTTACCAAGCTAATTGAAACAGTGATAGAGAAAGTCTCTCACTCTCGTAAACATATCGAATGTATTTTTATATTGCTTTCCTTTCTCTCTTTACCTTTATAATTTAAATAATGATTGAGAAAAGTATCTTTCTCAAGAAGTAAAATCTAGTCTTTTGTATATTGCTTTACTTTCCCTCTTTACCAAGCTAATTGAAACAGTGATCGAGAAAAGTGACTCACTCTCGGCAACAAAATCGAATATATTTTTTATTGCTTTACTTTATCTCTTTACCTATATAATTTAAATAACGATTGAAAATTTTTTCTTTCTCTTATAAAATCTAGTCTTTTTCATGTTGCTTTACCCTGTATACCAAGCTAATTGAAACAGTGATCGAGAAAAGTCTCACTTTCTCAAACAAAATCGAATGTATTTTAACGTTGCTTTACTTTCTCTCTTTACCTATATAATTTAAATAATGACTGAGAAAAATCTGTTTCTAAAATCAAATCTAGTCTTTTTTTTATATTGCTTTACTTTCCTTCTAGACCAAGCTAATTGAAACAGTGATCGAGAAAAGTCTCTCACTCTCTCAAACAATATCTAATGTATTTTTACACTGCTTCACTTTCTCTCTTTACCTAGATAATTTAAATAACGATTGAGAAAAGTCTCTCGATCTTCTCTCCAATAAAATCTAGTCTTTTATATATTGTTTTACTTTTCCTCTCTTTGCGTAACTAATTTAAACAGTGATCGAGAAAAGTCTCCCGCTCACACACACGAACAAAATGTCTTTTGTTTAGTACTTCACTTCACCTCTTATGTAAACAGCGAATTAGGAAAAGTCTATAGCTCGCTTTCTCTCTCTCTCTCTCTCTCTCTCTCTCAAATAAAAGTATTCCCTAATAATATTCTTTTACAGTATTCTTATCGCCATTGAACGCCGGGCAATGAGAAAAAAAGCAAGCCCCTGAATATCTCTCCAAAGTGGCTGTAAAGATCGCTCTTACTCACGAAATCCTATTAGCTCCCAGACAAACCATAAGTCTCCGACAAAAGCCCTCGGGCCATTGCTCTTACAGTGGCCACTTGCCACCAGAACCTCACAGCAACCACTCTAATGTGGAGACAATAATCGAGCACTCGGGGCCCCTTGGTGGGGGCGGAATGCCACTCGTATGGACTATCTATTAGGGGCCCTTTTTGTGTCTGAAGGGCCTTCGAGTGAAGAGTGCCGTCGAAAGGCTCGGAGGATCGTGTGAAATATGGAGGCTCCCTGGGAAGAGGAGCCGTTGTATACATAACGCCTTTGACACGTTAGTGTTCTGGGTTCGGAAACGTTATTGAATTGGAGTGTGGTGTGGGGTGTAATTTGCGGAGAAGTGGAAGTCGTGGATTCGTTGAGACGCTGGGAAAAGGGATTAGTTGGGAAAGTTTAGCTGTCGGTAGCAATGCTGGGTTTGTAACTCATAAAACCAATCACCGACCAACCGGTCTGGTAGTTGAGGTGCTAACCTCTAGATCGAAAGGTTCTTGGTTCGAATACGGGATACGCAATTTCTCTGAGATACGCGAAATAAAATTGAGTCGGGCACTTTTCATATCATTTATTCTTCACATAAAAGTACAGGGCCATGAACAGCAATCCAAACTACAGGTATAGTGGTTAAAATGTTAGTCTCTAGATCGGAAGGTTCTTGGTTCGAATCCGGGTTAGTATATGGAAGTTTGTAAGGGTATGGTGTAGAGGCGGCTGTTGCACCTTAAATCTGTCGTGGCCGAAAGATTTCACGTTCGGTTGATGTGGAAGTTTGAAGAGTGGGGTGCCTGCTCAGGTGTTGCTTCGTCATCTGACCGTGGTTCATAATTACGAGGTGTTGTACTCGGATCTTTCCCTCTAGGGACTGATCGCGGACCGTCGTCAATAGTCCGTTGTGTTGCTCTAATACGACGTTAACTAAAAATTAGCATTACCATTTCCCGGACCGTCGTCAATAGCCCAATAGCAATAATGTGTTGCTATAGTGCAACGTTAATTAAAAATAACCAAAACGAATTACCTTCAAACCAATCCAAAATTATGCGTGAAACACGCTTTTCGTGTAAGCAATTCTACGTGCTTATAGTGCAGCTATAAGAATCAAGTTGGTTTTGGGGTGGTATGGCCCAAGGGCTATAGTTGATCAAGTACACATGTGAATGGGAAAAAAGAGGAACTGGGGAATTGAGTCGTGGAACGAAATCTGAAAATATACTTCGATCGCGTTCAGTAGAAACAGTAAACCTCATGGGAAAGAAATAGCCCGTTGTGTTGCTCCAATGCGATGTTAATTAAACTATCTACCTACCATGGGAAAAATAAGATCGTTAGGATAATTCGGGTTCTTGAAGCCCGCGCAGCACACCTAATGGAGATTTGTCCTTGGCGGCGCAGTAAGAATCTCTCTCTCTCTCTCTCTCTCTCTCCCTCTCTCCCTCTCTCTCTCTCTCTCTCTCTCTCTCTAATTATAGTATCAAAGTGATAAAAAATAGTCCATTAAATAGTTATCAAATTTACTATCATCAATATCCTTGGAATAATTAATTTTTTATTGAAAGATGTGTGGTTATCTCCTCCGTTGAAGTCAATGCGCTTGCTACTTGCGAGTTGCAGTTTCGATTGTAGTTAGGTTTGAATCTTCCCTGAGTGCATTACTCTTTTCTCTTAGTACAACGTTCCTCGTGTGTATGTCCATTACTTGATATTGTTTGTCTTGTGTTTGGCGTGGCATGACCAAATAGGGATCTTGCGGCATAACACTAAACCCCAACCAATCCCTTTTGAAATATTTTATGCTTGAGCATTCGTTTTAAGCAATTAAAATAGTCAATAAACATTCTTTGTCACGCGAAAATTACTATACAGTGAAAGGTAAAGAATGTATGACTCAGTTAGACAAATAGTTATGTTTTCTATTAGGATGTCAACAATTTAGTTAACTATTTGTCAATGTAACAAATTTTAAAAAGCACCTTTATATGTACTTTTATAAGCTTGCCACATACAAATAACTTGAAGACACGTCCTCATCGATAAAAGGGTACTTTTGAAATGGACGGGGTGTAAAATAAAACATTTGCTTTCATTTTAATCCTACAGCTTCAATTTCCTCTTTACTTCGGCTATATAAGTAAGAGCTTATTGCCTGTGTTATTTATAGATAGTGTTGGGCGTAATCAACGAATTTTTTTCAATAGATTAATTAGCCCCTAGCTAAAATTTCAATCACCACTAAATAATCATGACAAAATTCAATCATGATTGAAAAATTAACTAAATTAATTAGTGATTAATCATTAATTAGTGATTTAATCGACAGTTTTTGTCATAAGAATACGTTAACTAAATTTCAATAAGTAGAAGTACATAAAATACTTTGGCAATATTTTTTACTTTTAATTTGTACGATTTTTTACGAATCGCGAATCTGGAGAATTTTATAACTGTGAAACAAGCTAATTTAACCAACATATTTGAATAATTTTTTGTAACTTGATTCTTTTTTTTTGTAACGTTTTAAAATATAAACCAATACATAATTCATCACACAACTCTTTTTTTATGTTAATTTTCCTCCTCAATATGTGAATAGGTACATAGATATTTTATTTCAAAACTATTTCCAGGCACATAGTAACATGCTAGATTTAGAATGTTCAATAGAGGCGCAATTTCAATCATATTTTTGTCATGATTACTTAATTAAAACTAAAACCGATTGAATCATTAAATAACGTGGAAGTACTAAAGCTAATCAACCGTTATTTATTGACCATGATTAATTTTTTAGTCATTAGTTTTCAATCCTTACCCCTCCAGACAGGCTCTCATCGAGGTATATCGTCATTAACAAAATTGCCCCTAGATCTAGACTGACGAGATATCTCGTTTTTGGAAAAAACTCACCAGATCTTGGTCTCGTCATCATAAAAAATTCGGTAATATCTTGAGGGTGATATATCTCGTCGGTAAGGTCTTGATAGACGAGATATATCGTCGAAACCACTTGGAGGGTTGATCAGATAAAAATTTCCCCCTATATAACTTCTACATACAATGCATCTGATGTCAATGGAAAAAAAAACGGTGAGAAAAACTTTTAATGCATTTAACTCGCCAAAAAAAGGATACTCACCTCCTCTCAATGTGATTTGAGGTTATTACTTTGACATGCTCCCCCCGAAAGTCCGCCCTTAACTCCCCCACGAAACATCCCCTACTCAAAATACAACCCCCACGCCCCAAACCAAGAATTAAAAGCGAACAAAGCTACAATTAAATTCACCGAATCGTCCCCTTCCCAGAGCGTGGCAGTGCATAAATAGTCCGAATCAGGAGTGACCCTCGACAGCCCGAAGTCACGTGTGCGCTTTGACGGTGGGGGGGGGGGAGGTGGTTCCCATGGTGACGGCTAGCGGTCACGTGACAGGCGGGGGACCGCGGACGTCACTTTTACCTGAGTGAGCCACGTGACCGATCTCTTATTGGAGGCTCGAGAGATTGACAGCGCTCCGCACGTTGAAGTTCATCAAGTGAACCTTTCTATGATTTTCTCCTTTGGAGAGTGTGTCTGGCGGGTTGGGGGATTTAATGTATTTAAATATGTTTAAATGGAGGATGGGAAGCGTTAAATTCGAAGGTCGTATTAATATTTATATACTGCATTGACAAGCGAATTTTTGTATTTCATTTTTTTTTTACGCCACAGGGTTGGACTCTAAGGCATATTTTCTGGCAGGATGAATCGGGGCTTGTTGATAGTTTTGGCGTTTTATGGTTCAAGAGTCATATTTGGCCAAGCTGCGCCAACACAAGACAACGTCAATTAAAAAAGTTTTGAGAAAGTGGGATTTATCTTAGGCTATTAATAAAGGACCGATAAATAAAGACTTTCTTTACAATATAAAAGTAGTCGTCATCAGTAACATCAAATTAATTACGAGGAAACTCTGAGTTTAACTACTAAACAATTGAAAGGTACCAACGAAAAGGAGACGGAATTATATAGAGAGGATGACATTAAAACAAATGCCTACATTGTTTACAAATATCTTATAATGGGACAAAGTAAAGGAATATTTTGTTCTATGAGACAACACAATTATTTCTGGACAGTATTTTCTAGCTTGATAATACTATATTCAACATAAAGCTTCTAACTGCTAAGACCATTATTATCATAGCATTGCTGTAGAAACATGATCTTTAGATATCTCAACTTTATTTCGATTTATACACGTTATATGGAGTTCTGAATATTTCAGAAGATGCATATTATTTATGCTATTTTTGAATATCGATTAAAATTGATTGATTCTTTAATTAACTAAGAGCTACGGAAATTTAAAGTTGAACGTAAGCAAAGAAAATGCAAGACATTCTGATATATATCCTAACTCAACGCACTAAGCTAAATTCGTTATACTCACATTACATGCAAAATAAAGGTGATCAAATTTGTGCGTGTGTTTATCACTGTATTTTTGTTTTTATTATAAAATCATTGTTCATCGAAAAATTTCAAAAATTTGACTTAAAGTACAAAAAAATCCAGAATGTATTTGTTTTTTTAGTTTTAGTACTCTGTTAGACACCCTCTAGCGCGAATGCACGATGCGATACGAGCGGGCATTGAGGCACACATGTTCCGTATGATGTCCAGAGACATCTCGTTCCACAGTTGCTGTAAACGCGCCTCTAGTTCGACCAAACTCGTAGGGTGTCCAACTTACAGTCCCAAATGATCCCAGATATGCTCGATTGGTGACAAATCTGGGGATCGATCAGGCCAGGGAAGGGTGGTAATGTGACGGAGGCAGTCTTGTGACATCCTTGCTGTGTGTGGCCGAACATTATCTTGTTGAAAAATGGATCCTGGGAGCCCTGCCATGAGTGGCATCACATGTGGCTGAATGATGTCAGGGACGTACCGCTGGGCTATCATTGTGCCATGGATCAATATTAGGGGTGACCGTGTATCGTAAGCAATGGCACCCTATACCATCACACCGGCTGAGTGAGCGGTGTCTCTTTGTAAAGCGAAGGCAGGATTGAGGCGTTCAGTACGGGGCCTCCACACACGAACACGATTGTCATCACTGCTCAAATTGAATCTAGATTCGTCGCTGAAGACGACCTGGTTCCATTCCGTTGCAGTCCAATCCCGTCGTGCGCGACACCACTCCAAACGGAGGCGTCGGTGGGTGGGTGTCATTGGCAAGAGACGTAATGGGCACCGCGATACCAGATGTCCTTCAGTCAGGCGCCTTGCGTTGGTTCGGGAAGACGCAGGGGCCCGTAGTGAAGGTGCTGCCTGTGTCTGGATAGCAGCCGATGAGGCAGTTGGCTCTACGCGTGCGTTTCGTATGATGTGACGGTCTTCTCGACGACTGGTCTGTCGAGGGCGTCCTGAGCCTGGTCAACGTGTAAATGACGTCTCTTCTGTCCACTGGCCCAACACCTCCTCACAGTAAAATCAGAACGGCCCACTTGACGAGCTACTCGCCGAGCAGACCACCCAGCTTCCATCATCCCGATGATTCTTTCCTTCTCGAACTCTGACAGCTGTTCATATTGTCTTCATTGGCGGCGTAACGGCTTGTATACCTCAGCGTTTCCTTTGCAAAAGATTAAGAACACTAAAACAAGCTCTGCTTACCTGTTTTATACTCCAAGGAGAACGAATTTCAACCCCTCTAGTGGCATTACGCAATGTGCAATCACGCAAATATATAATATATATATATATATATATATATATATATATATATATATATATATATATATATATAATCTTCTATTATATTATATATTTCAAAATTACGATATCGAATGTACAAGATTATAATGATTACGACATTTTAATGAACTATTTCACTATAAACACTATGTGGCAAAGATTGGGCTTTTTTACTGAAACGAATATAATTCGATAAGGTAGAATTTGAGTGTGCAACCAATATAGTTACTTGGATCTGAGATGAATAGAGACTATTCATTGGCTACAAATATTAAAATCGATGACACATTTCAAAATTTTATATAAAATGAACCAACTGTCACATTATTTTGCGGTTTTCACTAAATAGCTTTACCCAGCATGAAGTTATTTTTTGGCATGAAAATATAGTTCAATTGTTTGAAGAATCGAAGACACCTAATCACGCAAGTAATCTATACTATTCCGCACTCCATGAATACGTGGATTGAAATTGAGTATCAGTTAGGTGTGGCTTAAGCCACAAAGGGAGCCCACATTGAAATATGGTAGTAAGTAGTGACAAAAATGCTCTAATAAATTCTAATATGCATTGTAATTATTTGTGTGCAGTTTTTATACTTTTTTTTCGATACAGTTCCATCCATGCGTTAAATTAAGTTTTTTTATTTATTTCTTATTTTTTATGCCAAAAAAAAAAATTGATGTTATATAAAGCAATTTTGTTAAATCCGCACTCTCATATGACAATTGGTTGATTTTATGTCAAATTTGGAACTGTGCCATGAACTTTTCATCCACATTGTATATCACTTCTGTCAAATAATATAAAATTGGATAAGATAGGATATTGGGGTTTTATGGCGCAAGGTCTAAAATCGAACAAGCTACGCCGAATAAGATTGGTCGTCTTGATGGGTTTAAAATCACGAATCTCACAACTTTGTAATAAAACCTTGATTACTCGTGGTTATGATGAATGAATATCACCTCAGATAACCAGGATATTTGATAATACGGAAGAAGTGACAGAACACAAACCTATACGAAGGACAGGAAAAATTTACTGTACTTTATGTTATAATCATTGTCACTGAAAGATTCGTAAAGCAAGGATAGAGATGAACTATGATGTACATTTGAATTTGTATTATGGTGTATATTTAGTTGATAACTTTAAAATAAATCTGGATGTGAGTAACATGCATTTTAAACTCTTCTGATGAGTCCTTGATGTTACTCTATTTCGTAGCACTTTTCTTTGGGGCCGGGGTAGTCCTGTTCGAAAAGTAGCGGATTACAAACCGAAGCGTTGTGAGTTCGAATCTAAACAAAGACCATCGCGTACACGGGGGCTGGTACAAGTAAAATCTGTCTCGGCCTCAAATGGCCTCACACGTTGGCGTGGTGAAGTTTGGAAATTGGGTTATTTGAAATTTTAAGAGTGGGGTTTGTTGAAGATCTATTGAAAAAGAAATGCAATCCTTGAAAAATAATTGCTCAGTTACCAGTTTTATATGCAACCACTTCAGGATCAGACTTGTCGACATTTTAAAGACTTGTCGACATTCTATTGTTTACAAAATACACGGTACTGTGAGTTTGTTAAACTATTAATTGCAACGATAGACACAGAGAGGCGCATTAAAAATTCACTCTTTATCTCTTCGTAATTTTTTGGTAATTTTTAATTAGCGTTGTACTAGAGCAATACAACGGGCTACTTTATCTCTTCGATATAATTGTGCTGCTCAGTTGCATTCATTTTCATAAACTGTTCACATCGTACTATTGAATACATTCCCTTTTTCATGATTCCGTCGTTAAGAACGAATTACTTCGTAACCGTACCCACTAATGCACTTTTTGAATACCTCTTATCTACCTCCAATGCTCTCATGTCCGAAAAAAAAAAACATATTTTTCCGCTCGTTTGTTGAGGATCGAATACACACACGCGCTCTCAACCCGAACTGCCAATTTTCCCGTATTAATAACAGGACCATCCAGATTACAATCTTAAAGCAAACCCGCTTGGACCGATCGAGTTCCCAAAACGAGGTCCGCATACACTTCTACTTCAACTTCGAGAAGCTTTCTCAGCAGCAGGGGAGCCACGGCGCGATAAACATCGCACACGTGCCCAGATCTCGCCAAGAGATAACGCCTCGTTATGAAAGCATATTCCTGCTTTTGTGCACTTTATGGAATGATAGCGGCATATTATGATGTGAATGAAGTGGGCCATTGAAGGGGAGCTCTTAAGGGAAGACAAGGGGTAGGTAGAAGGTCGTTGTTGGGCTGTCAGTTTATCGCATGTCATCTTGTTTGTGCCATTGTGTGTCTCAAGAATTGGGATGTGGATGTTCAGTTTGAGAGAGAGAGAGAGAGAGAGCCCGTACTCTGTGTTATATATAAATAAATATATCGTTGCGCTTTTTATGGTGCCTCCATTACTGGGGTTTTAGTGCGGGGAATTTGTGGAGGGAAAATGCGACGTCCTTTTAAGCTATTTGTTTAAAAAATGTTCTGTAAAAGAGGGTTTTTGTTATGTTGGTGCTTTGGAAAAGAACTTTTAGGAGACGTCGATAATTCTTTGTAAAAATCTTGAGTGAATTTCTCAAGATTTTGAAGTAAAATTGCGACCTTTCGCTAGCTTCTTTGTCAGTTATCTGTTGCATCGCAACGATAATGATTCTGTAATGGAAACTGTCCTTAAAGTCGTGGATCTTTTTCAACATATGAGATCGCTGCACATTTGAGAGTATCTTTCTTAGTAACACATGCATAAATTATTCATTTTAAAAATAGTATCGAATGGTTTTTATAGCGCAGGCCTTGAAATAGATTTTTTAATACAGGTGCACCTAGTGCACCTAAGTTTTTAAATTAGGTGCACAGATTATATTTTAGGTACACATTAAAAAAAAACGAAATGTAAGAGTATATAATGTAAACTACTTTATTTTAGTTGGGTATGTTTATATAGGTTTTCGTAGTAGATATTAAATAAAAATATTTAAAAATCGAAATTCTCCCTTCTCCGACGTACGGCGGTCGCGACAGTCACTTGAACCGAGCCATCAGAAAAATGTTTCGATCATCGGAAAGTTCTGTTGGCAGTGACACAGGTAAACCTTCCTCCTGTATAAACCCGTTACGGCCCAGCTATTTTGTTTTCGCATAGTGTGTAATTAGGAATTTTAATTACGTTCCTTTAGAGAGAGAGAGAGAGGTTGATACTAATATTTCGTTCAAACATCAAAATAAGATAAAACACGTTCCCTCCCTTCCCTTTTTTTAACGTTAGGTGCATTGCGTGCACCTAGCGGGAAAAAATTAAGGTGCACAATTTTATTTTTATGTGCACAGTGCACCTGTGCACCCAGGTATTTCGAACCCTGTTATAGCGTACTCAAATTTTAGTACATAAATTACATCGGTTTCTTATTATAAAAATGGCTATTGTGACAAGATACAGAAATTAATAAAAACTCTACAAGCATTTATAATGAATTGGATTTGATGCTCATTTGAGAGAGAGTTCATTTTCTGTCGTATAAATAAATATATTTCTGTACTTTTTCTCTCTCTGGTTTTTATATTATTGGTGTATTAGAGAGTGAATATGTAGGGAATTGTGACATCCTTTAATGCTATTTATTTTTGTTATGTTATGTAAAAGTGTATTTTTCAAGCATTCGCCTTCTGAAAGAGGATTTTTGGAAAATAACGTTAATCTCTGCGAAGAGCATGTACCAATTTCTCTTCATAAATCATTTCTCTAACGTTATTTACAAGCTATAAAGAGTTTAACCCTTTATTTACTGTTATTTTCCATTAATATAATGTTTCAAATTACCATTAATATAATATTATTATTACTAAAATAGTATTACCGTAAAGTCCTGTCGGGACTTCAAAATCCCAAATAATTTTAAATGTAATTAATGACCTTGATGATGACTTGTAATAAAAATTGTGCTATTGGGTGTTTACTTGCACCTAAATGAAGTACTTTAAAAAGTTAACACAAATTTTAAAAACTTTTAAGAAATTCAGTAAATAAACAGTTAAACATTAAGACTTCAACTATCGCATTTTCACTGTGATAGCCATAGAAGTATTTTTAAAGTATTTAAACACACACTGTATATTCTATCTCTTTCACAGTCCATATTTACACATGTCTAGGTTTTCAATGAAACTTAAAACCTTATTACATAATACGTCGTAGTTTGCATTAAATAAAACTTTTTTTTCTTAGAACCGTTTTAATTATTTTTAAATTTAACTTAAAAATGTCGAATAAATACAAATTGAAAGATCAAGTAATTCACATTTGTTATTGATTTTGATAATGTTTTCCACTCGTCATCAAATGCGTAATGTGTTATCGGTTTCTGCAGGGAAAGTTATATTTAAATTTAGGATCAATCTAGAGCTCAATCTGTAAAGCAAAAATTATGAATTTGATCAAGTTTTAAAACAAAATTCTATCATTTCTATTTAATTACGTGTCTGTTATGTTATTGATTTCTGTAGTGAAAGTTAGATTAGTTTGGAATTGATAATAATGATTTAGTCAGAAAAAATAAATTGAATAAGGATAATGGTTTGGAATATTCAACTTGAATTCAATCGAATTACATAAACTTATGCTGTTGAAGGAGATGTATTTTACTGAATTGCTGAAATGGCTCATCAAGCTGAAATGACTCAGACGAGAGAAAATGTTTTACTCTTTTAGATTATATCTTTCTAAAAAAAACAGCACAAAACCATAAATATGAATTACTTCCTACAAATAAAATAGTTGCTTAGAAAACATTCTCTTCAATTCTTGAACGAGCGTAAAAGAAATGGGAATTCTTCATACGTTCAAAGATAACATTTTAAAACTAGTTTTTCCTCTTCTGATTAATTTGCATACTTATGGTGATGGAAGCTCTGTTCCACTTCAAAAACTAGACCAGTTTTATGATGGCGTTTTTCATCTTTTTTCAATCATTTTTGGATTTTCACATTTCGACAACTTAACGTTAATTTGATACACCATAAAGTGAGTTGTAATTTAGCTTTGTACTTAATAATTTCTTTTATTTTTCATCTCGTCATCTGACCGTGGTTCAAAATTACGAGGTGCTGTCCTCAGATTTTTTTCTTTCCGGAATGATACCGGACCGTCACCAATTGCCCGTCTCCATACAAACCAATAGCCCTTCCAGTATCACACTACAACTCACTAGAGACCACATTCTTCAACTGTGGCTGGAGGAATAGAACAGAGATGCCACAGGCCGCTCAACACACGATCTCTTAGACGTCTCCATGGTTACCCGCATCAAAGATAGACGGCTTTTACAGTTAATAACGGGCCATGACCCATTCCCCAGATATCTCCACAGATTCGGGTTATGTAAAACCAACCAATTCTCTTGTGGAATAGAGGAAACTCCAATGCATTATGCCTTGGATTTCCCTCTCACAAGCTCCCTTCATCTGCATTGCCCACTATCAGGACCCACCCAAGGATGACTAAACCTAGCACTAAAGCATAGGAAGTGCAGAGAAAACATTTGTTAAATCAGTGATATTCTGACAACCCGCGGCAGGGATTTTATAGCAACGACATAAACACAGTTCCCATATGACCATCAAGAAAACCTAGCAGAAACTGCAAATAAGAAACTAATAAGTATCCAAGGGAGACTACTAAACCGGTCAATCCTTACAAGTAGAGTTAATCCTTACATGAGGGGTCTTCCCTGGCTGAATGTGTTGCTACAGTGTTACGTTAATTGAGGCGTGTCACTGCAAAAGGACCTATGTTCATTTTTGGTTGTAAAAGAGTGTATTAAACGGTGTATTAACAGCTATGCAGCTAGACGCATGGACGTGTGTCAGAGGATTATATTATGAGTCGGTAAGAATAATTCACAATAGTTTTATTGCGATTACCACTTATAATTTATTTGCAACAGTTTTTCCGCAAATACTGGAAAGTGGGAAGGGATATACGTTCTTTTACGGGTGACACACCTCAATTAACCACCTACCTACTGTCCATCGAAGAAGACTCGTTGTCTGAAAAGCACCATGAAAAAGTCCCTCGTTTATAAGTAGCTTTACTGAACATTTCAATACCATCGAGTATCTGGGAAGGATCTGTTTGAAATTCCATCTAGAGTATTGATCCATCTTCAATTTACTAGAATTCTAATAACAGGTAAATCATCGATGGAAATCCTCATTTCCCGTTTTGACCCAAAACTACGTCTTATGGTACGATGCAGATTAGTGGTGGTGTTTTCAGTTGTGGTGTGTAACGGCAGTCTGACTTATGAGTAGCATCGGGGAGCCATCATTGCATTTTTAATGGATATTTTGTAGTCAATACGTGGATACAAGAGACTTTTCAGCCTCTGGTACATCTTCAGTCTGCGAAATACCGAATCCCTGACTTAACCCTTCTTTGATTCCAAACAGAAAGTGGAGTGTCCATGGTTAACCCCCCAAATGCTGTCTACAAGACATCAAAATCAGACCAATTTTACTGATGACGAGATACTTGGTCGAGACATCCACCTGGAGGATTAAGGCCTCAGTGATAATGGAAATACAACTTCGCCACCATGTGGGACAAGTGATCTCCTATGAAATTGCATTGGAAAGGAACTTTTGAGTTACGTAATTGGTAAGTGTAAACATATTAGTAAAGGGTTATAGGGTGTGGTAAAGTAATCGGTTCAATATGAGCATTGAAGATTCGGGTACGCGCTTGCCCCACCATACCATGAATAGATTAGACTCATACATCGACCTTCAAATTAAATAGACAGCATGCTAGCGGAGTCGCTGTCGTAAGATCTCAAAGGGGTTAGTGTTTTTAATTACGCTGAATAATCGCTTTCACCCAATCAACGATATGTTCCACAATAGGCTTCATGCTTTTTCCCAAAACCACGTGACAACTTCAAACCGAGTGATCGGAATAAATAGCATGACGCACATACTCCGTCTATTTCATTAGAGGGTGGATGGTCTCAATACCAAACGCCTCACCTCCTGACAGTGCTGAATCGAGTATTTAACTCCTACATGCTAAGAAAATCCAGGTTCTCTGTCTTAGTTCTGGTCAAATCAGGTGCACAGTCACTCTTTTTTGACATAAATACCTCTTTAAAAGCTGAACACTATCTGAGGACATGTATGAAAACGTTACAATTGTTTAGTCTTATTATTTAAGAACTAGAGGAAACATCTAGAAGATAAATATAGCATCGTGTATAGAAAGGGAAATGATCTTTGGACCGAGTGTGCATGCAAATTGAGGGTGGGAAGGGGATCACAATAGGTCGATATTCTAAGGCGCTGGACAGGTTTTGACCAATGTAACCGGATTGGGTGGAGTGAGGACAGCGTAAGTGGTGTAATAAAAAAAAATTTGCTATAATGACAGGTCTTTAATAAATAAAATTGTCCTTCAATATTATTATCAAACAGCACTTTAATCGTTCAAACTGCTGATTAATTGTTGTACATACACAATATACAATCGATGTTCGTATGACTCTTTCATTCATTCTACAGTTCAACACCAGGTTAGTATTAACGTCAAATCTCAGATTTGTGTCTTCTACACAACATACCAACTTTTCAATGCTTTTTGAAGATATACAATGAATGAATTAACTTAGAATATATTATTTATTCATTGAAATAATTGTTTAACTTAATTTTTAGTGTACCCTAAATAAGCTATGCATTAAAAAAATGAATAACTACTGCGTGTGAACTAGAAAAGTACGTCGATCACCTCACAGATGCAGCAACCCGATCTCCTTTGTTAAAAAGTACCAGCGTCTAACGAAGGGTTAAATCAGGGATCTCGAGGCAAGTGGATTCAATTATACCCGACTTCCACTTCGCACTGCCCGACAAAATTAAGTCCCAAAACTTATTTTCCCACATTTCCCATTCCCACAGCGTTCCGCGTATGGGGGACCATAAAACACGACACAACAACCAGCATCCATTAAGGAAGACGCGCCGTCATCTATGGCCGGCACACTGCTTGTTATGCGCAATATAGATTATGGCCGCAGATATCCTTTTCCCTAGTGCGCTTTGTCCATAGCGGTGGGTATAGCGGAGCGACCAATTAGAAAGTATACAACGAAACATCTGCCCGCTGTCTTCTCACGCTCCCCCCTCCTCGTCTGCGCTTTCCGAGGCAGACGATTCTGGTGGGTGTTCCACGGTCATTTGTCTCAATTTTGGAAGTAATTCGAACGGTTGTGAGTTTTTTTTTTCGTTTTATTGAGATGAGCTGATTAATCGGCAGAGCTACAGTTGTTTCTGTTTGGAAAGATCGGTGAATTTGTGCTTGATGTTGAAGGATTCGAAATTGTTTCGATTTTTTATACATATATCCGTAACATTTTTCGGTGCAATTTAGATGTGTCAAGTAATCAGTTGAGTTAGATTGTTTTCTATTTCATTATACTCGGTGAATTCGTATTATATACATAAGAATTCAGTGTAATGTTTCGCCGACCAACCGGCATAGTGGTTAAGGTGTTAGCCTCTAGATCGGAAGGTTCCTGGTTCGAATCCGGGTGCGGGCATGGATGTTTGTAAGCGTATG
Organism: Metellina segmentata; assembly: GCA_947359465.1. NCBI lineage: Eukaryota > Metazoa > Arthropoda > Arachnida > Araneae > Tetragnathidae > Metellina > Metellina segmentata. The sequence goes on from OX375881.1 coordinate 101,195,153, forward strand.
GTGTAGAGGCGGCTGGTGCACCTTAAATCTGTCGTGGCCGAAAGTCCTCACGTTGGGTTGGCGTGGAAGTTTGGAGAGTGGGGTGCCAGCTCAGGTGTTGCTTCGTCATCTGACCGTGGTTCAAAATTACGAAGTGTTGTCCTCGGATCTTTCCCTTGAGGGACTGATCCCGGACCGTCGTCAATAGCCCGTTGTGTTGCTCTAGTACGACGTTAACTAAAATTACCATTACCATTATCAGTGTAATGTTTCATTAATGTAATAATCTTTAGTGTTTATAAATTGACGTTTTATAGCCATTGAATTGAAAATAATATTCAATTAAATCCTTTATTGAATAATAAAGAAAGAGGAATTATGTCAATTTTGAAAACAATTGTCAAGAACATTTTTCTGTTTTGTTAAGATGAGCTGATTAAGCGATGGATCTCTAGTTCGTCCTTCTGTTTTAAAAGCTCGGAGAATTTACTTCACATTAAAAGAGAATCAGAATTGTCTCAATCTTATAATTTATTTTTTGTAACGTTTTTCTGTGCCATTAAGATATGTCGACTAATCGATCGAATTAAAGTTGTTTCTATTTCAGAACGTGATGAATTCGTATAAAAGTAAGAATTCAATATGATTGTTATTAAAACATGTTTTTATTGTTTTATAGAATACCTCAATTCTTTAGTGAAGAATAAAAATTGATACATCATACTATCAAACATAATTCAATTAAATATTTATTGAAGAATAGAATAATAAAGTGAGGATTATGTCGATTTTGAAAATAGTTGTCTTGAATATTTTTCAGTTTCGTTGAGATCCACACTTTTGCTTATAACACATGTTCAGGTTTGTCCCATTGCCTTCTGAGCATGCGTGCTTATAGTTGATACTACTGTGATCACGTTACCGAAGTATGACCTTGAAGTAGTGTCATCTTCTGCTTCAGTATAAACGTGACCGCTCGGCTAACAGTATGCTCCAAGGAGGAATAAAGAGCAGTAATCCTATTTCTATGGCCAGAAGGTTTGACAGGGGTTGAAATTCATTGAAGGCTTACGACACAATACAGTGCGCTACAATTTAGAAATGTGTATGAGTGGATCGAGAATCTTAAAAAAGGCCGGACAAGCGTGATGCCCGAAGAAAAAGTAGGACGCCCGTCAAACTCTACCACTGACGAGAAAATTCAGCAATCTCGAGAATGTTAATTGCAAACCAGCGAGTTACCTTTGACAATGTAGTTCGTTCTCTGCAGATCTTTTGACGAAGAGAGAAATGGCCCTAAATGACCAGTCAGAAACCTTCTTCTTGGAGGAAAAATGCAAGCTTGTGGACCACTACTGGGCAAAATCCATTGAAAAGAAAGGAGACTATAAAAGAAAATGACAAACTTGTTCAAATCCAACATTTGTGTAAATAAATTTTAAAAAAATAGTCCGGATACTTTCTGACCTCATATGTGTGTGCCGTCAGTGTCTAAAGGACTGTGTATATTTTCATAAAATTACCTTCTGCGAGTACTCACACTGATTTAGTGACTGAACTTCAGTTCGTCAGTGTGTTTTCACATATTAAATGTTTTATGTCTGTGTGTTCGTGCAAAGATCACATAAAATGTATTCATAATAATACCAAACAATTTTAAATATTAGATGCTACATATACTAGTTTAGAGAATAAATTATTTAAATTTCCTTTGCCTACAGTTATAAACAAGTCCCATACAAAAGCAGCTGGATACCCATAACAAAATCAACCTTAATTTGATAGTTTTGGAAAACATGGGATGAAAATTAAGCATTTCGATTTTTCGAATTGTTTTACCTATACAACTGGAAAAGCAATTACTTTCAAAAAATATTTTTTAAGAAAGATAAACTCTAATGCTTCATTTATTTTGAGTCTTAGGCCCAGTGCATACATCCGGTTTTTCAACGTGCCAAAGCCCAACTGTGCACACATAACCGTGAAATGACGCACGAACTCATTTCGCGCCATTTGCGATACATATTCTATCGAAGAAAACGTGTTTTTCGCTTATTTGTTGTAAAATAAGTATATTTTGAAACAAAATAGACGTTACTGGATACAACCATTTATTAATTATTATTTATATTCCATTTGTTTATGCAAACAAGTTACTTCAGAACGGAGAATCATGTGCGGCGACCGTGCGTCGCCGTGGGGAACTGCAGTACAAATTGCACCCAAGTTGGACGTGCATCGCCCCAGCGGCGCTGGAGGCATGTGTGCACTGCTCCATTGGATCTAATGTATCTCAGACCGCATTTGCGTTGCGGCAGCGGCACCGCACGTTGAAAAATAGGATGTGTGCATCGGATCTTATAATTTCTTTTTGGAAATATTAAAAAATTCTAAATATTTTGGACAGACGATATAAAGAGAACAAAACATTAAATTTTGCACTAGAGGTAGGTTGAAATTAGTTTTTTTTTTAAATCCAATATTACAAAAGACGCGTGTTCATTTTCTAGACGGACATGTGAACGACTAACTTTTCTCAAAAGCCTTTGGTTTAACACCCATGGTTGTAGAATTCCGTTTTATGAAACGTATTAAAACATACAGCACAAAACCTTTCAAACCAAGATTAGCAGCTAAGATTACCTACATCTATGGACTCAACGAATTAGCAAACGGAGGGTTGCGAGTTCGAAAACTTGGTCCCGTCAAAGACCATCGTGTATACGGGGCTGGTGTATGTTAAATATGTCGTGACCTCAAGTGTCCTTACATTGGTGTGGTGTGGACGTTTGGAGAGCGGTTTTCCAGATCAGGGATTGTTCTCGTCATCTGAGCATGGTTCAAAATTACTAGGCGTTGTGCTTGGATCTTTCCCTTCAAGGTTGATTCCGGACCGTCGCCAATAGCCCATTGTTTTGCTCCAGTACGACGTAAATTAACTTCCTACTCACGTGCAGCAATATTATTTCATTTTTTTTTTCTCGCTTAGAATCAAGTTTGCATTTTTATTTATTTATTAGTTATAAAATGCAAGATCTCAAAATAGAAAGGGATGATGATTGCCATCTTTAGAATAACTATTTTCCGCCGATTTTTTTATAAAGTTTTATTTTGCTCTGATTTCTGTAGTTGTACTTACAATAAATATTTATTTTTTAATAAATATTAATTCCATTCATCACACGCAACAATAAACCCACAAACAAATTCAATTTAAAACCGTTTGCAGGATAGACTCATATATGTTTCAAGTTAAACTTTGCCGTTTTTTTTTTTATTATTATTATTATTTTTTTTTTTTAATATTACTGTTTTAAAAAATCCGTATTAGAGCATTTTAAATAATAAAAATTCATTGTCATAGTAACAGAATATCAATGTTGCCTATTTTTTGAAATGGAACTATATTTAAACCACTTATAACATCTGATAAAGTTCGCTGTAAACTTATTTTTTTTAAAAACAGTTTTCAATGGAGTTTGCATTTTGTAAAATAGCAATAGATTACCTTTGCTACTATTAAAGTTCAAGTAAGTTCGCTTTTTATATGCATGCCACTCAATGAAATTTTCAAGAAAAAATATATTCGCTTTAAAAAAATTGGTCATGATTATCTTATCAAAATAATTTTTCATCCTTCCCTTAAAAATTGCGGAATTGGCAAATGTCGCATACCTTGTGCAAATACCAGAAGTAAAAATATTTGTGCTATAGTATTCACAGCAGATTTGTCATTTTTATTATTTGAGTAATGGCAATTTTACATGAAATGAAGAGGTATTAATAATCACACACACACACACCCTAAAAAACCCTAAAAATTTATTTTTGTGTTCGGAATCACCGGCAATGTTAGTATCACCTTTCGTAGTTTTCTTTTGTCCTGCAACAGGGATGCTATGTATGTGATGCTATGTACGCGTGCATACTCTTTTCGTACATAGTATGCTGTAGAAATTGTAAAAATATCGAAAAGGTGTTAAATAATTATTTTCTATACACTTAAATGGTACTGGCACTTTTCAATCTACAGTTCACCATTTCAACCAGAGTACATTTGGGTAACTGCAAATATGAAATTAATTTTCTGTTAATTTCCTGTTACACTGAAGTAATAAAATGAAAAAAAAAATTATCCCCTCTATACAATTTTATCCACAAGACTCCGTTACTAGTTGTCCACTAGAAGGGCTTTCTTACTTGAGTAGTTTGGTTGCTAGGAAACTAGATTTACAGATTTTTAGAATGGAATATTTTTCGGGTGTTACTCTTTTTAAGTTGGCTTAAAGAACTTACGTAAGATCCCTCCCCTCACATAAAAATCAGTGTTTTCTAAATTATCCGGAAAGTTCCTCTAAGAGAGTAAGAGTATTATTTTCGAATACAACTGTCCTATAGACGTATGTCTTTTGTATAACGCGTTATTCATTTTACCATTTATCCTATTTTAATAGATTGTCTAGTATATAACCAATCTTCGCCGACACTTTTTAACAACTCTAATTTATCGAGATTTCATGTTGGTAAATTGCTTTCCAATCTTTTTGGAGCTTCTTTAATGTACTCATACTTTTATGTGCTTTTGGCGCATTTTTTTATGTCGCTGAAGTAAGAAAGTCTTACAAAATAATCTGTATTCTTAATGACAAATAATAAGCTTCAGCAGAAACTAATTAACGAAAACAGTTAGAAAACTGAAAAAGTATCGTTTTTTTTTTTTTTTTAGGAAAAGAAGCAGAAACTGTAAAAAAAAAAAAAAAATGGTTAAAATATCTTTTTAGTTTTTAGACTATTTTAAACTCCTCTCTAAATCTCTAATTTTTAAAAATTCGTTGAAAAAATCTATTTTAATAAAATCAAAGGACAATTTACCGGAAATGAAAAGAACATTTTATCATACTCGAAATGAAAATTTAAAATTTCATCACGGTAAACAAGCATCATTTAAGTTTACGGAAAATAATTTTTTAACCCCGTTTTAACTTTGTCATTTATACTACAACTTACTTCGGACGTAAATATGTGTATATGATGTATCCATCCATATAATAAAATTCAAATTCGTCGCACTTCTGCTGTAAGACAAACGACAATTTTTTTTTTCTTCTAAAATGACTACTACAGAAGTTGATTTTGAGTTTCGAAGGGATCACGAATGTTCCCGTCAGTCATTTTCAGTAAAAAAGGCGAATTTTCTGCGCTTAGTTTTGTACTTAGTTTTCCTGTGAATATGTTTTACTTGTGGTATTCTTGCACGTAGTATGCGATATTTTCGATTATCATCATCAATATGAGATTACGGTAAATTAAATTGTTACGGCACTCGAGATTTATTTATTTTGAAACAAATACATTCCATTTCTTGAAAATTCCATTCAGCGGACACGTCGAATAATGAAGCTTGTGTTAAAAATAAATATCAGTGTAGATAAAGCAAACTCAATCGATTACAATTTTTCATAAAACGAGGTTGAATTTACAGCGCTCTTACAAAAAGAAAATATCTGCTTTCAACAAATGATTGACGTTGGGGAGGGGGAGGATCAAAAAGGGATTTCCTGTCGAACCTGATCTTTACTGGCCCCCCAAGTCCGGTCAGCAACGCCGAGGCGTTCTACGAAGAACCCCTGACTTAGCCGGCCCACTTGAGGAGCGGATCAGGTTCGACCAGTATACTGTTTTTTTCTAAATCCCTATAACCAATTATTGAACTTCGTCTGATTATTGAATTCAATGCTTAAAATGTACGTAATGTTTTGATTAATGCTCATCGCGTCATTTTAGGTGTCTTGTCGTGGCATGCATTATTCAGCCACCGATAGATAACTCTGCGATGATCAAACTAGGCACCTTCCGAACGCGGGACCAAGACTCTACAATTGAGCCATCGGAGCCTGTAAGAGTTGCTGGTAACATAGCACTGCTTTCTACTTTTCACTGAAGCCGACAGAAATGTTTGAGTTATTTGAGAAGGGGTTTTTATTAATTAAATTGATTATAAAATAAAATTAAACATGCTTCGTGTTTAATAATTTTTTTAATTTCGAAATAAATAATGTTTCTTGAGTTTTGAAAGAATAAAATAGTATTTCGAAAATGCAATTTTTTGTGAAGAAAAATATTTTACAATGCAAAGGCGAATTAACAAAAAAAAAAGGGTATATATTCTGTTTCAAAAAAAAAATATACTTTCATTATTTTGAAAAAATGCGTTATTTTGCATTTTCAATCAACTGAGGTTACACACGAGGTACCGCAATTGGGTACTAGGGACAGTCACGTTGACCTCTGAACCATCTCTCTCTGACCACGTGTATATTTCTTTTGGAGTTGAACTAGATTATTCTCGACTTCAAGTAAAAAAATTAAGTAATGTCGAGGACCGTCATTTTGACATTACAAGAACGGGTCGTTTTATTTAAAATTATCTTTACTCTGTAGCGTGCTTAGAGACCACAACAAAAATTGACTTATGATGCAGTAGTGTATATAACAGTTGTAACTATATTCTGCCATGAAGTACTTTTTGACTGACGAAGTTGCACAGTTTCATTTCTGCTTGCTAAATTGGTGACTGACGGACGTGATTTGTACACGCAAAAAATTACTTCGATGGATGGTTCACGATGGATAGTTGAATCACCAATGCTATGCTGATCACTTTCAACAATCCTCTGAGGCTCTGTGATAGCAGACACTGCTCATTTACTATGACGGCTTCACTCCATTCATTGCTGCTCAGCCTTCGCTTCACAAGAGGACACTAACACTCTGCTGCTATAAGCAACAGTGGCAATCACAACTGTGATCTTAATACGGCTGTCACAGTCTCACGCAAATGGCAATCATTCTACTAAGGGCGTCATCTATCGAATTTCGACTACAGCTGAATTCTGCTTGTGAATTATTATAGCGAGCTTAGCCACCACTACAAAAATTAACTTATGATGCAGTAGTATATATAATCGTGTAACACAACTCTACCTCTAAGACAAAAGTTGCTGTCAACAGTTAACTGGTGTACAGCTGCACTGTTTCATTCCGAATTACTAAAACTCCAACAGACATTATAATTAAATCGAATCCTTACTGTAGTTTTTCAATTGAAAGATTCGATTTCTATATTGAAACCTTATACCTATTTAGAATGATAGATGTAATTACTATAGAATTAGTAATTACATCTAATTATTAGACTATTAATAATTAAACTATAGAATACCGCTCTCAATAATACCAATGAAACATGAAAACCAAGTGAATTGAATTGCTTTAATCGTCTTGCGATGAAAATCTATGTCAAAATTTAGAAATATTCTTGAATTATAGCTTATGGTTACCCGTTTTAATTCAACGTAATCTATCTTATTTTAAAATTATTTCAACTTTATTCTGGTTATTTTAAAATAAAAAGTTACACACACTGTACTTAAAAAGGTTTTGCACATTTTATTTATTTTTATGAAACATAGAATTCCATAAATAATTACGTAATCAATCAAGTATTTAAGGAAATTTGATCGAAATATACATATACCGTCAAGGAATTACTCATGGTTAATATTTTGCAGGAGAAATAAATAAATCATTAAAATCTGACTCTCATATAATGTATCTACAATTGGTAATATACAGGAACACGTAAATAAAACAGTAACAAAATTCGGACCCTTGGAAAAATGTTGAAAATTCTGGGGAAAACATCTGTTCAAACGAGTTGAATTTCGACTTCCTGAATATATTCTGAAATAGCACAATTCGATTGCAACCATATTCACTCCCCTCCCCCCCTTGTAACGGTCAAACTCTGAAATAAATCATTCAATTGTTCTGAAATTTTAATCGTTTGTTTTTTATGCACGTTCTTTACATCCACTAATTTTTATCGTAATCAGACAACTCCCTCTGGTGTATCAATTTTTTTGTTATTGAGTGTATTTGATTGATTCGAATTATATTTTAGTGAATTTTTCAATTTTTTAAATGCTATTTCATTTTTACTATATCTGCAGTATCGCAGCTTAAGCATAATACAAAAATACTTCCAAAAGTAATTGTTAAATGTTATTTCTTTCAGCAATTCCATCTTTTTATTCTTCTCTCTTAAATATTTTGAGGAACTACGTCAGAGTTACAGAGGAGGAGTTAAAACTGTAGGCGTGGCTTCTCTGGTGACAAGGGAGGTTACGCAGATTACTCTCGGTTTGGAAGTGGAGCCTTTTCAGGCTCTTATTTATCAGTTTGCTCGAAGAAAAACTTTTGTAGAGAGGTGTTAAATGTTTTTATTACTGTTCGTTGACGAAAATTTTTACTGGTTATGGAACAGTTGACATTCTCTTTTGTACGAAGTTTATGTTAAGAAAGAGGAAGTATTTTTAACTCCTTTCGCAAAATACTTCAAGAAAGTCTTTAAAAGAGTTCTGTTGTCAAATGATTTGAATCAAAATCTTTGTTATAAATCTTAAATTTGTAAGACATTCAAATTAAGAAGCGTTTGAATTTCCTTTTCAGAAGTGGTTTCACTGTCTTATTAGTCTACTTGCTAAGAAGCCCAATTTACGGAGATAAAAGATGGCAGGTCTCAAGTCTGGTAGTAGCATACAGTCAGTAAAGTCAATTAAAGGAAAATTCCTTCAAGAACTTATCCACTTAAATATATATGATGCTGAAATGGTTTTAAGATGAAATCGCTTATTAGCTTTATTTAAAACGAGCATAATTATCCGGCGTTTCTCGAGTTGAAAAAATCACTTTACTCTGTCATAGAAAATGCAAATATAGAAAAAATAAGTGAGCGGTTAATAATTTTTTGACATTTTTATATCTTCTAAAATTTAGTTTGGATGAAATACGAAGCCTGCTTTATCAATCAATGTAATCCATTTCACATACAACGAAGAATGTTTTTGTTGAAGATCAAAATACAAAAGTTGATAGGTGATATAACTATTACAGATGTCGATTTTGAGTTTTGGTGTGATTGTGAATGGCTCTTAAGGTCATTTCCTCTAAAAATGACAAACTTACAAGTATTATTGCAGCCAGTTTTTCCACCTATAGATTTTTGCTTAGAGCAAGTACTCTAGGCTCTAGGAATGCGATAGTTCCGAATTCCACCATCATTATGATAGGCTGACAAATCATATTGATACATTTATGATGAGGTACAGCTTCAGTCTACGTTTATCGCGGTGGTAGCGAGTTATGGCATAAAACTCGTTAAAGTAATCCATCTGTATTACGGTTATTTCGTTTTTTAAGGCAACCTCCGGCAAACGGAAAGTTTAAATTTTCATTTTGAAAGATTCTAGAAAGTTTATTCCATTATTCTAGATAGTACTTTCAAAATCCGTTAAACTGTCGTTTGATTTCATTGATTCGTTTGAATTTTTTTTCTTTGATTCCATTGTTTATTTTAATTTTAAACTATCCTTTAATTTCATTGGTCCTTTTTAATTTTTTTCTTTGATTTCATTGGTTCAATTAATGGCTTTTAGCCAGTTATGGAATTTTCTTTCATTTTAATTTATGTCACGATACAGTGTTGTCGTCTCAAGTTGAATTTTATATATTTTATTTACGTATATTTATATTATTTACGTATGCAATATATTTTTAAAACGTTTACAAATATGCTTCTGAAGCTCGTTACTTTCCGTTGTAAAAATAATTATTTCCTTAACGACATTCAAAGTGCGCCAAAAAAAAAAAACGCCAATGCTGTTGCCATTGCGATAAACGTAGGCTGAAGCTGTACCTATGATGAATTTCTTTTCAAGCAAATACATTTTCCTTGAAAATTCCATTCAGCATGTGACATAACAGCTTGTTCAAAACTTAAATGTGTTTAAGTACGGCGAAACAAAGTTAATTAATTATAAATTTTTAAAAATCCGGAAGATCAGCTTTTCAAGAAGAAAATAAATGTTTCCAACGAATATTTGTGATTACATAGTTGCAGATGAAAAAAATAGCTTCAACTCGTAAACACTAGTGATTTGCTGTAGCTCATTTCTTAAACTTTCAACTTTTCAACTATCCTAGTTAGAATATGTCATAACCATGATATTATTCCAAGGTCAGCAGTCTTATTTATAATTCACTTTACTCCAACTGACATGTAGTTTTAAATTGAATCCTTGTGGCACTTTTTTAATTGAAAGATTTTGTTTCTAAATGGAAATGAGGAACTTATTTAAAATGATAGATACAGATACTGGATTACCGAGTATTGCTTAATAAGCCCACTGATATAATTGGAAACACTAAAACAAATGTAAGTTCTATTGATTTGAATTGCCTTTTAATGAAAGCCTACGTCAATTTTTTTTTAATCATTGAATTACTACGTATGGCTACATTTCTTATTTTAACGATAACAGTCTTATTGTAACTTAACATGACTATAGATTTATTTTTATGAAATTTAATAAAGGAATGACACACTATTATGGAAAGTTTATTGAAATTCACACATTCCACCAAGAAATGAATCCATGTCTTTATCGGTATTTTGCACAGAATAAATAATTCGTTTAAAATTAGAAAATGAAATTAATTTTGACATTCCCAGATACCAAGTAGGAAACTAATACTTTTATTATCAGCGGGTTTTTCGCTTATGCTTTTCGCATTAAATAGACTCGTCTCCTTACAAAATGCAAGCTATACAAAATTAAATGTTTTTGATCAGTTCATATTGTTAATCAAATATTTATAAATAGTTGATTTTTTTTGAAGAAATGAAAAAATAAGTTCAAACATAAATATTGTAATTTATGTTCTTTAAATATATATATTTTTTGAAAAATATGTTTTTAAAACAGTACAGGATGAAACAATTTTTAAGTTGCGTACCACAATCGTAATAACACTCAATGTTATTCTTATGGGGATTTTAAATTACTTTTAGCCCCCCCCCCTACACATCTAGGACCAATAAAACGGGGTTTAATATGCAACCTACGTTACCCTCAGAGCTCTAAAGAATAAGAAAACTAAATTTCTTGTGGATAGGTCAAACGGTATCGATTTGTATAAAAAACACAGATGCACACAGCTTTATATCGATAATGTGAGAGAAAATTTTCAGTGTTAACAAACAAACCATCGGATGACGAGAATTATACATCCTGTAACTAATACGGAATAAGTACCATGTTGCACCTACAACCATAAAAACACTTGTGCCATCTACATTTAGCTTTACAGAAAAACCTCTATTGAGAAAATGTCCGTCTCAAAAATATTCATTATTTTTGTTTGAGATATTTTTTAACTGACTATAATAAAGCATAGAAAGAAATTTGACGTACTATCATTCTTTACACTATTTAATAATATAATACAAGTAATAATAGCATTTTCTGTTGATATGTTTTTTTTATATCCAATGGTGGGTAAAAAAGACAAAACTGAAGCTGAACAACAGAACAGAAGTAATGTAATAAAAGGCAACAGAAGAAAGTCTATGGACCCATTTGGTCCTTCGCTTCCCAGTAACATTCCCACAAACTTGTAGCGGAGAGCGCAGTACATTTTCGAAGGTGATTATAGTCCTTGAGTTCCTGAAAGTTGCAGAGCTTGAAGCGTGGATCGTCAAGGAAAGGATGCCTATCCGATGTAAATGCCTTGCAAGGCAGTCGTGATCAGTATCGAGGCATTTTCTGTTGATATTATGTTTAAAATTCCTAATATAACAACATATTTTTAACCATAAGCGTTTACCGTGGTGATATACAAAACTATTTAAAGTGAAACAATGATGTAACATTTCAATATATGATTATTATTAGACTTGCTTAATACAATATAGGCTTATTAATTGCTCCATAGATATCATACAATTCTAAATCAGAGTAGTTAAATTCTTAAATAAATTTAAACTATTTACTCAAACTTTGACAAGAGATTCATTATTTTAATTTTGTCATATTTTTAATTTTATAAAACTTTTAACTTTTCGAAAAGTTAAAATTTTATACAAAGTAATGCCATTAAGAAATGCGATTTACCGATCCTTTTTTAAAAAACATCAAACTCTTTCTTTATTTCATTACAATAATATTGTGTATACAAGTTATTTATTAAATAGTAAAAATACGTCATTTACAAATTTAAAGTAAATTATTTAATAACAAAATTTTAAAATGTATACACATGAACAGAATGTCATAGTTTAGGCAAAAAATATTTTTTTACGAAATTATGCAGAGGAGTTAATTTAAATAATTCCTGAAAAAGTAAAAATGACCCTTTCTCAAAAACAACCTTGTAGAAGTTATTCATTTGCCGTCACCAAACAATGTATTTCTCACGCAGTGTATTTTATGCGTAATACAAACTCTGTAAATATGTTTTCCCTACTGAAAATGAACTCTAGTGGTGAAACCACATTGCAGGACTAACGTAAGAAAGATTCCCTTCCTTTTGACAATCCAAATGCAAAAGATTTCATCTATAGAATCACAATTTTAGATCACTTTTCGAAAACCTTTTTCTCTCTGTCAATAAAAATTCAACTATCGAAGAAATTCACGTAAGACATTTGTTTAATTTCTAGACATGTTATACGAGTGTGGGAATAAAATTGTACTAAAGATTTTCCAGATTCAGTATTGATTCGTAAATACACGTGTACCTGTTCCTGTTTAAGACACGGAATCGTCATGACTCAGAGGGTTTGTCCAGTGTGCAAGCAACCTGGATGTTTCTGATGGATTTCTCCATGGATGTTTTTCTGTTTCTTCTAGGTCAGTAAAAATATTCCTTGTGTGTTTCCGTGTGTATGTTCATTTACTTGACGTTATTCAATTTGATTGAGTACACATATAATCCAACTTGTGTGCTTGGATCTCAAGGATCCGCTTATGAATCGTCGTCAAGTACTGGACATGCACATAAGGAGTTATTTTATTGACACAAAATCCAGAGAAGTACACCCCCAGGAAGGTACAGGACCTCACAGAAATTGAGTGCGCCCCTCCTACAAATCGCATGGACAAAACAACGGCGATTCTCTTGACGTTGTTTGGTCAGTTTGGCCAAACCCCATGAATCCTGACCATTGCGCAGTAATCGTGGTTTCTACTTTTAAAGTTACGATCACGATCACGATGTATACGAACTTCGGCGACCATTCACGATTCGCTTTATGAGTAGGAATTTAATCATTCATTTCCTAAGTGCAACCACTGCCTCGTTGCTGTCCAAAAAAGATAAAAGTTCTTTTCTTAATTTATCTCTTTCCGTTCGTTTTTCTTCCTAGCATTTCACCCCCTCTCCAGAACTTTCGAATTCCTCCATCGTTAGCCGAAAACAACAGTTCCGTAACAAAGGCCGAGTCGCCGGCGCCCTCCTCCCCCAACAAATAAAACAACTCCACTCCGCTCGGCAGAAGGCGAAAGTCGACTCCGGCACATTTCTCTCTCTTCCCAACTTCCTAATGAACGCGCCTGTGGTATTAATTAATACCGGAACGAAATCCTTAACTGCAACCGCGCTAGGAACAAACAGAAACGACGGGCGCTTCAAAGGGCGGATCAAATGGCGGAGAAGGGCGCCCCCCATCCCCCGGGCGCGCCCCATTCCAGTGGCGGTCGTATTTGGTCGGCGTGTTTGGAGCCCAGCAGCCACCGGAGTTGACTAACACGGAAGTGCCGCTTTTCCTGTCACAAACATCGGCGGCTGATTGCGTCAATAAGTCGGAAAACACGCGCGGCCGCGGGCACCGGTGTCATTAGTGCTCCGGTCAGCGACGGCCGGGGTTGTCGTAAATACGGACCGGAGCGGGGGCCGGTTTTTCTTTTCCCGGATCTCTTTTCCCGATCAACACGGGCGGGATTTTTCCCGCGGGGGAATAGAGTTCGCCACTCTTGCGAGGAATATATATTCGCGTTGTTTTATTCAATATTGTTGCTTTTCCGATGGCTCGGGTGTTTTGTTTCCGTGGTGTGTTACGGTTTTCTGGACTCGTCGGCATTGATTTCGGAAGGAGAGGATAATTTAAAAGAAACACAGCCCCTCAATAGAATCGATCTCGATTCATGGATAGGTTTCCGAAACCTGTATTCCAGGCCCAAATAATCGATTTCTATGTTTTGATCGAATTTGACCCGAGAGGGATTTTTAATATGAACATACAAACCAGAATAAATGCGAAGATTTTACTTCCTATTGCCAAAAGGCTCTAGCGTGATCCATGCCGGAGTTATCATTAAAATGTTGTTTGTCATTGACGAATCAACTGTCACGTAAAGGAAACACCATTTCACCAGACATTTTTCCGTCTCCGTTATTTATTTTTATTTTTCTACTATTGCCCCTATAGAGTGGGTAAATGTTTGGTATTGATTTCGAAAAGGGATGATAGTTTAAAAGAAACAAGCATTCAGTAGAATATATCTCGATCCGCGGATCGGTTTCCGAAACCTGTGTTCGAAGCCCAAAGAATCGATTTCTTGTGTTTTGATCAAATTTGACACGAGAGGGAATTTTAATACATACAAACCAGAATCAATGGGCGAAGATTTTACTTCCTATTACCCAAATGCTCAAGCGTGATGAATATTGGATTTACCTTAACATTTAGTTTACCATTGACCAATCAACTATCACGTAAAAGAAACACCATTTCACTAGACATTTTTCCGTCTCCGATATTTAGTTTTGTTTTTCTGCTGTTGCCCCCTATATGGTGGGTAATTGTTTGGCATTGATTTCGGAAAGAGATGATAATTTAAAAGAAACACAAGCCATCGATTGAATCGATCTCGGTTCGCGGATCGGTTTCCAAAACTTGTGTTCTAAGCGCAAATAATCGATTTCTGTTTCGATAAAATTTAACCCAAGAGGGATTTTTAATGTGAATATACAAACCAGAATAAAAAAAAGACTTTTTACCCAAATGCTCTAACGTTATGCATATCGGGTTTGCCTTAAAATTTTGTTTGCCATTGACCAATCAACTGTCACGTAAAAGAAACACCGTTTCACCAGACATTTTTTCGTCTCCGATATTTAGTTTTATTTTTCTACTATTGCCCCTATAGATTGGGTAAATGTTTGGCATTGATTTCGAAAAGGGAAGATAGTTTAAAAGAAACAAGCTTTCAGTAGAATCGATCTCGATCCGCGGATCGGTTTCCGAAACCTGTGTTCGAGGCCCAAAGAATCGATTTCTTGTGTTTTGATCAAATTTGACACGAGAGGGAATTTTAATACATACAAACCAGAATCAATGGGCGAAGATTTTACTTCCTATTACCCAAATGCTCAAGCGTGATGAATATTGGATTTACCTTAACATTTAGTTTACCATTGACCAATCAACTATCACGTAAAAGAAACACCATTTCACTAGACATTTTTCCGTCTCCGATATTTAGTTTTGTTTTTCTGCTGTTGCCCCCTATATGGTGGGTAATTGTTTGGCATTGATTTCGGAAAGAGATGATAATTTAAAAGAAACACAAGCCATCGATTGAATCGATCTCGGTTCGCGGATCGGTTTCCAAAACTTGTGTTCTAAGCGCAAATAATCGATTTCTGTTTCGATAAAATTTAACCCAAGAGGGATTTTTAATGTGAATATACAAACCAGAATAAAAAAAAGACTTTTTACCCAAATGCTCTAACGTTATGCATATCGGGTTTGCCTTAAAATTTTGTTTGCCATTGACCAATCAACTGTCACGTAAAGGAAACACCGTTTCACCAGACATTTTTTCGTCTCCGATATTTAGTTTTGTTTTTCAGTCGTTGCCATCTGTAGGGTGGGTAATTGTTTGGCATTGATTTCGAAAGGGGATAATTTAAAAGTAACACAAGCCCTCAATAGAATCGATCTCGATTCGTGGATCGGTTTCCGAAACCTGTGTTCTAGGCACAAAGAATCGATTTATTTTGTTTTGGATGGAATTTGATCCGAGAGGGTTTTTTAACGTGAACATACAAACCAGAATCAGTGCAAAGATTTTACTTTCAATTAACCAAATGCTGTAGCATGATCCATGCCGGGGTTAATCTTAAAATGTTGATTGTCATTGATCAATCACGTAAAGGAAACACATTTCACCAGACACTTTTCCGTCTGCAATATTTAGTTTTGTTTTCGTGGTGTTACCACATAGTGAGGGTAATTGTTCTGGATTGATTTTGGAAGGGGATCATTATTTAAAAAGAATAAAAGCTCTCAATAGAATCGATCTCGATTTGCCGGTAAACGGTTGGTTTACAAAACCTCTATTCTAGGCTGAAATAATCTTTTTTTTTTTGCGTATGTGTTGTGACCGAATTGATCCTAGAGGGATTTTCTATATGAACATATACAAACCAGAAGAGATACGAAGATTTCACTTACCCGACTCAAATGAGCTCCCTTGATGTATGCATCACGGTTACCTTAAAACGTTGCTTATCACCGTTTGGCGTTGACCAGTAGATAGTTGTATCACGTTAAGGAAATACTATAGTCACCGACATTAAGTTTCATTTCTGTGGTATTGTCCTGGCATTGTAGGTAATGGTTCGACATTGATTTCAGAAGAGGAGCATAACTCAAAAGAAACATAAGCTCTTAATAGAACTCTAGAGGCCCGAAAGAATCTGTTTTGTTTTATCGAATTGCTGTGAGAGGGAATTTCAATGTTAAGTATTCAAACCAGATGAAATGCGACGATTTTACTTCCCCTACACATAAATGAATGATACATAAAGGGGTTACATTAAAATGATTATTGCAGTTTGGCGTTTAATCTAATTTGCATTGACCAATGAAATATCACGAACAAGAAACACGTTTATCCACAGTAGCACTACAATCATCAACATTCAGTTTTATTTCTTTGGTGTTGCCCTTACGACTTAAGTAATGGTTCTACATTGATTTCGGAAGATGAGAATTATTGAAAGGGAATATAAGCTCTCAATAGAATCGATCTCATTCGCAGTTGAAGGTTTGGTTTCCAAAAAATATTTATTTTCTATCTAACGTATTCTACACATGCCTTTATATTTTTCTTAAAATCGTTTTGGATGCTATAGATGGTCTTATAAATATAACTCCAAATGTACAAACTCGATATAAAATAATAAACGGTTACTAGTTGCACTTTATAAAGTTTAATTCAATATAAAAAATACGGAACAATAGCTAAATATTCTAATACTTTTTTTTCCGGAAAATTTGTTTCTTTTCCGTTTGTATATCAAGTTTACCAATAACTAAAACTCGGAAGCTTGAAATCTTATCCCCATTTCCTGACTTAAATTACAAATTAAAAAAAAACCCTTGTTCTGGCTTATTCAGATTGATGGATGTAAACATCTGAAGTAAATGTTCATTGGATGTTTTTTATTCATCACATTTTTATCCTAACAAATTATTATCTTATCCTTAGACTTCAGTCATGTTACATTTATTTTGTAATGAAATTGGACCATCGTTTAATTTTGCTTTATTTTTAGTCTTTACTTGCATTAGATTCAGTTATATTGAAAATAAGCAAAGCTATACCCATTTCATACATACATATGCAGTAAAGCTTATCCTGTAAAACAGCATTTCACGTAGTTCTTACTGCCGTTAACTCTGATTTCCATAAAAGTGAGTGGTAAACAGATCACACTTAATCAATTAGCAAGAGAGCATACTGCACCACAGTTGTGTTATCAAAATTCGGTTCTAATTACCTAATTAATAACAACAAATTCATTTGTTCTCAATTGATTCGCAATCTCATGATGTCTAACTAAATTTTCGCGTTCGCTTACACTTCTTTTTTTTTTTTTCAATTCGATCTTCTGAATTTCACTAGGGTGTCGAACTCTTCTGTACAGTTTTATAACAATATCAGTTAGCAATATTATGCAGCTCAAATTAAGTGTATTTAAACAGAGCAGTAAAATTGCCAAATGGACCTGGTATCGTTTTTTTCTTCATATTGCTTATTTGTTTGCAGCCATTCACCAATATACAGACAAATACTGTCAATTTATGTGTCAGGTGCGTCATTTGAAATACATGCATAGGTACTTCCTGAAAATTTCTCTGGGTGTAAAGAACTCTTTCCGTCAGCCTCTCATCATCTGACCATGGTTCAAAATTACGTGGTGTTGACCTCGGACCTTTCCCTTCGGGGGTTGGTCCCGGACATCAATAGCCAGTTGTGTTGCTCCAGTACGACGTTAATTAAAATACCTACCTATATCCCACAAGATGCAATGGTTAAATAACCACATATTTCAGTTTAAAAATGTTAGGCTGAAGAATGAAAAAAACCGTGCGAACCCTTCAGAGTGTTAAAAGCTTCTTTCTGTGAAATAAAGACCCAGAAAAAGAAAACAGTTACTTTTAATTTAGATGTAAAGATCAGCAAAACTTTTAAAACTGATTTTATTAGAAAAATCCATTAGGGTTTAATTAAAATAGGAAGGAATGTAAAATGAGTGTTTGTTATATTTTTTTAGTTAAAATCATTTTTTTCGTGATCAGTCTTGGGCAAATAAAAAATAGTTGCTCGTATTTTAATGTTATTAACTTTAAAATATGACAAAAAGCCAAGGGGTAGTGTGTAGAATAATAGGTCGTAATTTGGTTAGATTTTAACCAATCAGAGGTTATAAATATTTTTATAGTTCAATTTGTATTTTCATAATTTAAAGCCATGAAATAAATTCATTTAGATTTTCTTTCGTCTTCAGGCCTTTCAATAACTTAAAATATCGAATAATGCTAGTTACTTTGATCTCTTCTCAGTTTTTCTTATCGCTTTAATTTTTTTAACTTTAACCCAATCTCATTCATTTCTTTTTTTCATTCTTAACTCGCTTTGTATTTATATTTCTTTTTTACCTTTCTCATATTCTGACTTTTGATTTTTTTTTGTTGTCTTTTTTACCTCTATCTTTCTGTACCTCAACATTTCACTTTCTCTCTTCTTTGTCTATTTTTCTATCGCACCTGGCTCTCTCCTTTTTTACTCATCTTCCCTCTTTTAATATCCGTTTTCTTTACATTTATCTCCCAATTTCACTTCACACTTATAAAGATTTTTTTGTCTATCTTTTGATCACTAATATCTAATCTGGATTTTATTCCCCTCTACCTATCATTTCTCACTCCTCCCATCTATTTTATGAAAGCTTTATTTTTATGAAAGCTTGTTAATTTAAGTTCAAATGTTTCTTTCCGACATTTATACAACTAAAATCAACTAGACATTTTTATTTTTCGTTCGTAGCAGAAAAAGTTCCAAAATAATAGAAAAGATGAAGCCCAGAAAAAATGTTTAGCAAAATATACAGTGGCTCCCAAAAGTGTTCGTACACTTACGAATTTCTATGAAATACTGCTCTATCCATTAATGAAAACTAATATTTTATAGTGGGAATTTTTTAATAATACATATAACTAGTTTTTAACAAAACTATGTAAAATATTTTTTTAAACTGTATAAGTTTTTTCATTGAAAAATCAATAATCAAAAGGTAACAGAAAAGTTACATCACTAAAGTCTTCACACGTAAAAAAATCTCTACAAGTTAGTAAAGATTGGGATATTTCTGTAAATTAGTACTTATTTGGATATCTGGGAACAGAGTTCACTAGTTTTTTGTAATTTCTGCATCAATGTTCCTCAATTCTTCAATCATTACTGTTTTTGGTTCGCTTTTCGTTTTAATGTCGTGTTTTCTCACTGTAACCTACAGTTCTCTCCAAATGGGCTCTATTGGGTTTAAACCGGCGACTGATGTGGTGTTTTCAGAACTTGTTGGCAATTATAGAAACACCAGAGGCGAACTTTGAGAGCCGTGCTGAGGATTGTTAAAAAACAAAATTGTTTCCAATGCCCACATTTTGAGCTTAATTTTAAATTGTCTTTTAAAATATTTAAATAAAGAGCACGATTTATTATGCCATCAATAAATACCTAATTACCTAGTACTGGTGCTGACATGCACCCCTATACATGGACAACTCCACCGCCTTACTGTTGCAACTAAGTTCTTGGGATTAAGTTCCTCATTTTATCTTCTCCATGCAATTATACCCCCATTTGAACCAATAGAGTTAAATTTACTGTCATCTGCAAATAAGATATGATTTCAATACGTTTCGGGCTTATTTATCATTGATTTTGCGAAAGGAAGCCTAGGCTTTCTGTTTTTTGCACTTTCAAAACATTTTCTTCTGGCAGAACACTCATTTAATCCAGCTGATCTGAGCACTCGTCGAACAGTTTCAGATAAAATTGAAATATAAATTTTTCAGTAAATTCTGTAGAAAGTTTTACAGCACTTAAACGCGGATTTTTCACAAATTTTCTAACTATAAGACCCTGTGCACACATCCGGTTTTTCAACGTGCGGAGCCACTGCCGCAACGCAAGTGCGGTCTGAGATGCATTAGATCCAATGGAGCAGTGCACACATGCCTCCAGAGCACGTCCAATTTGTATCGCAGTTCCTACGGCACCGCACGGTCGCCGCACATGAGTCTCCGTTCTAAAGTCCTTGTTTTCATAAACAAATGGAGTATAAATAATAATTAATAAATGGTTGCATCCAGTAACGTCTATTTTATTTCAAAATATACTTTTTTTACATCAAATAAGCGAAATAAACACGTTTTCTTCGATTGAATATTTATCGCAAATGATGCGAAATCAGTTCGTGCGTCATTTCACGGTTATGAGTGCATAGTTGGGCTACGGTGCTGCAGTGGCGCCGCACGTTGAAAAACCGAATGTGTGCACCGGGCCTTAGGAGTCGAATTTTTCAAAATCCTTTCTTAGTACACCCCTACAGTTCTTATACTGTTTTTGATATGATATTTGGCGGATTCTTAGTGAAAATGACAATTCTCCTGAGAAAACAACCTTTGATTCGCTACTCGATTGTTCCCGAAGCATCAAAACTTTGAAGCATTTTTGTAGAAACTTCAATTTTGCATATTCGTGCCGTTGGCTTGGTGGTTAGCAATATGTATCCGATGATTTATTTAAAAAAAATTTCTTGACACTGAGAATGCTTTTATTGACATAACTTTTCATACTTGCAACCTTTTTCTTTTTGGGAGTTTTCCTTTAAGATTTAAATTCTTGTAAAACCCATCAGAAAGATGAAAAAGACTCTTAACACTATGAGGGGTAAGCACACATATATCGTTTGGCAATGTTCAGCCTTATTTGTATGGCTTCTAGCCTGTTTTGACCTTCTTGACTAATAGAATGTTGCCTACGATTCCGACCAATAGATTATTAAGGCTATAAGGTTATTAAGTCATTTTATGTGATGTAGGGTAAAACTACTACTTACTTTTCGGTATTCGAAAAGTGTTTTATGCTCATTCGTATGCAGTCAAGAGATAAATAATTGAAATCGACAAAGAAGAAATTTCAAAAGAATTTTCTTCTTTGTCGAAAAGAAGAAATTTCGTTTGTTGGATCACAAACAAATACCACCCGATTTTAGGAAATATTCCGGATACTATTATTTCGTTTCAATCTCGATAAATCAGCTGAATGTAATCTATATAAAGCAGTAGACTCATTAGATTATGTTTTATTTATTTGCACAAAATACAACAAAGAACGAACAAAAACTTTTCGAATCCTTAAAACAACAATTGCTGATAACTTCTGCAATCTGATGACCTGAGCATTCGAAACCAAAACCACAACAAACGGACTAATTCAATGTCTAACAAATTCTAAGACACAACTCCACTCTTCTGACGATCAACAAACAAAATCAAAAAGCCGAACAATAGAGGTGACGGTCGGCAATTGTAGAAGCCATAAACCTCAAAGCACCCAACACTCTTGAATCTTGTATGCAGTCAAGTTTTATTCAATAGACGATTTTACAGGAAAAAACAGCAAGAATTAAAAACAGACAAGACATTCATCACACATTGCAAACTGCTTAGATTTACATAAAATCTGAATTTAAGATTTGAAACTTAAGTATAGAACATAAGTATAAACAGTAAAGTAAGTAAGAAACAAAAGTATAGAACATAACGAAATTGAAGCAAGTCAAAAGATAGAAGGAAAATTTAAAAGGAATCTATTCGTAGATCAGTTTCCAAACAAAGAGACTCAAATTCGTACTCTTCAAATGGGAACATTTGAAATTGATCGTGGTAGCTCAGTTGGAAGAGCAACAGGAGGGTTTCCGAGTTCGAAACTCAATCCAGTCAGACAATGACCGTCTTGTATACGGAGGTTGTGCCCGTTAAATCTGTCGTGGCCTCAAAAGTTCTCAAGTTGCCATGGTGTGGAAGTTTGAAGAATAGGGTGCCATCTCAGGTGTTCTCGTCATCTGACCGTGGTTCAAAATTATGAGGCGTTGTCCATAGATTCTTCTTTTCCGAGATTTATCCCGGATCATCGTCATTGCCATTATATTGCACCAGTGCGACGTTATTTAAAATACCTACCTACCTCAGATGGTTAATGAAATAATTTATAAATTTTTTAACTATTTAATGTGTGAAATATGTTTTGCAACCAAGTCTTCCAGCCTGTTTTGACCTTGGCCAATAGAATCTTCTCTAGGATTCTTTCAACCAATATGAATGAAATAATTTATAAATTTTTTAACTATTTAATGTGTGAAATATGTTCTGCAACCAAGTCTTCCAGCCTGTTTTGACCTTGGCCAATAGAATCTTCTCTAGGATTCTTTCAACCAATATGAATTAAATAATTTATAAATTTTATAACTATTTAATGTGTGAAATATGTTCTGCAACCAAGTCTTCCAGCTTGTTTTGACCTTGGCCAATAGAATCTTCTCTAGGATTCTTTCAACCAATATGAATGAAAAAATTTATAAATTTTATAAATATTTAATGTGTGAAATATGTTCTGCAACCAAGTCTTCCAGCCTGTTTTAACCTTGGCCAATAGAATCTTCTCTAGGATTCTTTCAACCAATATGAATGAAATAATTTATAAATTTTATAAATATTTAATGTGTGAAATATGTTCTGCAACCAAGTCTTCCAGCCTGTTTTAACCTTGGCCAATAGAATCTTCTCTAGGATTCTTTCAACCAATATGAATGAAATAATTTATAAATTTTATAACTATTTAATGTGTGAAATATGTTCTGCAACCAAGTCTTCCAGCCTGTTTTGACCTTGGCCAATAGAATCTTCTCTAGGATTCTTTCAACCAATATGAATGAAAAAATTTATAAATTTTATAAATATTTAATGTGTGAAATATGTTCTGCAACCCAGTCTTCCAGCCTGTTTTAAACTTGGCCAATAGAATCTTCTCTAGGATTCTTTCAACCAATATGAATGAAAAAATTTATAAATTTTATAAATATTTAATGTGTGAAATATGTTCTGCAACCAAGTCTTCCAGCCTGTTTTGACCTTGACCAATAGAATCTTCTCTAGGATTCTTCCAACCAATATATGTAGCAAAAAAAGTCATTAAGTGAAAGGAAAGCGGTGCTACAAATACTCGTGTTACTCCCGGAAGCTTAAACCATCATTAAACCCCAATCTGCGGGCGATAGAGCGCCAAGCAGTGCAGCCCCGGAGCCAGGCGGGATTCGGCGGAAAAGCCCACAACCAGAATTAACAAGCCTTAAGGTTGACTCGCTCGTTATTCCCCGCTGACACCTCCCCAATCGTCGCCATATCCTCGTTAAAAGAATCTGCTTTTCTGTCAGCTTACGTGACACACTCCCTTCCCCCCCTCACCTCCCATCATTTGATGCTTTTACGTTCGTAAATGTATGCGAACGGGCGGCGGCGCGTGCTCTTCGGCCGCCGTGGCAATGACGTTTGTTACGCTCGGGTGATGAGAGAGAAAGCATTTTTCAAATTGTTATGGGAGACGGTTTTTTCTTCTTCCGTTTCTTCCCTAACGTTCGGGAATTGAGTTTTTGGGAAATGGCAGCGGTGGGTGGTGTCGTCTTATCGAGCTGAGGTCTGTTAATGCTGTTGAACTTCGTGGATAATTGCGGTTTGTGGAACTGGTTTTATGTGGAACTGTTGATGAGTTTGGGGATCGTCTCTGAAATTACGTGTCAGGGTTGATCATGGACTGTTGTCTTGTCGTGGTAGTTTGGAGAGTTGGGTAATCATTTGAACGTGGCTCAAAATAACGTGTTGTCCTCTGACCTTTTTCGCCGACCAACCGGTATAGTGGTTAAGGTGTTAGCCTCTAGATCGGAAGGGCCGACCAACCGGTATAGGGATTAAGGTGTTAGCCTCTAGATCGGAAGGGCCGACCAACCGGTATAGTGGTTAAGGTGTTAGCCTCTAGATCGGAAGGGCCGACCAACCGGTATAGGGATTAAGGTGTTAGCCTCTAGATCGGAAGGGCCGACCAACCGGTATAGGGGTTAAGGTGTTAGCCTCTAGATCGGAAGGGCCGACCAACCGGTATAGGGATTAAGGTGTTAGCCTCTAGATCGGAAGGGCCGACCAACCGGTATAGTGGTTAAGGTGTTAGCCTCTAGATCGGAAGGGCCGACCAACCGGTATAGGGATTAAGGTGTTAGCCTCTAGATCGGAAGGGCCGACCAACCGGTATAGGGATTAAGGTGTTAGCCTCTAGATCGGAAGGGCCGACCAACCGGTATAGTGGTTAAGGTGTTAGCCTCTAGATCGGAAGGGCCGACCAACCGGTATAGGGATTAAGGTGTTAGCCTCTAGATCGGAAGGGCCGACCAACCGGTATAGGGGTTAAGGTGTTAGCCTCTAGATCGGAAGGGCCGACCAACCGGTATAGGGATTAAGGTGTTAGCCTCTAGATCGGAAGGGCCGACCAACCGGTATAGTGGTTAAGGTGTTAGCCTCTAGATCGGAAGGGCCGACCAACCGGTATAGGGATTAAGGTGTTAGCCTCTAGATCGGAAGGGCCGACCAACCGGTATAGGGATTAAGGTGTTAGCCTCTAGATCGGAAGGGCCGACCAACCGGTATAGTGGTTAAGGTGTTAGCCTCTAGATCGGAAGGGCCGACCAACCGGTATAGGGATTAAGGTGTTAGCCTCTAGATCGGAAGGGCCGACCAACCGGTATAGGGGTTAAGGTGTTAGCCTCTAGATCGGAAGGGCCGACCAACCGGTATAGGGATTAAGGTGTTAGCCTCTAGATCGGAAGGGCCGACCAACCGGTATAGGGGTTAAGGTGTTAGCCTCTAGATCGGAAGGGCCGACCAACCGGTATAGGGATTAAGGTGTTAGCCTCTAGATCGGAAGGGCCGACCAACCGGTATAGGGATTAAGGTGTTAGCCTCTAGATCGGAAGGGCCGACCAACCGGTATAGGGGTTAAGGTGTTAGCCTCTAGATCGGAAGGTTCCTGGTTCGAATCCGGGTCCGGGCATGGATTTTGTAAATGTATGGTGTAGAGGCGGCTGGTGCACCTTAAATCTGTCGTGGCCGAAAGTCCTCACGTTGGGTTGGCATGGAAGTTTGGAGAGTGGGGTGCCAGCTCAGGTGTTGCTTCGTCATCTGACCGTGGTTCAAAATTACGAGGTGTTGTCCTCGAATCTTTCCCTTAAGGGACTGATTCCGGACCGTCGTCAATAGCCCGTTGTGTTGCTCTAGTACGACGTTAACTAAAATTGCCATTACCATTACCATTGATCTTTCCCTTCAGGGTTGACTCCGGACCGTCGCCAATAGCCCATTGTGTTAACCCAATGTGACGTTAATTAAAATACCTACATACCTGAAATTTCATGAATCGTTTAGTCGCGCAGTAGATATACAGTGTGATTCTACGGTCATGGGTAATTGGTAAGTTTTTAGTTAACGTCGTACTAGAGCAACACAACGGGCTATTGACGACGGTCCGGGATCAGTCCCTTAAGGGAAAGATCCGAGGACAACACCTCGTAATTTTGAACCACGGTCAGATGACGAAGCAACACCTGAGCTGGCACCCCACTCCTACGGTAAAGGGATAAACTTGGAAGATGGTGCAGCTTACTAAAACGTACATTTTTGGTATAGGAATGTATTGTCAGAAGTGACGGGAGGAGGCACGAACACAAAAAATGAGACATCGACAGAAAAACATTGTTTATTTACAACATCATTGCAAAGTGCTTCTTTGCAGCAATGTTTACAATAAATGTTCAAAATTGCGACTATCAACAGCAATACAAACTCGGCAGCTGTGATGCTGTTGGTAGAGGACAGTAGAGTGCCTGGCCATGCGTGATCTGATGTATCTGCGGGAAAACGTCATTTGCAACTGTGCTGTCGGCCGTGGAGATTTTACAAATAGTGAAAAGGCGGACATGCGTATGATGTACGGTGCTGATTATGGGAACGACAGATCAGCCCTACGGCTGTATCAGGAACGTTTTTGGAACCACAAAATGTTTGAGAGGTTGCATCGGCACATTTGTGAAAATGATTCATTCATCACCAGCTCTGACGGAAGAACTGGATCCAGAACTGCACAATATCCAAACATGGAAAAAACCATCTTGAACATTGTGGATGAAACACCACAAGAACAAGAGCTATTGCACGTCGTGTACATGGACTTCACAGATTCTGTGCTACCAGAATTGCTTTTTTTTTTTTTAGGTTTTACCAGAATTGCTACAAGATGTTCCGACTGTAGTTCGCAATCACATACTGTTTCAGCATGGTGGTACGCCAGCCCATTTCAACGTGGTTGTCCACAATTGCCTGGTAATTAACGTCGTCCAAGAGCAACACAACGGGCTATTGAAGACGGTCCGTGATCATTCCCGTAAGGGAAAGATCGAGGACAACACTTCGTAATTTTGAACCACGGTCAGGGCAATTTTGAACGAGGCAACACCTGAGCTGGCACCCCATTCACCCAACTTCCACATCAACCCAACGTAAGGACTTTCAACCACGACAGATTTAAGGTGCACCAGCCGCCTCTACACCATACGCTTACAAACATCCATGCCCGGATTCGAACCACGAACCCTCCGATCTAGAGGCTAACACCTTAACCACCAGACCGGTTGGTCGGCACTCAATTGCCTGGATGCCTGTTTTGCAGGGCGATGGATTGGGCGTGGTGGACCAGTCCAATGGCCAGATTTATCGAGCATCGATTACTTCTTATGGGGGCATCTGAAGACCATGGTTTACAGGACTCCAGTGGACTCAATTGAGGAACTCGTTGCTCGGCTATCCATTGCGGCTGCAGACGACCAACCGGTATAGTGGTTAAGGTGTTAGCCTCTAGATCGGAAGGTTCCTGGTTCGAATCCGGGCGTGGATGTTTGTAAGCGTATGGTGTAGAGACGGCTGGTGCACTTTAAATCTATCGTGGCCGAAAGTCCTCACGTTGGGTTGGCGTGGAAGTTTGGAGAGTGGGGTGCCAGCTCAGGTGTTGCTTCGTCATCTGATCGTGGTTCAAAATTACGAGGTGATGTCCTCGGATCTTTCCCTTAAGGGACTGATCCCGGACCGTCGTCAATAGACCGTTGTGTTGCTCTAGTAGGACGTTAACTAAAATTACCATTACCATTGCGGCTGCAAGTGTGCGCGAAGTGGATTGACTGTTTGCCAATCACTTCTTCGACACTTCCAAGCATGTATTACTGTTGGTGATCGCAATTTTTGAGCATTTACTGTAAACATTGCAAGAATGTGTAAATAAACAATGTTTTTCTGTTCATGTCTCATTTTTTTGTGTTCGTGCCTCCACGCTTCACTTCCGACCCTACATTCCTATACGAAACATGTATGTTTCAGCAAGCTGTACCACCCCTCCAAGTTTATCCCATGACCGTAGAATCACCCTGTATAAATTAACGTCCCAATGGAACAATGCAATGGGTTATTGGCGGCGGTCCGGGATCAAACCCAAAGGGATAAATTAGAGGACAGCACCACGGTCAGATGACGAAATCTCACATGAGCTGCCACTCCTCTCCAGACTTCCACACCACGACAGCGTGATGACATTTGACGGATTGAACGTGCAACAGCCGCTTTGTACACGGCGGTCTTTGGTTGGATTCGAACTCGCAACCCTCTGGTTGCTAATTCGTTCTCTACCTTTCTTCGGGATTAATCCCGGACAGTCGCTGGCGTGGAAGTTTGGAGAGTGGGGTGCCGGTTCAGGTGTTGCTTCGTCATCTGACCGTGGTTCAAAATTACGAGGTGTTGTCCTCGAATCTTTCCCTTAAGGGACTGATTCCGGACCGTCGTCAATAGCCCGTTGTGTTGCTCTAGTACGACGTTAACTAAAAATTACCATTACCCGGACAGTCGCCTATAGCTGGTTGCCACTTTAATTCAACAACTTATATTTTGCTATATTTTTTCTTAACGAAAATTTTTTCCCCGGGAGGTAAGCTCTAGATCGGAATGTTCCTGGTTCGAATCCGGGTCCGGGCATGGATGTTTGTAAGCGTATGATGTAGAGGCGGCTGGTGCATCTTAAATCTGTCGTGGCCGAAAGTCCTCACGTTGGGTTGGCGTGGAAGTTTGGAGAGTGGGGTGTCAGTTCAGGTGTTGCTTCGTCATCAGACCGTGGTTCAAAATTACGAGGTGTTGTCCTCTTATCTTTCCCTTAAGGAACTGATCCCGGACCATCGTCAATAGCCCGTTGTGTTGCTCTAGTACGACGTTGACTAAAATTACCACTACCCGGGAGGTAAGCAGTTAATTAAATTGACTCGCAGTTTGAGAAAGCACTTTCCCAAAATCGTAAGCCTTTATAACGACAGATGCTGGCAATTCCTTTTCGATTCTCTTTCATGTTTTTGTCAACCGGAATAAATTGTATCTTCCTCAGATTCTGGCCGAGTTCATCGTTTGGAACCGAAAGTGATAGCAAGTTGGTCGAGAAAATCATCCACGGTGATCAACACTTTTCCACTCATTTCTCTTGACGAGCATTCAAGCTTTTCAAAAATCGACTGACCCAAGGTCATCCGCCTTCTTGTCGGTTTTCTTTTATGGCGCAAGGGCCATATTTGGCCATGTTGCACCAAACACAAGATATACATCCAGTAATGGACACAGAACGGAAGCTTTACTGACAAGAGAAATACATCTATATAGGAATCGAACCTGCGCCGCCTACAACTCACAGGCCTTGAACATGAGCAGCACTATATCTGATCCTGTATCAAGCATGTAACAGCTGAAATTTTCTTACAAAACCGAAGGTACTGCAGATGCATAGCTAATGCAACTGAATAGGTATGTCAGCTTTCAAATGTGGAAAGGGTTCAACTAGTCTCAATTGCATTTCATCAACATTAAAGCTTCCTCTACAAAATGTTTCGCAATTAAACCTTCCATAACATGGGTTGTCACTAGCAGACAGTAAATTTGTGACTAATATTTTTGTGGAAACTAGTTTCTTATGGATAACTAGCAAAATACCCGACCTTACTCGGTTTGAATTGGTTTACTCTAGATTGAAGAGATAATCAAAATATATAATGACTTACGTTTTTTGTAGAATAAAAATTTATTTTAACATCTTTCGCCGTCTTTATATTTTCTACAACTTACTTTGGATGCAAATCCTACACATGCATATCCATTCATGTAATACATTTCACATACATCGCACAATTGCTGTATGACAAAGCTACAAAATGACGAAAGGTGATACTAAGGTTACTACTATAAAAGACGATTTATAGGAAGATTTGGAATTCCCTTTCTTAAGTTCTTTTCATGTTCAACTCAATTAATTAAAATTACGATTTACGGCGAGTGCTCTCGCACTCATAGTCAACAAAACAATATTTTTTTACTTGTGGCACTCTTGCCTCCGGTATGCGACATTGTGAAATTTTGCAATCTTCTGTCATTATTACAACGAATTTTTTAATGTTTGAAAAAGTTCCAGTTTGGATTAATAAACATTATTATTCTTTCAATAAAGGCATTATTCTTTAAATAACGGCATTATTCTTTAAATAACGGCATTATTCTATAAATAACGGCATTATTCTTTAAATAACGGCATTATTCTTTAAATAATGGCATAACTATACTTAAAATTTACTGAAAATTTATACTGACTTACCTAACATTTTTAAGTCTAATACTTTGTGGTGCTGTTGCGTGTGATGAGAAGGAAAACACATTTATTAAAATAATAAATATTTAAAACAGGAAACAGCGAAGTAAAACAAAATAAAAGATGTCGCAAAAAATTGTTCTAAAGATATTAATTTGTGATTCAATTTTATCTCTTGATCTCGCACAGTTGCCACAACTTACAACTAAAAGTGTACAAAATTTAGAAATGTAAAATTAATTCAGAGCGAAAGAACCAGAAAAAATATCACTGCTCGCGCGATCTTGTTCATTCTCGTTTCATTGAAAAATATCGTCTGTCCCAAATATTCTTAAATCGTTTTCATTGCGCAAAGAATAAAAATAAGACTCGAAATAAATAAAGTATCAGAGATGAAATTCCATAAAAAAAATTAAAAATTTTTAAAGAATAATTAATTTTTCAGCAGTACTGGTAAAGCAATCGAAGTAATCGTAATATTCAATAGACATTCCAATTTTTCCCAAACTACCAAATTATGGTTGATTTAAGTATACTTACTCAGGTGTTTTAGCATGAAACTCAACTAAATATAACAATAAAAAAATGTTTAATATTGCATTCACTAAATTAATAGATAATGTATAAAATAAAATACAATGCAATCAAATATCTGTAATACAATTCATGTGATGTCTACACAAACACAAAGTCGAGCATAGAACAGAAAGACGGACAGACAGACTTTCGCAACCAATGCCACTCACTAAATGAATATAAGTACTCACTGTATGCAAATTTTCATGAAAATATCTTAAACCGCGTGAACGTGTATAGGGCACAACATACAGACAGACAGACACCAAACGAGAAAAAGACGGATTCGGCATCAGAAGGGTCCAAAACGGATAGAAAACTTGAAATGGGTCGAAAATATTGAATGTACAAACAAACACTCCATTCTTATTTATATAGATGTCGGCCACTTCAAAAAGTCAAGAAAGGAGGTATTTGCATGTGCGAGGGTTTTGCTTACAAATGATATTTTCTAGTATTTCTAAGTTTAAAAATCCTTAAATATTGCGTTTAAACTTTCAAAATAATTTTAAAATCCATTTTAATTTTGTTGAAAACGAAACAAAGTCACGCGATCCGAAAACAGGCGGCCATTGGATGTGACGCCATTGCGCATAGTTGAGCTTTTGTTTATATCTCTCATCTATACTCCCTGTACACTTGCAATCGCTCTTGTATGAAATCAACACGTGTCTATATTGATTCGCAAATTTATTTCATAAGCAGCAATAAATAAGATAGTAACTGTTTATAAAAAGTACTTCATGAACCAACAAATCACTAGTACAAATATCGTCTACAAAAGGGCAATCGTAAAATATAAACAAGTGAAAGGTTCAATTAATAATTTAAAATATTATGCAGAACAGAAATATTCGAAGAGTTTTGGAAAAGGTTTTAGAAATGCATAAAGCCCTTTTACACTAAGTATCATAACTGAACTTGTCCAAATTATAAACATTTATATAAACTTGTCCAAGTTATAAACAACCATAGCAACGCCGGCGCAGTGGGTTACTATGCGCTGTGACGTCACAGACCAGCCACTACGAAATTCCAGTTTTTCCCGCCAATACCAGAAGCGAAATTTAAAAATTAATATCTCGGGGAATAGTTTTCCAATTTCAATATATACGTCATTTTTGATGGATTTTCATCCTCTAACACAATAATGAAACAAAAAAGATGAAAATACCTCATTGTCCAAGTGATCATGGTCTGAAACGAAAACAGGACTTTGTTAAAAAAATGTATTTATTCCAAATCAGCATCACCATAAAAATACATATTAACCAGTTATTCAACATTACAGTTACATTATGAAAATAATTGCACTAAGGTGCTTTAATATACATTGATAGGAGATTCTAATTTTAAGATGTGAATTTGTACACTTTTAACAGCATTTAAAAGAAATCTCACTAAAGGGAAAACAACAGTTGGAAAACTGGAATGCTAGTGATCATTGAAAAATTCTCTCTGAAACAAGCTTGTGAAATTCACCGAAGAAACCAGTTCATGGTTTTAATTTACCCAGTGAGAACAAAGAAAGTACTTTGCATTTTAAGCAAAAGTTTAAAACATGAATCCTCAGGCATTTCAACAAAATTCCAGAGTACATCAAGCAAACAATCTATCAATTTTATTTTAATCCCAGGTGAACATTGGATTTTTTAGTGCAATTCATTCTTAATTATATAATTTGGTTTTAGTTAATTCCAGATAAAAATTAAAAAAAAAAAACATAATATTGCAGCAGACTAACTTCACTGACTTGAATTAGATTTAGTCTACTTGAAAAATATAACTGTTTGAAAATATTCTAGTTCATCTAATTTTATCACATCTAATATTTGTTATGATTGAATTTGAAATCTCCAATTAAAAATTTGAAACACTAACATTTTATTTTCTATTTATATTTTAAATGTGCTGAAGTAATGAATGAACATTGAAACAACTAGATACAACCACATTCTAAAAATTACAATTGATCGCTAACGTTGAAATATCACTAACATAAATTCTCTGCATAGTTAATATATCTCGAAACGGATTTATTTTTTAATAGACTACATTAAGCGTAAAATCTTCAGTGAATTCCACAAAACTCAAAAACAAGTTTAACAAATTATAGTGCTTGCACTACATTTAAAACAAGATTCGGATTGATATGTAATGAACAAGACATTATTACAACAATTAGAAATATTGAGTAACGGAATAATAAAATATATAAAGCTAATAACTTCAAGGTGTGCATTTTACTTAGTAATATACATAAAGTAATTAATCAAGTACAATATAGTTAAAAAATTACTTCATGGAGTACTGAATGTTTTACAAAAGGTTTCAGGCCACTATAAAAATAATATAATAAGGAAAAATTGTAAAAAACTGGTACAAAGGGGATGAGGAAATGTTAGTTGAAAAACTGTTATGAAAATCTCTAAACTGCAAATACGATCCTATATGCAACCTAGCATGTACCAAACTTCTAAGAGGCAAGACACTTTATCAGACTTGGAAGTTCCAGCTTCATGAAGGCTTTATTCATAGAAGTTAAACATAAAGGTGAATAAAGCAACATATTTTGAGCAGTTTTTTTTCTACGATATTTTACTCAGGTTCTACCATGATTGGCACAATTAGATGTTATTTGATACAAATTTTCATTAAAAAAAAACACACAACTCAGAAAAGGAAATTAAGTGAAAATTCATGCTAATCAAACCAAAAAAAGTAAGACATATCACACACAACTACAATACAGCCATAATTCAAAAGTTAATTTCCAGTTTTGTGTATAGAAAGACTGCATGCTGCAAAACTTGGCATATCTATAGTTGTGGCAGTTTTGCACCATGCAGAAACATGTATTTGTCTTTCTACACATTAAACCATCATTTTTCATTATGGCAGTTTTGCAGCTGCGTGCTATTTCTTTTAAGACAAATATGACTGTAAAGCATTATAAATAATCATTCTATAGTTTTCTAAAAAACTGAAGATAAATTAGAGTTAGTGATGATTGGCAAACATTCGATGCTTCAAGAACTTGGAAAGGTAAAGACTGAAAGGTGCAGTTCTAAACATCTTAAGACGAGAAAACTAGAAAAGCAACTAAAGTACAAACAACTCTAACTTAACAATTTAAAAATATATATTTGTTATGGCACTTGTCATTCAGATCAATATTTATGAAAAAGAAGTAGTAGCTATGATACAAGTAGTAGCATTTGAAATCTAAGTTAGACCCTTCTTTTTACCTGGATTTTATTGATTCTCACATATTGGCAGTGTAATGGTACTTCAACACCAATAAGGCATTAAACGACTACCATTTTGACACTATGACACAGCACTTTTTTAATAGTCGAAAGTTTACTAATTTAATACATACAATGTAATAGTTAGTATATTAAGTGAATATATTTAGGTAAATACATACATTTTTAACTTTAAAGAGCCAAAAAATCCTGAAATACCTTGTAAGTTAACTTGAAAAACAAGTATTATACAATACAAAAAGAAAAATATTAGGTTCTCTCAACAAACTGTTAGTTTAATCTCATTGCTCCAAATTTGCATGTGTTGACAAATTATCATCAAATTAGACAAAACTGAAAATAGGGTTCGAATAAAGGAAATAAGGGCTTTATTAAGGCTATATTTCACACAAATCACAATAGACCAACCCACAAGTACATTGGTACAGAAACTTTTAGGAGATAGATCTGGGTCTAATGGACTGTTTTAAAACAATTTTTATGATCCTTGAAAATGGATAAATATCACTGATCTTGGTTTTTGAAAGTAGGAAGTAAAATATGCAATATTCTATTAAAAACTA
The DNA here is from genome assembly GCA_947359465.1 of Metellina segmentata. NCBI lineage: Eukaryota > Metazoa > Arthropoda > Arachnida > Araneae > Tetragnathidae > Metellina > Metellina segmentata. Next base: position 101,229,563 of record OX375881.1, read on the forward strand.
AGGTTTTTCAAATATTTTTAAGAACCGTCAGCAAATATCAAGGCTTTTAAAGGGCCCCAAAATATTAATAGAAAATCTCTGGCATTCTCAAAGATTCATAAGAACTCTAGAAAATATTAAAACTTAAAAATAATTGTAAATAAAAAAATTATTTATTATTTTATTCATAATTAACCAATATATTTTTCATCAACTTAAAAACTGACATTGGAGACAATTTTTAACGAATCAAGAGACGGGATATTATGGAGCAAGATTACAAACAGCAAAGAACCTCTAAAATATCTATTTTAAACAAACAAGTTAAAGGATTAATGGCTTTTAAAATCTGAGATCAATTATTCAAGTTAATAAACACAGAATTAAAACATTCTGTTCTACACTGAAAACCAAAATAGAATTACATCTATTTTTTTTACTATTTAAGTGTTAGAAGCTATATTATAATCTAGTTCATATGGTTACTTACAAAAATATGTTACATTCTGAGTAAGTAATAAAAGACAGTGTAATAAAATATTTCACAAATATTGGATTGTTGACTCTCCAACAGAGCCGTAGAAAACATGGTAAGGCAAATTGAGTCCAGCAAGCAGCACACCAAACAATGCTGCAGTCTTCCCAACTCTATTATGATGCAATTCAAATCTGCAAGTCCCTGGGCAAAATGAAACTGTATAATACCAAAGCTGGACTCTAATACGAGATAAACAAAAAGTCGATTTAATAATGCATGTGATCTTCAGCAGAAATGACGCTTCACCACAATTTGGCAGCTGATTAGAAATTAGTAATTACAAAATCCAAAGCTTTTTACAAATGTACACACTAAAGGTATATATGAATCCAAGTAGAGAAATATCACATTTTTTTGTAAGTACAGGTTGCACTTGGAGTGCTAACACATTCAGATTTGGTAACATTTGTGAAATGCAATAAAATACAATTGCAAAGTTGGTGTTCAATCAGATTTATTTCACAAAAATTTTGTTTTTTTGTTTTTCAATTTTCAAGTAATACTTTTTTTAAAGTCAATTGAACTGCGAAAAGCTTTTGAGTTACAGAAATTACATTAAAATTGTGAAGATAAATTTTCTTACCCAATTTTTATGGTTGAATAACAACATGCTGCAATACTTTAAATGCAGCTGAAATATAAAATTATTACATGCACAGTAGAAACCCAGTTATCTACAATGCTATAGGCCTAGGTAAGAAGTGTTTAAAGTAGTAATTTACTATCACGAAAAACATAGCCAGACCAAAAACAATCTTATCTTTATGGAAAACTAAGCAAGTGTGAATAAATAAATTATTAATACTTAAAATTAGCCTTAAAAAAATCTCAAGTGATGACCTTGAAATGATAGTCTTTTCACCCCCACCCCCAGTTGCACTAACCTTTTATTTTCTAGGTCAATAAAAAAAAAAAAAAATTCAATACCAAGGTCTTGTCCAAAACGAATTCAAATAACTGGAGTTCTACTGTACCCACATGAATTCCTCCACATCAAACAACCCTTAATAATTAAGCTGCCTTTAAGTTTAAATACACAATACATATAAACAACTTCATTGAAATGGTTAAAATTGTACATCAAGCCAATTTTTGAATCACTGCATGCCATTGTATGTACAGACGTGAACCCATTGATTAACATTTAAAATTACACTGAAAATATTGTTTATTTTGCGAAATATAAACATACTTTTTCTACATAAATAAGTTAAAAATCCAAAAAGATAGAGGAAAGGAAAGCCATCTTAATACTGCACAGCAGTGGTCAACTGATGTTTGTGGCACTTAATATTAACAAGGTAACATTCCATAAAAGGTAGTGTTTTCAATCCAGGTACACTGAGAATATTGCTGAGCTCAAATATAACAAGGCTGGTTTATAACAGTAACAAAGTTATCCGCAGTCAGGGCTACTTTGCCCGCCTGTGTATGAGACTGTTATGCAGCACTACGGGGGAAGGCAGGGTTTCTGGGGCACTTTCGGATGTCCTGTTGTTGGCCCCATGCGAGAACGCTTGAGCTATTTGCTTTTGGCTGGGGAAAACAAACTGAAAGAGAAAGATAAAAGTTAATTGCTCTGGAAAAATACTTTTGAATGTTCTTTGTAAATAACCCATCTCCAGATAAGATTGTCTTTAGTTTTCATGGTGCAAGGGCCATATTTAGCCAATTAAATTTTAGAAGTAAAAAACTAAATATTTTCTTAATAAGGTTTTTGTGACAGTCGAGCAACTACAGATGTTTTTCTATCATGGTTGTCATGGTTCAGCACCAAGACTTTGAAATTGAAGTCTCTCAAGTAAACTATAGAAACACCTGAAAAAAGTTTTGTATGCTATTAGTTTTAAAAAGGAACTAAATTGTTAATTTTAAGGAATTTTCAAGTCATCAAAATTTTTGAAGTCGACAAAATACATAAATTGGTAGCTCTTGAGAGGATTCAGTTTATAAAGACAATCCTAGTTACCAAGGCTGAAAAATAATCTAAAAAAGTCACCTGTGGGCCCCAACCTTGTACATGAATTAATTGTTATTTTGTGTGGTGCGATGAGCTTAATATTAAACAAACAATTTGCATTGTATAATATACAGATGACAATACAGAATAAAAAGTTATCTATTTTCATGTTTATCAGTCCTAACCTACATTTATTTTATCACTGATACAGAAGAACTACTTTTTATCTTGTGCAAACTTCAAAAACTCTTTACAACTATAGTTAATTAATTGCTACAACTGGCACCGACTTAATTCAACTGCTTCAAATTCTTTGACCAATCCATTTATCATCAGTGAAAAACTCTTACAGTATCAGCATTTTGAGCTTAGATGCTTAAAACAAAATCCAAGATCTTAAGGTTTAGCACATTAGTTTCTTAAATCACTGAAACTATTCAACCACGTTCACAATCTGGAAACAGATATTCCAGTATTGATTAGTATGTTTAACTTCATATAGATTATATGTATTTTTATTATTTTTTTTACTTAGCAATGAGCATCTTTAAGTAAAGGATCTGTGTGAGTTATGTATAATGTTATTGTAAGAAAAATAAAATTTAAAGCATTTCTTAAAGGCTCTTAGGTAAAAAAAATTGAAAAAAAAAATAGGGCTTTTTAAGGCATACAAGAACACTGTATTTGCGATGTCATTCTTGCATATCAGAAGATCGTAACCTCTCACTTTTGGTGTACTTACTCTACGCCTACACAGAACACGAAACTCAAACAGACGCAACTCGAGCACAACTGATGCATGCATTTAATTTCAACATCATACCTCTTACTTATAAATGCTTAAAAGGTTCAAGAGTATGATTATTTCCCAATATACAGGATATATTTTGAAAACAGTCCAGATCTGAAGCTAGATTTAATGAAATTTAGAAATCATTTTCAATGAAAATTAAAATGTCCTGTTCATAGAAATGCAACAAGGGCTTTTTGTCATAAAAATCACTTTTGAGATCTTTCAAAGTATTGTTAAGACCCACAAAACGGTTTTAATAAATAAGAAAACAAAAAAAACTGACACTTAAAACAAACACTTAACTGATATGAGTTAACAGATTAGTTTCAATAGAAATGAATAAGATAGAATTCTATATTTTGTACATGATTTTGTGAATTTTACACATATTTTTTTATTTCTAAATACACTGGATACACTTTCTATCCATTTAACTAAATAAAAACAAAAGAATATTTCTCAGTAATCATGAAAGTTTGAAAAAAAATTAATACATATATCGAAAGGTTTCAGCAACATATTATAAATGGCTATTGGTTTTAAGTCTAAGTCCTTAAAACAGATTAAAATCTAAAGTTTAAGGAATACATTCTGATTTAAAGCAATATTAACTTTACAAAAACAATCTTACTTATGATCAAACTATTGTCATGAATGATTTATTACATAACTGTAATTCCTATATTTTCCTTTCCATTGTGTTGAAGGTTTCATTTTAAATTCCATTACAAGAGTTTTTATTTTCAAACATACTTTGAAATCCTAAGATTGCATTTTTACATGAATATTCATCCATGAAGTTGATACACATTTTTAATCCATATTACTTTAAGTATAAGCCAGATTAGTTTTAAAATCCCTGGAAGTATCTCCAAGATGACCAGCACTTATTGCAGCAGCTTATTTCTGATATTTTAAATACAGATTATAGAAATCATTTTAAGATCTTCACTGATGGATCTGTATGCCTTGACAACTATAGTTAAAGCTAGTCATTTGATACAAGAATGAAATGAATCTTTTCTCATTCCTTCTTAATGCATGCTCAAGCAGTGTTGGCAAAAAACAAGTCCACGCAGGTTTTTCTGGGTATTTGTTAATACTTGTATAATATTATTCTAATTCCTTGTCTTTTTATGTTTGGCATATAAAAATATAAATTACCTCCATTTCCTTTTAATTTTTTAAACAAAAACAACTTAGTTTGGCTTAATAAATTTATGCCTTAAAGCCAAGGGCATAGGCAGAAAATTTTTTGGAGGGGGCAAACGCATTGCGATTACTTATTTCTCTAGTGTTTTGAGGTTTTGCTTAATTTTCCTTTGCCTAGGACACCCCCCCCCGCACACACACTACAGAAAAGCTTGTAAAACATAATAAATATAAACAGACCTTGTCATCCAATAATTTATGCAGACAGAAGTATGGATCTGTGTCATAGACAGTGTGTTGGAATAAAAGCTTGATCTAAAAATGTAGTCTTTCATAATAGTATACCATACATTGGTTGTAAATTTTTTTGACTTCATGAACTATATATTTTTTACAAGTTATGGTTTAATTTGTATACATATTTTTGGCTATGCCTCTTTATGTAAAAGATTTATTAGCAGCAAAAACGTCCAGTTTTAAAATCAATAGAAATGATTACAAGGTCAAATTTATAAGCAATAACACAAGAACGTAAAATTATAGAAATATTGGTATAATCCTACAATTTATATAAATAATTATAATTTAATACATTAAAATCAAAATCTTTTGTACAGCAACCCACTTTTAGCAAAATTCCAACAGGGTTTTGTTGGTGGGCTCGCCCACAAAAAAACCCAGTTGGGTTTTTCTGGGCTGAGCCCAATCTGCTATCTCTGTGCTTAAGTATGGATGCTGAGCTGTTGGTTTTATATGCTGCCTTAATTTCTTATATCCCCCTAAATGCAGACAGTCCAATTTGAATTTTTACCGATTCTATGGTGGCTTTCAAACAGACCAAGTAGGTATTTTTCCAAATTAAAGAAATTAGAAATCTTATCTATATATTGAAAGATAAGAATGTCACTTTGTAGTGGATTTGTGTACATTGAGGGGACCATGGCAACAAAATGGCCTAGTTGTCTTCTAAATCAGATCCAGTTCCAATATCTTGGATGTCACTATAAGGGAGCCTAAGCAATGTCAATATCCATTTTACGCTAAAGTTGTGTGACACCTGGAAAAGTAATGGAGTGAGTCATCATCTCTTTTGATTCCTACAGCAGTCTAATGACCTTGTATTTTTACGTTTTGTATTCGATTTTACGAAGGCCTTTCATAGTGTAGACCCAAGCCAGGGTTCCCACTCTATTTCAGAAATAGAATTCCCTGACTATTCAAGACAAATTTTTACAAAATTCCAGGCCATAACTTGAGCAATTCACGACACTTTTAAAATGATAAACTAAGAAATAATTTAGCATTCAATAGTCAATAATAAAAACTAAATGTAAAAATTAATACACAAGTAATTTCGCATTGAAATAACTTATTCAAATAATCCACCATATTTGACTTTAATCAAGGATTCAGCCCTGTAGAGCATGGTATGCTTGCTATGTTTAAAAAAAAACTTTTTTGGTAGTTCATTGGAAATATTTTCCTTTCTCATTTGGGGAACCCAAAGTGTTCAAACCCATAGGAATTGGCACCCTTGTTGGGATGATAATAACTTACAAATATTGGGTTATCCAGAAAGTTCTGTGGTTTTACAAAACGAAAACATGCTTTGTTATTATTTTGCAACCACTGATAAGAAGTGACCTTAATTGAAGCAGATGTATAAATTCGGCCTTTTCTCTTTTCGCTGCATAATTTTAGCTTGTGTAGCGTCATAATATTTGTTTCACTGCAGTGCTAAGATTCGAGAACCAAAAAGTCATATTATACCCCTTTTATTTTAAAAAGGAAAAAAATACTAGTCAGACTGCTCGTAAAATGTGTGCTGTATACGGACAAAGTGCTGTTTCTGATGACACAGTTCGAAGGTGGTTCAATAAATTTAGGAGCAGAAATTTCAGCCTCAAAGATGATGCCCACTCTGGACGACCATCCTCTGTAAACAAGGACCTATCAAAAGATGGTACAGCTAAAAATCTACGTTACACAGTTCAGGAACACACACACACACACACACACACTATCAGACTAAATATATTCCAAAAACCACAGTTTCCAATAATCATCTAAAGAAGCTTGAGTATGTAAATCTCTACGATGTATGGGTTCCCCACACTTTAATAATGTTACAAGGAAGAGATCAAGGGGGCTGCATCCCAAAAAAGTAATGATTTGTGTATGGTGGGACGACAAAGGAATTGCTCATTATGAATTGCTGTCCCAAAATCAGACAATAAATTGGGAAAAAAGATTATCAAATGGCAGTATTAAAAGCAGAAATTGAAGCAAATCAGCCAGAACTAACCAATTGCCGAGGTGTTGCCTTCCAGTACGACAATGCGCGGCCCCACATTCCGCTGAATGTCAGACAAAGATTTATTGAGTATGACTATGATGTTTCGTCAACCCCCCCCCCCATATTCACCCGACCTTTTCCCTGTTCAGGTCACTTCAAAATTCTCTGAACTGCCTGGTGTTCAATTCTTTGGAGACTGTCAAACAGCACCTCAATAACTTCTTTACAAATAAGCCTAATGATTTAAAAAAAAAAAAGAGTTTTCCAGCTGAAGGAAAGATGGCAAAAAGTCATAGAACAAAATGGTGCTATGTGATTCAATAATATTTTCTGATGTTTTTTTACTGCTTTGTTGGTATTTCTCTCTATATTAAAAAAAGTTACTGCAGCCGCCGCCACAGAATTGAAAGCTGGGTTTTATCTCTTGATTCTTAGATGGTTTCCCGAGAATTTAACGGTTTGTTCTTTATAGTGTTCCCTGGACAATTTTGAAGATTTTTTTTCCCATGCGGCTATTAGTTTAGGGTTTATAAAGTGTCAAAATTGAAAAAGCGAAATTTCTAACACGAGTGAGCAAAAGACGTACAAATTTTCAGTCTTCAGTCGAGATTTTTTTAGAGTACCTCCAAACGTAAATTTGTGCAGCTCGTCGAGTTTTTTTTTTTTAGAAATTTCAATTTGGTTCCAGATAAGAATTTTTTGAAATTCAGGAAAACTCATTACTTTTTTTGTTAAAACTGTCATATCTATATCTTATTACTATTAGTTTTTAAATTTGAAAACATTGCAGTATACCTAAAAATGTACTCTTTCTTACGGAACAATTATTTTTGAAATGGGTTAATAAATAAATTCTATGCAATCAAAAGTGGGCTACACAAATTTCGTAATTTTTAGATCGCGGACCGATACGCGTTCATTCTTATTCACGGAAATTAAGGTTACATTTTCTGACTAATGGGCTATTAGTTTGCCAGATGCCCTTGAAACTCGCTGCAACGTCATGCTAGTTCATTTTGCTCAATTCTAAGACGGTTTGCCAATTGAGTACAGATCAGAATATTACAAGATTAACATGTTTTTTTTTTCAAAATTGTGCAGGGAGCAAGATGGAGATGGTTTTATTACTGATGCAGTTTTTGGTTTAGGAGATGCATTATTTAGTATAGGGTGCATTAAGTGTTAAAGTAAAAAAAAAAAGGCGAAATCACTTGTGACAGGACTGTTGGTTTGCGAAGCAAACCAAATGAAATTGTGTAGCAATCCCCGAGGGTTGGAGAGGGTAGACAAGCAGGGGGCAGGGCCCCTTAGTATCATAAAAAAACTCAGAACTTTCTGGATGACCCAATATTTCTCCTTTTGCTCACTGAGAACAAGTGTCACTCACAAATATGATAATCAGGCAGATGTGGAATTTCATACATATGGGGTCAGTTCGTACATTTATTTTTGTGCAGTGTTTAAGATTAATTTTGACATACTGTTCCCCATACAAAGGTTGGATGGACTAGAATTGATACTCTTTCAAGAGGGAGCTGTAATTTCTGATAAAGGAGAAGCAGCACTGTTTAGCAATTGGCACCTCACATCCTTAGCAATAAAAAGGCAGGAAAATTAATTTATCAAATAATTCCGATTGATACAAATTTCAAATTAAATATCTTATTAAAATATTAAAAATTATGAATTAGTATTATAACACAGAACTCAAATGAAAGAATAACATTCTTTCGTGAAGAATTTACTTCCAACACATTTAAAAATTTAGAAGCAACAAATTAAAATAACAAAAATCTGACTTCTTTGCACCAATTCTGAGTAAAAGTGCTACAGGTGGCTGATGGAATACACAGTTCCACCGTCAATTAAAAAACTAAAATACATTGATGTAAGATGTGGAACTTTTCCCACAAAGCTTTTTATTTACAATTAGTTAAATATAGTGCCCTTCAAAGACCCTGGGAGTGCCCATCACATATGCCAGCGTGCCAATCACTACAACATGTAACGATTTCAGTGTCTACTAATACTATCTAAAAGCAATGTTCAAGATCAACACTGACTGGAAGAGGGATGTGTGTGAAATTCTTCATTTGATTGCATTGTATCCAGTGGCAACATGGGTACTGGTTTTGTCAGTGTGTGTTCTCAAGACAAAGTGCAGATATATTTTTGGAATTACAACTATGTAATGTCAGTCTTATAATGTCTCTTATATTGCAATGATTGTTCACTCACCGAAACCTACATCCTCTTTAAAGCAACATTCCTCCACACTACAAATTATGAAGATCTTACGAAATATTCAAGAAATAAAAGTTGTCAACAATTTCACGGGTATTGTGTGACATTTCAGGGATTCTTAAGCTACTGTTATTAGTTTGCGTGTATTGGTATAAAGTAGATAAAATTTAACTTACGTTATTCAATGCTATATTCACTAAGTTGTCGATAAACATTCCGATATGCTGAGCCTCACCAGTAAACCTAAAATAAAAATTTCTTGGTAAAGTCGACACTTTTTCCATATTAAAACGTAAAAACATGCATTAAATTTTAATTTTTTTATATTTACTTGGAATATGCTTTAAAAGCAAGTTTAGAAAAAGAAAAGAGCTGAAAAATGCGTTTAGTCCAGGAATTCTAATAAACTCTGGTGAAACTTCATCAATACATACAACATGGTTTTGAGAAGAAATTATACCTCAAACAAAACACAAATAAACTACATACAAAATTATGCACCTTATTCACAAAATAACATTTGATTTTTAATGAAATCCATGACAGCCACTTTGAATACTCAAAAATAACTCAACATAATATAGGTCAAGAAATAAAAATTGGTTACAAAATTCCTGTACATGAAGTACAATTTTGTTTTGTGAAAAATTAAAACTAAATTCCCAAAACATTTGCAGAGAATAAATTAATTGATGTGATAACTAATTGTCAGATAAGCTTTTCACAAGGATTTATTTATTGCAGTCGTTAGAGTAAGACATCGGTATTGCATCTTTCAAAGTTAAATAAGCGTCTTCACAATATTTTTATCAAAATAAAGTTTCCCAATCTTATTCCCATCTAAATAAAGAAAAGGCTCAAGGCTACAGGCTCAAGCCCAACAAGGCTGGTCCTCTGTTTATGAATTCCCCAATTCCCACTGACTATCCAATTGTATCTTAAATTCGTACACTCCCTTTGAATTAACTATATTTTCTGGCAACGCGTTCCAACTGTCTATTACCCTATTAAAGTAGTAGTTTTTCCTTAAATTCCGATTACAATGTGTCTTATTCAATTTATACCCATGGCCCCTTGTTCTGTTATCCCTATTGAAATTTAAGCCCTCTGTGTCCCCTTGTTTTACCAACTTGAAAAGCTGAATCAAATCCCCCCTCCTTCTTCTTTCCAGTGTATACATGTTTAGCTTACTTAAACGTTCAAGTCCATTAAAATGTATAATTATTATAAATTAAAATACGCTGAGGTGTACATTTTTGTATAGGGAATGTGGACTAAAATGGTGAGGAAAGTATGAACACTACATTTGGTTGAGTTTGATCTTGCAGTTCTAGAGCTTTAGGCACTTAAATATTTACAGCTACCACCTATATTTGGGGCTGGGTCCCCCAGTGATCCTTACAAGTTGATAATACAGGACTGTCACAGCCAAAGCAATAATTATGAAATAGTAGCATAATTTTTTTTATTTTTATATTAGCAAAAACGTATCCCTTTACTATTTAAACCCTACTTTAGTGACAATTTTAGATGCCCAGACACAAAATAATCAGCTAAAAGCACAAAATGTGGTATGAAACAGATGTCGATGATCTTGTTTAGAAATTAAAATTTTTAAATAAAAACTAGCATTTTCTAAATGAGTTTTTCAGTAGAATCTAGCAACAACCATGAAATAAAAACCCATGTTTTTATTTCATGGTTGTGTCGGCTTGGCACCAAAACTTTGAAATTGACTTCACTTGTAAAATTTTCTCCCCAAAGAAAAAAACTGAAAATATATTTTCCTGTCCGTTATTAGTTAAAATGGGGACAAAGGTTTTGTTGACCTTGGTGAATATTAACAAAAACCACCATATAATTTCAAATGTCGCCACATTTTTTAAATTAGTAGCTTTTGATATGATATTGCATAAAAAGACACTCTTAGTCAACAATGAGCAAAGTCTCTAACAGCAGTCATGTAATTCTACTCACAGGTCTCTAGGTTCAATACCAGACACTAAACTAGAAATATGCAAATTTTGCATTTAATACATACCTGGAATAGCCCCATAAAGCAAGAGCAACCACAGCCATAACCATGAAAAAATTGATAGACACTGCAAAAACTTCCATGCCAAGAACCCGTAGCAAAGTGGAGTTAAGGTAGCAAATGACAATGATCATTAGCAGGGTGGCCGGGGTTCGAATAGCATGAGCAATCTGCTTGCCATCGTTGAAACGGGTGAAACTGGTGTACATCTCATCGATTTCCTGAAAAAGATGAAGCAATGAATTACAGCGATTCCTGTTTTACGAATCTCAATTTAATGAATTTTATCAAAATCCCATGAAAATTATTATTTGTGATGGGATGAATACTTAGCTGCGATTCACTTAATCATTTTGAATACAATCCTGAGTTTTGGGGCAGCAGTCAAGAACCGAGCACCATGCATTTCAAAACGAGATGTGTGAAGGACCTTTCATTCAGAACATATAAGTGTTTTCAATAAGAATGATATTGGTGAATGAGTATTCATCAATTGCTTTATGGTTTTATGGCTCAGGGGCCAGACTTGGCCAATTGTGATCGAATCATCTCACATAAATTTCTATCCAGTTAATTTTTTTAATTTATCATATTGCAGATCTGACAATTTAAAACAAAGAAAGGAAAACACGAGACAATGATAAGCATACTTGAATTGATTTAATTAAAATCAACAGATATTTTTTTTAAATCCATAATAAAATTCCGTCTTAAAATAATTTTTAAAGTTTAAAATTACTGTAACTTTGTATGGCTCATTGTACTTACAATATATATATATATAATAAATGTGACATTTTAATCAGAAGAAATGTTTATTGCTCAGGTCAAGCCTCCAGAGACATTGGTCAACCGACATTGGACTTTACCAACTTGAATGGGTTTTAAACAAAACAAATTTAGCGTACAGGAGTTTTTAAACGATTTTGCTTAAAAAGATACCCCTAGTCGCTAATGTTGAGTAATAGAAACAAAAAGTTGACTTTTAGTCACCAGTGGCAGCTTTGCATCATGTTATATTATAACTGGAAGAGCTTAATTTAGTGATACTAATTATACCGATTTGCATTTGAATTTTTAAGGTACAGGAATTCTTTGGAATTAAAGTAGATCCATACAAACCTTAACAAGCTTTTCTTTGAAGGCATGTTCAAGAGCTTCACCACCCATTTTCTTGGTTTCGGTAAACTTTTGCAAAGCACTCTGGCGAAGATCAAAATGCATTCTTTCTAAGTTCTGGTGGTTGATGTATGGACGATCTCCACCACAAACCTAGAGTGGGAAAAATAATAATAAACTTCCAAGGAAAAAAGTACTTGTGTCAAATATTTACATGTACATCAGGTAATTCAGGTTGGATATATATATTACAACAAAATATTTTTAGATACAATTTAAAGTACACAAGTATTTTATTTTACAAGAATTAAGTTTCTTTTTGCATTTGTAATAGCCAAAACCTACCTTAAATTTCAAAATAAGTATATTAAAACTTTCAGTAAAATAGAACTACAGAAAACTTTTAAAGTAAAATAAGTCGCTATAAGTTAGGATACAAGTTCTCGCAACTTTGTGTACTCATATTGCAAGAAACTAATTTCATTCAATTGTTACAATATAACTAATAATTTAAAAAATCCTTTAGATATAATATTGTACAAATTAAAAGCAATTTTAAAATCATTTAATGTGACTTGCTTGAAATGAAAATTTTAAAATAAATAGGGTAATTTTATTACATCTCAGCAATTACTGACGTAATACATATTTAGTTTACTGAATTAATTTTAATATTTATAATCGTAATTTTATCCCATAAGATTCTTTTCATCCCAGAGAACTTTTAATTCAATAAAATGTGAAACGATTTGTTATTGCTACATTTGAAGGAAATACAAATCATAAAATATTCCAGCAAAAACGCCATCCATTAAAATCTAGAAATATATAGCACTAAATGTTTAAATTTTTTTTATACAAGATGTGTTACCTTTTCCATTTCACTGTTATAGTACTCCTTTGAATTTGCTACAGCTGATAAATTATTAGCTTCTGCAGTTGCCTAGAAAAAAAATAAGTAAACATCCATAGTTATATCAAAAACACAAAATTAATTGCTACTTAAGTGTTCGTGTCGAGCACATTTTCGTTCACACTTTTTTCGAGTGTCATACATAAAATTCAACTTAAGGTATTCTTAAATGATTCAAATTAAATTTTAAGGTGCATAACTGATCAAATAAATTAATATTTCTGAATAAAATATAAAATTGGGGCATTATAAAAATTCATTCACAATTTACCTGTAAACATTAAAAAGTTATTAAAAAGGTGACCCAACCATGAAGTAAAAAGACTTATGGCAGAAAAGATTGACTGGCAAGAGAATCAGGCTGGTAATGGTAAATTTAGTTGGAATATACAATAATAATTAGCCAACATTACGTGAATTTTAAAAGTCAAATTATCTTTCTATCTGCTCCGATTCTATCATTTATTGCAGGTGAAAGAGATTTTATATTACCTTTAAGTACATTAGATCAATAAAGGTACAGTAGTTGAAGAAATTCCATTGCAGTAGATCCTGGAAACAGTGTGGAATCTAAGGTAGACAGGTAGTTAATTAACAAAATGCTCTGTAGCAACACTGTTGGTGATGGTCTGGGATCAATAGATCCAAGGACAATACCTCGTGATTTCGAATCTCGGTCAGAAGATGAGGTCAACACCTGATACGGCACCCCACTCTCCAAACTTCCACACCATGCCAACATGAGGACATTTGAGACTAAGTGCACCAGTCCCCTTGCACACGACGGCCTTTGATTGGATCCTTTCGTACTCGCAACTCTCCGGTTGCTAATCTGTTAATCTTCCAACTGGGATACTGCAGGATCTAAGGCAATGATCAATGTTGGCGAAAACGGGGCAGGATTGCTTTAATATTCTAAAAAGTTTCTTTAGAATGCTGTAATTGTTTGTTGACTCGTTAGAATAGTGCTTTATATGATCAACATGAAATAGTGAAACTTTTTTTTTTTTCAAGGATCACAATATAAAAGTAGATACTTACAACTAACATAGATTTTGGCTCAGGCAGTTCTCCACCTTTGAAGATTTCTACATAAACCTAAGATTAAAAATATTGTTAGAGAAATTGAATTTCAAACACGACTTACAACATACATTGTAGTTCAGTGACACAAAAGAAACCCAGTGGTTCATTAATTTATCTATGGAAGAATTGACTGCACCAGTTAAATCAATATAAAATCAAGGAGATACAAATTATAAGAAATGAAGAATAATCATGCATGATCATATATAGCGTAACATGTTAGCGAAATATTAGTCTACCAAAAGTTGATCTAGTAAAAGTAGCATAAAAAAATATGGTGTATTTGCATTAAACTAAGATATGTGATATAATGACATTTATAGGTGCATCTCTACACTTGTTTCAAAAGCTTGGTTTGTGACACAGTTATTAGTACTATTTTTTAATTAAGAAAAATAAAGAAGCTAGCTTTGACTACAAGTTTGTTTTAGGGGAATATCCACAACTATGTGCCCTTTGAAGTGACCATAACAAGAAATCACAAGTCAATGTAAGCAAGGCATGCCAATCACATACAGCACATGTAATGAGAACATTCTGGCAGATGATTTGTCAACGCCGATATCAGCAGGTCAGGCTATGTGTATGAAATCCCCCATTCAATTACATTATATCATGGGCAATTGTTGGTACCATCTCTGTTTGACGGTGTGTAAAAACAGCCTAAGCGGATTTGCATTCGATAAACAGATAGGTCATTTAATCGAGAATAATTTTACTTTCCTTATTAAGTTAGTATATATAATGAATTAATAAAATGGTTTGAAAACATGCTCTGCAAACAGTAGTGATAAAGATTAGTTACCAGATTTCCAACCTGAAGTGAATACAAGCAAAGGATATTTAACAGATCAGACCCCTCACAAGCAAATGAAAGCTCAATTATAAAATAAAGTGTTTGTGTGTGAGATGTCCAGACAAATCTATAGCACTTGCAGTCTTGAAATTTGGCATATAGGTAGTCCTAAAGGTGACTGAATGCACCTCGAAACCTGAATTTTAAAATTTAATCTAGAATATTTTTTAATTTATTGGCATATTTTTATTATTTGGTTTCCTAAGAATGGCAATACAGTGTGAGAGAGATCACAGCTTCTAAATTTTCCTTTGATTTCATTGGTTCTTTTATTTTCCCCCCTTTAACTTTCTTAAAGGATTTCCTTTATCTTTATAATTGACGTTCTCTTTAATTTAAGTCAGTCCAATGCAGTCTAGGGATGTCAATAACCTTCCAGTTAAACAGATAAGTCGGTTTTTTTCGTTTCGGTTAACCGTTTTTTTTTTCTGTGTTTTCTTGGCATGGTTATAACAGCGGTTGTTATTAAAAAAACTACTAACCAGAAAAAAAAGGCCACGAAAATTCAAGAAAATTATATTCATGGCCTGTGTTTATGGGATGCAAACAGTTCTTTTTTCATAACTGATTTTTCAAGATCCACATAGTTTATATCCCTTTCAACCACTCCCGTGACATAGCTTGTTCTCATTCTCTGAAGAGCATTGTTTAGTCCATGCGGGTTGAGGTATAAACAAAGGAGTGAGCGATGAACAGAAGTACATTTATACCAAACAACGTTTAATTATGATGAAAAATTCAACAGGAGATCCCTAACACATATCTTTACAGGCGCCGAGTTTGAATCCGGGGCAAGTAATGTTTGGGAAAGCGCTTTCAGTTATGTTTTTTATTATATATTTGTATCTTATTTTGGAGAAGTGTATTGCAACTCGCCTCGTGTCTTTAATAAGTGTGCTTAAATGTAAATGGTCTGAATGTTGGTTCTCGCAAACAGATGACACATATTCATCAACAAAATGAAAAACGAGCAATAAAGTACGCGAATAAGATCTAAAAATGTATTCGAGATAACAATCACAATAATTCATTAGAATACATGCGACTAGGTGGCTACAGTTTATGTAGTTAGTCATTTTTCTTATTCCCTTCCTCTGTTAGTATCCTGTTTAAGTAATTATTAGTTAAAGACACTGAGCTTCACAGTTTTCATCACACCATCTAACCACTATGGTGCCACACGGAAACTTGCGGTGTCGGGACCACTCCCCGGCTGCCCTAGGCCTATACCTGTACGCTAACGAAAGAAGGCTATCTGGCGGACGGCAAGGGTCTGCAAGACTCCATAGATGATGCTATCGGTTGCCCACGGTACCGGATAAACAGGATGTTGGGGCAGCCTGCTGTTCCGTTGGGCTACTCAGGAATGCCGATAGGTTCCTAGGAGATGCCTGGGTGTGCGCCTCTGACGCCCCTCGGCACAAATCTATGAAGAAAACTTTTCCGGCTCGAAACGGACCTAAGGTTGACTGATATCTTTGAGCCGGACCACATATCTTCAGCGCACACATTCCGGGGTCGACCACGTCCACGCCCTATCGTGTTCATCCTGGGCAGATAAGGGTTTTTCGGACGGCGTGTCACCAGGCCCACTTCTCCATTATCTCATTAGAGGCTTTCCCTAGCTTCGGCTAATCCGCTGTGGGTTTTCAGTAACTCGGTACGGAGGGGTCTGCTTCCATTCGAAGGAAGGAAGGAAGGTGCTGTTCTGAAAAAGTAGACTTGAGAGGAAGGTAGACGTGTTTTTTTACCAGACGGTGTGGCTTGTATATATGAAACTTAGTATTATATTGTAAAAATAGATGTGCAAGTCCAATTTAGGTATGTAGTGCCCAGCTGTTCTTGGCCACATTGTCCATCAAATTAGACAATGATCAGTCACTCTGACAAAGAATTTGAGAAAGTTTAGCAATATTGAATTTTTATCCTTTTGGTTTTGATTTAAGTTGCTTGTTGGAATCAGTGAAGTTTAGCGTTAAGACTTTTTAAAAGCATAAATTGATTTTGATTTACCTTGTTTGTCAGAATCAGCAAGGTTTAGCAAAACTTTTGAATTTGTGTAATTTCTGCAATTTTATTGTTTTTTTGTTTTTTTTTTCTTTACCTTTTATGTTTTTTGAAAGCATAAGCGATGTTTAATTTTTATAATTAATACTTTTTACCAGTGTTTAATTTGGTTTTGTCCAAATTAGTGAGCTTTATAAATGCATAACTTAGTTTTGAATTTGTATCATTTTTGCAATTTTGTATATTACTGTTTAATTTGGCTTTGACTTTTGAAAGTATAGCAATATTTTTAAAGATACCACAGCCTCCCAGAAAAAAGAAATGTCTTCGAACACAAAAGCGAGGGAACAGAGAAAGAAGCTGAATCCACACCAGAAAGAGAAACGAGACAGCGAGAAGACAGAGGAAGAAAACACAGAAGAGAAGTTGAATCCCCCCAGAAAGAGAAACAAGCAAGGAGACATCCCTCCTATTAAATATATAATGTTAATAACATCAAAAACAAACCCGTAACCCTTCGACATTAAGCCAATATGATAATACACTATATTATACATACAATAAACACTGTAACTATAAAATAAACAATCTAAAAACTCACTTGTGTCTTTTTGCTTGTCCTATTTTAATTAAATAATAATAAAATATAGGTGGTCGATAAAAAATCAAAAAGGTTGGCGATCCGTCTTAAATTGTGATGAACTAGAGAATTTGTAGTTTCGAGTCATGACAGTATTCTAAGAGTGCAATATGCAATTGGTGCATAATTGCAAACTAGACTACAATTTCTGAATAGTTTTCAGAAACATTTTGCACACATAATTTATATCAAAACATCAATATGGAAATAAAATCTGACAAAATATTCAAAGACGAATGTATAGAATACCTTGAAATAGTTTATAAGGTCTTTGGCAGTAATATCACGTCCTCCTATTTGTTTTGGAATAACATGTGTAGGCGACAACAACAATCCTACAAAGTCCTGAAGATATTCCTTAAACTCTGCACGGATATCTAGAAGAGAAGCATAAAAAAAAATCACATGACAGATGAGTCAATGTATCTCATACAACCTCAATGTACTCATGAAACCAGTAAGTTAAATTTTGTACACATAAAGCCATCATTACCAGAGAGTCGACCGTCAAAAGTTTGACTTGTAGCCACTTCAAAACCAGGATGAGGCATGAGAAAGCACTCCACATCTGAAAAGCAGGCGCGGATGTGTTTACGTAGTTGTTGAAGCTGTGGGTGCTGCTTTTCCGATATCTATGAACACAAATTACAAATGGGATGAAAAAAAAAAATTTATAATTCTTCCAATTTATGCAAGAAATAAATGAAAAGGGAAAAATCCAAGTACCTCTAAACGTCTTTCCAAAATGCGCTGTCCACCTTTCTCACCAAATTCTGCTTCATAAGGAAAGCTCCAATCCCGCACCAAGAACATTAATTTCTAATAAAAATTTCAAAATAAATAAAAAGATAGTTGATAAAAAATTTAATGGCAACAGTTTACAACTTGCAAAGGTTTGCCATCTAAGTTCAGTATTATAGCTAGAATTATATTTCAGAAGTTAAAAATATAAATTTTGTGAAAAATGATAATTAGATGCTTGCACTATAACTCGAGATATTCGAGAGAAATATGACCTTCCACAATAATAAATTACCAACAGAAAAAAATTTTGCACAAAAAATTACATTCTTTAAAAAGTGAAAAGGTTACTTTATGTTAAATACCTTAACCCTTCTTTGCATAATGGTGGAAATTTCCATCATAACATTGAATGCCCAAAAATTATATAAAAGAACAAGTTCACTTTAAGTTGATCGTGTCTGGATACCTTTTTAATGTCCATTGCATAAAAAAAAAAACATAGCTGTCAAAAATAAGCAAATGTCACTATCAGTAAAACAAGCTTGAAGTTGTCTTTCCGCTGTTTGTTGTAGTTGCAATAAACGTATGATTTCGTTTATTATTATTTTTTATTATATTTGAGTTTCTATTGCTAAAAAAGTGGAAGAAAGGTTTGTAACATGTGTTTCTATTATTTTTAGAGCAATTTCTGAAAAAGTTTGCGTTTAATTTAAAAAATACCACATGATACCATCCTATTGTTTTTTGCTAAATTTATACTATAAATATATACTAAGATTTTTTTAACCATTTTTCCTTTAATTTTGAACATGAATTATATCACCAATAAAGAAAAAATCATGCAAAGAAGGGTTAAAATATGAGGTTACCAAAGCTATTTGTAGAATAAATTTCAGTACTAAATATTTAATTCTGTATATTTTTCTTTAAACATCACATATTCCACATGCAAGTGATTTCCTTGATATAATTTCTCTAAAATTCAAAGCGCAACAACAATAAATTTTATTTCCAGAATCAGCAAACCAGATTTATTTAAGATTAATCAACAAGATTCCGGTATTGATCAAAGGTTTTTATTGATAAAATATGAAGTAGATTAAAACACTGTCCTGAAATAAAGATATCAGGATCCAACTTTGCAAATTACCTGAAATGGTGTATCATCCCCTTCAGCCATAGCCAATCTCCCATATTCAGTAAAAAGCTAGGAATAGAATTCCTTTTTAGTCTCCATATACTAAAACAGTCATACATGTTAAGTCATAACACAAATTAGGTAATCAAGACTTATTAATGAGTTAACAGTTACCCCTTTATGTATCTCACTTTTAGGGGAGAAAAGAAAAAGTCATACTATACTAAAGGAAGCAATAGTGAGACTAGAGAAAAACTTGCTCATTAGAGATAAAAAAGGCACAAATTATGTATAAAATTATACGTTTTTTATTTTAAATCATAAAACTACTAGTAAAATACAAATGCTGGAACCTTTAAGTAAGTAATATTACATTGCATGTGCTATACATTGAGCAGCAAAAAAAAACAAGGTTACAGTACAGATGATTTTTTTATGATGACAGATACTTTATTAAAACAAAAATGCAATACTTGTAAATATAAAATTCACTTTTTACATTTAAGCTTTAAAATTTGAGGACCCAAATTCTATTTCTTTCATTAAATCATTTAATTCACACTAAAAATAGTTTAATTCATAAATTAAATCATATTTTTTAAAATTCAGTAACCTTTTAAAGCCTTAGGGCATTCCATATTTTCATACAATGTATTCAGAAGGTAAATGATCAAATCAGTAATTATAATTTTTACCTCTAAATGTTGTAAATCATCCTCTTGTATATTTTGTGAAAGATTGTACACCTAAAAGAATACAGTGGATAAGATAACAGATAAGGTTTAAATTTAAACAAATCTACGAAAATGAAGTGTAGTCATTAACACATAAGAGTAATAAATGCTGACCTGACTTGAAGAAAGCATAGTACTTAAAGCAAAAACAGTTGCACATTCTTTAACAGATGAAGAACTGTCAAATGTTCCTTGAGTATCCATTAACAGGACAGCAATCTATAGTTTCAAAATAAAAACATCAAACACTTGAAATGTTAGAAGACAATAATACAACTTTATAGCCAAAAGAAATATACTGATTTAAATACCTAAAAAGTATCATTACATCATCAACTAACAGCAGTGGCATAGCATCCAAGTTTTATGGGGAAACCCAGCATCCCCTAGTCATGGTTCACACACCTTTGTCCATCAAAAATTCAAGGACTTTCAAAATCCCTTTTTTTTACACCATTTTTAAAACTACTGACAGTAAAAAAAAAAAGAAAGGTTATCATCAATTTTGGTTATAGTTAGTTTGGACTTTCTTTTATCACAGAACCTGTGCTAACTATCAGTCTACTTGCACACATATCGATTTTGGTCGTGGAATAAAATATCGTACGAAGAAGAGTATGGGAGCTTGCACATGGTTTGATCTACACATGACACAATCTCTGTTTCACTCTCCTTCACTGCCACTACAACAGACGGCTGTCGTGGTTTATTTTGTTTGAGAAACAAAACAAATCCAAAGTTTTGACTGGCTTTAGGGCTTTTTTATTCTCAAGTCCAAGTTTCTATCTTTGCGATTGTTAAAGCTAGTGAAAAATTCAACGGATTTGAAATCTGCAGAAAATTTTTCACCAGAAGGATACCTTAAATGTGCTTTTCTGTAAATAAATAGTTTTTCAATTGTAACTTATAGTTTCGCAGCACGAATTTGGCCACATTTGACAAGGATATTCTTTATGAACACAAAAAATGTCTATTAGAGGTTTTCAGTCTTCGCGATCGTCAAAGATAAAGTAAACATTTTAACAGATTTGAAATCTGCGGAAAGTTTTACACCATATTGATACCTCAGGTAATCCGAATTGTCATGTACAACGCCGTGCTCGCCTGCTAGTATGATGTAAAATATCCTTCCCATTTCTAGTCTCAAAATAGAATTTCACCGCGCTGAGGCACACGCTTGAAGAAACTTCCTCGTTTTACAAAAACTGATGATTCGGTAATCCGAAAGTGCTAATTTTTCATTCTTGTACGTACGACTTCAATCGTACAAATTTTTAATGATAATGTAAAAGTGAAAAAGTACAGTGACCCCCTTCAAAAACCTTAATATTTTCTTTGTATTTCTGCATCAATTCCCGAGACAACTTTAAAAAATGTCCAAAGAGGTGGGACTTTCATGTTTGTATAGTTTATGCAAAAAAGCGATGGTACGACGGATGACAGAATGTAACATGGTTTATGACCATGTGTGTTCATATATACATCATGTGGTTCATGTATATATCACCAATTGTGGTTGTTCACATTTATATATAACATGGTGTCAAAACAGATAACACCTCAGAATGATGCTGCCTGCCGTGAAGAAAACTAGTTTGGACAAAGTCCAACGCAAGACAAAATTAGACAATTATGTACTAGTCAAAAATCAAGTACTTTCAAGGACTTTTTACCAAGTTTTGTAATTTTCAAGGACTTTCAAAGGCTCCTAGTTGGGAAAAAATATTCAAGGACCACAGGAACCCTGCTAGTAAACATTTAATTAAGTGGCAAAAAAAACTGGAAAACTTTGAAGCGAAAACAATTTTTTAACATAAATCTGATAAAGATGGAATCTTAATTCAACATTCTTGATTTTCACCACAGAAACCAGCCTGGGAATATGGATGCAATGTCGTTTCAGCCTCAAATGATTGCTTGTTATGATTGGTTCATAATGTCCATGCACAATGCACTTCAAACACTCTACTGACCTCCCAAATGCTTCCTATTGATTCTAGCATCCAGCCCAGATAATACATGCAGTGAGTCCTTGCCAAAAAGTCCAGCACTCTCTTTTCATTTTTCAGTCTTTACAAGAGACTGCTATCAAGTTGACAGTTTGGATGATCCATAGTTTCCAAGTTGTAAACTGGTTTAATGGCGCAAGGGCCATATTTGGCCAAGCTGTGCCAAACACAAGACATACAACTTCAAATGAAAAGTGTTATGAAAGGAGAAAAAAAGAGAGAATAAAATAATGGGATGGTAGCTGGAAAAGATCGCTCAGGTACGAGACACCACCCATGTTTACTAAAGACAGTTAACCCTGTGGGATAGAAAACGATCTTTAGAGTACCTTGGGATCATGAAGCCCATGCACACCCAAAGGAGATGTGCCCTTGATGGTCAGATTTGCATGGATTAGGTGTGATTTTACTAAGGGCAAAAAATTATTTGTAAAGCACAAAGTCTAAAATCCAAACGTTTTGCTAACCAGCGTGTTTTTTTTAATTTTTAATTCTCCCTTTTTTACATCTTTCCGACAGTTTTTAAATAACGAGGAGTTAAACCTGAATATAATGGAGAAAACAGCGCAAAATAGCGGACATGTTCAGAGTAAATACCATACAGAAAAATTAGCAGATTTGCAAGTAAAATTTGATGCATTGTATTAAAAAGATTTTTTTCTCTTTTTTAAAAATTAATTCCAATTCAAATATCTGCTATTTTACTATTGCAAACGCAGAATTTGTGCGTGGGGAGGATGGGTTAGATTAGGTTACTTTGACAACAAAAAAAATGCAAATAATGCAAAATACGGAATGGCTGAAGTCCGGAGGATTCCGGATTTTGGACTTTGACTGTATTGTCTCTGTAGAGAAAAGAAACATCAAAAATCTAGTTGCACTTATTCAAAGCAAGGCACTAGATTTTTTTTGCTTTTGATCTAATCTCAGCATCCCCAGTTGTCAATGTCATGCTACAGTATCAACAGAATTTTCTTTCCTTTTAATGCCTAATTCAACAAATCATCATAAAATAATTAGAATTTTGCAAATTAAATAAACATTTTGAATTTCCTTTTGAAATCTTACCTCTTCACCTGATGGTAAAGTCAAAGGAAAAACTTTATTCCATATGAGTATTCCAGTAGTATCCCTTTCAGATCCACCTCTCCACGAAAAACCTTTCAGGGGTTGATCTTCATCTCCAAGCCAATCGGACTTACCCTGAAAAATAAAGTTTTATTTTTAACCTCCAATATATTAATTTACTTGGTATTTGCTGAAGAAAGTATATTTACAGGTTAAAGTAACATGTTATATAACTGAAACACAAATGCATTTATTAATAAAAACTTTGATAAGAACTAAAGCATATAGCAAGAAACCTCCAATGCATTCTAAATTTTATAACATTGCTCATGTCACTACATGACTGAAGCCATCTTTATTTTAAATTATGCAAAGTTTTTAAGATGGCTGACTATTATTTCCTGTTTGAGTGCAAGAACATACCCAGATCCTGAGCATAACAACCAATAGGACAGAGAAGAAGCGAGATTGAAGCATTATTTCCACTCTACCTACAGTATACAGGTAATGGGAGTATTAAATTCGCAGATCAGAACATTTATCAAATCAAACACATTTATGATGGATAAGTAGGGGAGTGGGAAATAACTTTTCCTCATAATAAATCCAAGTAAGCCGATTCCATTGTTTCACTGCAAATAGCCAATAAACAACAATGAATGATCAAGGTCAGAAAATTCTTTTGTTCCAAATATTATGGTTTGAATCAAATTTTTTTAGGATCAGGGAGAGCAAAATGCACTTTCATTTTTAAATTTATGTCAAAGCTATAAATAATAAAGTACTAAAGATGATCTTTCTTACAAATGCAGAAGAAAAAAACAATTCAGTTAATATTGCTAAAAGTGAATCTTTCAACTTCATTGAAAAATCCTTCACAAGTATGTGACCACAGATGTTAAAAATACATCTGTAAAAAGGATAAGCTTTCTGTAATTCTTGAAATTTACAAATATGTCATACAAAAAATTAAGCTAGGGAAGCCTCTGTTGCCTCTATTAACTATTCCCTTCTATGAAATCTGAAATTGAATGACAAGAAAAATTTATAATCTGTCTAAAAGAACCCAGGATTATATAAAAAATACACATCACAAAGTAATGGTGATAATCAATGTCTCACTGGTGCAACACAATGGGCTATTGACAATGGTTCAGGATCATTTCCCAACAAAAAGATCCTAGTCATATTTGCAGTGATGTGTACCACTGGCCTCTCTTTGTCTACTGGAAAAAAAAGGGGACTCAAAATTAAGAATTGACTGTGGAATTCGTGGTAGATACTTTAAATGTCACACTTGACTATCACAACGGGTTACTGGTGATCAATCCCAAAGGGAAAGATCGGAGGACATCATCACATCCTTTTTTACCACTGTCAGATGACAAGCTTAACACCCAAGCTGGCACCCCACTCTAAACTTTCACACCACGCCAATGTAAGGATATTTACGTCCATGACAGATTTAACGAGCACCAGACCCTGTGTAGACACTCATTGGTTGGACCGAGTTTCTCAAACTCACAACCCTTCAATTGCTAATCCAATACTCTTTCTTCCAACTGGGATACTAGGGCCCCCATAGAGGCCATCATATTAAAAAAACACAAAAAAGCAAATAGTTTTTTTTAATTTTGTAGCTTTGAAAAATGGGTCTCACCCACCATCTTTTTCCCAGTTCCATATGCAACATCCGTTTCTAATTTTCTGATTTTAAACAAGCAAATATAAAAGGATAAAAGATGGGAGAAAAAGGAATTTTCTTGAAAATGCAAAAAAAAGGTAAAGAAATTGAACAAACAGGACACTGCAAATTAAACAAAGGTCCAAGTTGCGATTCTAGTAAGACTAAAAACCTTTTAAAATCAAATTTTGTAGCATGTAAAAAAAATCCTTCATATTGCATATGAAAGCAGATAAATACAATAGTATACACCAATAGCATAGCTAGAATTTCATTTCAGTGTAAACTCAATTTTAGTTGAAAGGGTTTTATGGCACAAAAAAACATATTTAGCCATGCTGCTGCCAATACAAATCAGACGAGGTCAAGTTACTGGATCTACAGACAACAGAGAAAGTTTAGGTACTGACACAGAAGAGAGAAAAGCATCAAGGGAGAAATCACACCTATGCCACCTACAACATTTTTTTGCAGGTTGTAACGTCGTGATAAAAGAAATAGCCTTTTTAAAAGAATTAAAGAAAAATTTATTTACAATATGGTAGCGACATCACCGTTACAACTACCTCTCATCATACGTTTTAAACATAACGGCTAAAACACGCCTTTCGAACACTGCACTCAGTCCACACTTCAACGAAGCATCCAATCGACTATAAAAGCCGTTACAAAAAATATATATTTTCACCAACGTTATACATAAAAAAGAAATGAACTTCCGGGAAAACCATTTAAGCTCACATAAATATGTCAAAAGAAAAGATATCCTTTCCAAGAGTATTAAGAAGTAAAAATAAACACAGGAAGTATCACACTATCTTGGAATAAGGAAAAAGAAATACTATAGAAATACATTTAAAAGATATTCCGGAAGTGTACGTTACAACTCTTCCCCCCCTAGAATAACTTTTTACCCTGTAAAAAGTTACCATAACTTTTCAAAAAAAAACTAATTTCTACAAAATTTTATACAAATATTTACAAATATACATACAATTGCCAAGTTACCTAAAAAAACAATAAAAATAAACTCAAAGGACATTTTGGTAACTCAGAACAGTCGGCTAAGGCTGTCAGCATTCTGGTGTTTTCTGCCCTGACGATGGATTACCTCATAGTTCCAGGGCTGCAATGCAAGAGCCCATCTCATGAGACGTGGATTTACCCCAGAGTTCTTTTTTAACCATACTAGAGGATTATGATCAGTTTGGATAAAGAACTTGGTAGGTCCATCCAGGTAGCATCGTAGCTTCTTGACAGCAAACACAATAGCGGCACATTCCTTTTCGGCTTTCAAGATCTGCGAATGTCGGACCGACATTCGATATGGCTTCGCACAGAGGGGCTTTATTTCAGAAAGTTCGATATCAAACTGGATACGATCTGTGAGGCCAGGCACGTTTGAGAAACACTTGAAATATTTACATATAATACAACTGAGCTGGTCAATCTGGTCGTCATCCAGTCTTCCTTTCTCTTCACTGATTCTCAATATCTCCTCGAGATCAAAAATATTGGGATTGTTTTCCACGGGCGGGAATTCTTCTTCCAACTCTGATTCTTCATCCTCACAAGTAGTGACCAGATTTATGAATTCCGGCCTCTGGTAATAAGGTTTTAAAAGATTTACATGGTAGATTTGTGACGAATTTTTCCGGTTGGGCACGGCAACAAAGTAGTTCGTCTCCGAAATCTTGCTTTCAATGGTCCCAGGACCATGCCATTGAACCGCTAACTTATTTACAGGTGAGGGTGCCAGTACCAGTACTTTATCTCCAACATTGAATTCACGTTTCACGGTATTTTTGTCGTACCATTTTTTTCTTTTCTTGGCAGCTTCCTCCATATTATCAATGGCTAGGCTGCGACATTTTTCCAATCTTCTGAGAAAATTGATGATATATTCAACAACTGAAGAATTTCCTTCTTCCGGCTGTAACCAGTTTTCATACAGAAGAGTGACGGGAGTCCGTAAGTTTTTTCCATGAACCAATTCAGCTGGACTGAATCCGGTGGATTCATGAGTAACTGTCCTTAAGGCGAACAAGACTGCATGGACATGCTTCTCCCAATCTGGTCCTTCTTCGGTACACAAAACTCTCAAAATCCGTTTCAGGGTACGATGAAACCTTTCTACCGGATTGCTCTGGGGATGATACACAGAGCTAAGTACCACCTTGATGCCGAAACGTTCAAAAAATTCTGATGTGAGTTCGCTCATAAACGAGGTTCCCTGGTCGTGTTGAATCTCCTTAGGAAAACCCATTCGACTAAAAATCTGAAGGAGAGCATTAATAACGGATCTAGATGTTATGTTTGGAACTGCCACAGCATCTGGGTACTTCGACGACATACACATTGCCGTAATCAGGTATCTTTGGCCTGAGTCCGTCACGGGCAAAGGTCCTACAGTGTCAATATTAATACGGGAAAAAACTTCAGTAATCACTGGAACAAGAGTCATGGGCGCTTTTTTCTTGTCCCTTGCCTTTCCAGCTCTCTGACAGGAATCGCAAGCCTTCACGTAGTCCTCTGCTTCTTTGTAACAGTTTTTCCAGAAAAAGTACTTGGTCATTCTGTCTTTGGTCTTGGTGGTCCCAAGATGACCTGACGTGCCTTCATGACACAATTTCAGTATCTTTTCTCGATACTCTATGGGCACGACGACGAGCTTCCTTTCGATACCACTCTTGTCTTTCTTAATCTTTACCAAAAGTCGGCCTTTCACCAGTTCAAAATCTTTAGGAGGGTTTCCATTTTGGATTTGTTTTACTTGAGAGCTCATCTCTTGATCTTCACCTTGAGCCTTGATTAGCTGCTCAGTGTCCACTTTTAACAATTCAGTGATATCTTGATCTTCTGCCACATGAGTGAACACGTCACTTACTTCCCCTGCTTCCATTTCATTTTTTTCCAATGTAATAAATTCTTCGGCTGGGATAGGGTTTTCGGATTCTTTAATTAAAGATTGAGAGATTCTTCCCTTTCTTTCACTTTTTTCTGATGCCTTGTCAGTACTGCATTTATTTGATCCACAGATTGACAATCTTCCCTTTTTAAAAAGGCAGCAGTCCGATTCCCTAAAAGATATCGTCCGCGGTCTAGTTCATCTGGAATCACAGCAGCCTTAGTGAGTGTTTTTCCAATTCACACTCTACCAAAACTTCGGCAAGAGGTAAACAAGTTGAGCTGGAGTCCAAAGGTTGCTGTACCCAAACATGTTCACCAGTCATGTCAGCTGAATTCACCAATTTCCGACACACAATGTCAATGGTCGCTCCGGTGTCTCTTAGTAGATTTATATCCTGACCGTTTATTTTTCCTTTCATGATATACGGTTCCAGGTACTTCTCAGGTTCTTTGTCCGAAATGTAATTTACAGTTTCCGAAGGTTTCTTCAACTTTGGACAATTTGGTCGGCTATGACCAGGCTGATTGCAATGAAAACACCGCATCTGTCTCCTGCGGTCGAATTCCGGATTTGGGTCTTGTTCGGAAAATCTTCGTTCTATCTTAACCCCTTTACCATTTATGGTATCACTTCTCCTTGGTGGATTATCGGTCTTTTCAAACTTGTTTTGAACTCGACCCTCAAACTTGTCTTTCGCAAAGACAGGGTATCGTTTCACAGTTCGTCTAACGTCTTCAAACTTCTCCAACAGTTCCACCAAATCTGTAGGGGAGTTTATTTCTGTCCATTCTCTGAGATACATATCTTTGAATTCGGATGGTGTTTTTTTCTTCATCTGATCTGTGATGATCAAATCTCTCAGTTTTTCAAAAGTAAGGACCTGACAACCTGCAATCCATCCATCGAAATAAGTAGACAATTCATGATAGAAATCCCTCCAGTTCCGATCAACTGCTTTATGGTGTGAACTAAATAACTGTCGAAATCTTTCTGGTGTTAGTTTGAACCTTTTTAACAGAATATTTTTGATGTGATCATAATTTGTAGCTAGGTCAGCTGGTTCACGGGCTATTATATGAGCAATCTCTTGGGGGATCAAACTTAGTAGGCGAGATACCCACATTTCTTTTCCCAACGACAGCAAAGTTGCCTGTCGCTCGAACAAGATTAAATAAAGACTCATATCATCTTTCATGTCGTATTTCGGAAGGATCTTGGTCAAGTCTCGATTCGATGGTCTAGAATGATCTACTGCACCTTGCTGGGTTTGTCTAGTTGCTTCTATTCTCAATTTTTCCAACTCATACTCTCGTTCTCTCTGCTTTTCTTCAAGGTCTTCAATTCTCCGCTTTTCTTCCACTTCAAGGGCTTCAATTCTCCGCTTTTCTGCCACTTCAAGGGCTTCAATTCTCCGCTTTTCTTCCACTTCAAGGGCTTCATTTGTCTTTCGAGTTTCTATAATTCTACCAAAAAGTGCTTTGGTGAATTCCTCATCATATCCCTCACTTGAAGTAATAAGATTCACTAATTGTTTTATGGATTTTTCTAGGGTGATTTCTAAATCTATCTCCTCCACCAATTTGATCAAGTCCTCTTTCTTTCCCTTAACTAAATAAGTCATGATTAAATTCTAAACAGCTTCCCCCTTTGGACTCAAATATAACGTAAGGTACAAAATGAAAATTTTTCAAAACCGAAACTGACCAGAATTCTGACTTACCTTATAGCCAAGCCACAAAAAATATAATTCAAAGACAATAGAAAAGAAATAAATGTACAAACACCAATTTTGTAACCCAAAAGACCTTCAAAAGAAAATTAATTTTTTTAAAAATTTAAATCAAAATACCATTTCAAATACAAAACAAATTTAAATTATTAATTAAGATAAATAATCATCTACGACGATTAAAATCTCTTAAATTTCTATTTCACATAAATTCCAAAACAATACTAATTTCTATTATAAAAGCAAAATTTGCAATTAAGAAATTTTTTTGTTTCGAAACCTGTTACGATAAATGGAAGTTATCACAAAAACAGAAGTAAAATTGTACATTAAATATAATAGTGCATAAAACTTTAGACTTAAAACCGAAACCACTTATCTGGAACAGTTGCTTGATGGTACACAGGAAGTCTTTGAGCAGGAACCCAAAGTTCGAACTGGACTTTGCTGACGATGACAGGACGGGATGCCCAAAAAGTTCGGACCGGATGGCCCTTTTGCTGCTGAACACACGCGTTTCACACACAGGAACAGGACGGGATGTCCCAATTCTACTGACCGGACTAAGCTTCGTTGCTGGACACACGCAGTAACAGGACACGTTTCATACACAGAAACAGAACGGGATATCCAAAAACATCGGACCGGATGGCCCACTTCGCCGCTGCCGGACGCACGCAAATTCTCCACTCACGAGGACGGGATGTCCACAAACTTCGGACCGGATGGCCCCCTTCGTTGCTGCCGGACGTACGCAAATACTCCACTCACGAGGACGGGATGTCCACAAACTTCGGACCGGTTGGCCCACTTCGTTGCTGCCGGACGCACGCAAATATTCCACTCAGGAGGACCGGATGTCCAATAACTTCGGACCGGATGGCCTCCTTCGTTGCTGCAGGACGCACGCAAATATTCCACTCACGAGGACGGGATGTCCAAAAACTTGAGACCGGATAGCCTTCTTCGTTGCTGCAGGACGCACGCAAATTTTCGCTGAACACAGGACGAGATGTCCACAGTTTATTCTCAAATCAGGACGGGATGTCCAAGACTTCAATTTAATGGGAACGATCGCAGTGCATGCCACCATTAATAGGTAGCTGTAACGCCGTGATAAAAGAAATAGCCTTTTTAAAAGAATTAAAGAAAAATTTATTTACAATATGGTAGCGACATCACCGTTACAACTACCTCTCATCATACGTTTTAAACATAACGGCTAAAACACGCCTTTCGAACACTGCACTCAGTCCACACTTCAACAAAGCATCCAATCGACTATAAAAGCCGTTACAAAAAAAAATATATTTTCACCAACGTTATACATAAAAAAGAAATGAACTTCCGGGAAAACCATTTAAGCTCACATAAACATGTCAAAAGAAAAGATATCCTTTCCAAGAGTATTAAGAAGTAAAAATAAACACAGGAAGTATCACACTATCTTGGGGAATAAGGAAAAAGAAATACTATAGAAATACATTTAAAAGATATTCCGGAAGTGTACGTTACAAGGTTGCTAGCGCAGTGCTAACATTTTAGTATCCTGCCTTCTTGATTCAGTCTAAGGCTTCTAGGCTTCAATGGAAACTATAACAATGTAATTATTTCCTATTCCCTTAATAGCAAATTCCATTCTTTCTTTAGGAATAAATACTTCACTGATGGAGCCAATCTTGTCTGCGAGATAGAAAAGATCTCCTAGAAGAATGTTTTAACTTTTATGAATTCAGTTTTGGAGACTATTCTCAGTTTTTGTACCCAACATTTTAAGGCTATTGTAAAGAAAAATTTTGAAACTAGGGGGCTCCGCCCCTGCTCGCCAACCCTCGGGTTGGATTGCTTCGCAAACCAACACTCCTTTTACATATGCCATTTGGTTTGCTTCACATACCAACATTCCTTTCGCAGAGTGAAACTATTTGATTAATTCGTATTATCCTAATTTCACTTTCCGGTCCATGACGTCACAGCGAGGGCTTCCCAACCTGCTCGCCGACCCCCGTCGATTGCTATGCAATCCCTCTTTCGCAAATGATTTCACTTTTTTTAACTTTAACTTTTAATGCACCCTAAACTAATAGCTGCATCAGTAAAAAATCTTCTGCATCTTGTTCCATGTACAATTTTAAGTAAACGATGTTAATCTCCAAACTTTACGATCCGTACTTTGTACTTTCTCGGTAAACCGTCTGAGAACAGAGAATAAAGCGAGCCCTTTAACCTCGCCAAATAAAAAGAAATCGTTTTTATGGCAATTGTTGCAACGATAAATTTGACATCTGGCCAACCTGATAGTAAAAAATACAACCCTCATAAGCTCCGCGAAATAAAAAATACAAAATTTGTGTCACCAACTTTTGATTGCATCGAATTTATTTATGAACCAATTTTTAAAATAATTATACCGTAAGAAAGAGTACATTCTGAGGTATACTGCGATATTTTAAAAATTAAAAACTAATAGTAATATGACATAGATATGACAGTTTTAGTTTTGTATCGGACGTTACGATCTTAAAGTTCCGAAAATTGTATGACCAACTTTTAATTGCATCGATTTTATTTATTAACCAATTTGAAAAATAATTGTACCATAAGAAAGAGTGTCACATAATGTAATCAGTGATGTTCTCAAATTTAAAACAAAATGGTTTTTGCTGTAGATATAACGGTTGTAACAAAAAGTAGCGAAAATATCCAAAGATTCTGAATTTTGTATGACCAACTTTTGATCGCATCCAATTTAATTATTAACCGATTTCAAACATAAGAGTACCGTAAGAAAGAGTATGGTGGAGTGGTAGCATCCGCAACGTTAGGCCGCCAAAGCGATTGTTTACGCCAAATCAAGATGGCGGCCGATGTAAGCAATTCCAAGATGGCCGCCATATACAACGTGAACCTTTGCATACAGTGCATAAATAATAATAATAATTTGTTTAAAAATTAAGAAAAAAGCAATATAAATTTCACTTGAAAATTTTCTAATATTTCAGTCTGGTTTTCTCCGAACATGTACGCAATTTTGCGTCAATTTCATCCTAGTTTTGTCACTTAAAAAATATATATATTAAATTAAAAAAAAATATATATATATAATTTAAAATAATAATAATAATAATAATAAACGTGATTTTTTTAAAACGTCCGGATTTTCATCAATTTTGAATTAGAAACTTTGCAATGCATAGAAAATTCAAAACAAGAAATCTTTTTTTAATAAGGTAGTTCTTTTCTGTGATCATAATCCACACAAAGGTTTTTGATGAGAAACCAAAAATCTAAAAATTCTTCTGCTATCCTAAAGTGTGAAAAAATATTTTTTCACAATTTTTCTAGCAATAAGCATTATGTGAGCAACTCAATGGGGATATTCCAGGTTATAGAGCCATATATGGAAAAGCAAGACAAATATTTTTATTGTAACGACTTTACAAGAGGAAATTGTTTTTTAGAGAAGTCAAAGCGTATTGCGCTTAAGGTTTCAATGTGTTTAAACCAGTATACCGGGAGAAATTTGTTTGTAGATAAGTCACAGCGTATAACGCGCGATCCCCGCCTGCCGGCTACCTCGCCGGCCCCGGAGGGGCGGCGAGGACCTTTCACCGTTGGCTTCCATGCGTATAAGTCACCGTATTGGGTGCCCACCCAAGCATAGTCCAGTGTTTGTAATATAACCAAAAGCTAAACAAAAATCAAACTTACCCTCATAGCCGGGTCCTTGAAATTCTGACAATGGTTAACAGTCATATGCTCGAATCGATAACCCTTGAACTCTTTGTCCTTCGGGTATTGATACCAGCATATGACTTCCAATAGTGAGAAATTTTTGTAGTTCCTTGCAAAATTCAGCTCTGAATTACCTCAGCCAAAACTTTCTGGTTCCTATTTTTCACCTCAACCATAAAACATTTATCCGTCCCTCGTTCAAGTCCTCCAAACACCCATTTACCCTCCAATTTCTTACTCCTGTTATACTTTCTTTTGCCAAATTTTTGTCCTATCTTTCTACATTTCCACTCCTACCTATCACCAGCATCCTTTCTCAATGTTAAAATCATATCATTCTCACATGAAAGACATTTCACCTTCTTCCCAATCAAGCTACTACATGTTTGCAAAAAAAAAAAAAAAAACATTTTCTAACGTTCAATAACACTATCCACTGCTATATCAAATCAACTAAGGGGAAATGAGCAACCAAAAGGGGAAAAAAATTCTAAATTCCAATCTGCAATTTCAAAAATCAAATTTAATCCAAATTTTTTTTCGAAATTTTAATTGAAATTTAAATAAAGTGACAAATTTAAAAAATTGTAACTTACAATCTGCTTTCCAAACTTATCCTAAAAATTTTGAAAATTAATAAAACAAGTCGATTTTATAAATCAAGAGCAAAATTCATATGCACCCAACAATTTCAAAGACTGTCTAAATTTTAATTCCGTTCTACATTAAAAATAAAAGTGGAAAAGCGTATTTTCTTCCTTAACCAATCATGAGACCCATTTATTATCGTCAGGAGAAAATATCTAGGGTTGCCTTAAAACTAAGAAAAACGCGAAAACGGGAAGGTTACCACAATTGGCAATACATCGCTCGAAAGTTGTAACGTATCGGATACTACATACCATCCAAGAGTATATTTTGCGATATTTTAAAAATTAAAAACTAATAGCAATAAGATATTGATACGACAGTTTCAAAAAAAGTAACAAAAATGTCCCGATTTTTCCAGAATTTCAAAAAAAATATCATCAAGAACCAAATTTAAATTTAAAAAGAAAATCGACGAGCTGCAAAAATTTACGTTGAGAGGTACTCTTTAAAAAAAACTCACGGCTGAAGACTGAAAATTTGTATGTGTTTTGCTCACTCGCGGAAGAAATTTCGCTTCTTCAATTTTGACACGTGATAAACCCTAAAATAATAGCTGCATCGGAAAAAAATCTTAATAACTGTCCAGGGTATCCGATAAAGAACAAACCATGTTAATTTTGTTTTTTTTCCCCGATCAGTACTTTCTCGGAAAATTGTCTAAGAATCGAGCTAAACAACACAGTTTTCAATCCTGCGGCTGCAACTTTTTTTTAATATAGAGATACAGTACAAAGTCCAAAATCCTCCGGATCTCGGACACTTTAAATTTAGGATTATTTGCATTTTTTGTCAAAAAACCCTTAATTTAACCGCTCCCGCAGCAAATTTTGCATTTGCAATAGGAAAATAGTAGATAAAAAATAGGAATATTTTTTTTAAATAGGAAAAAACTTTAATACAACACAACAAATTTTACTTGCAAATCTTATAATTTTCAGGGTGGTATTTACTTTGAACATTAAATAATTTGCGTAGTTTCATAAATTTGAAACAGGTTCAACTCCTTGTTCCTTAAAAATTGTCGGAAAGAAGTAGAAGAGTGAGAAAAACAAAAATGCCAGTTAGTAAAACCTCCAGATTTTGGACAATTCCAGATGTCCGGATTTGTTACTTTGTACTGTACAACATTCATCCCTTGATTTTTTTTTTGTTGATGCTCATTTGATACCTGCAATTATCAACAGCTTCTTTTTTCAGTAAAATACTAGTTAACATTAGTACCTTTGTACAATTTCAAAATTTTGGCACCAGGCTAACATCAAATAAAAGAAGTGTTCTTATTCCAACAGCAGTTTAAATAAGTGTTACGATGAACTAGTATATAGTGTTATTGAAAATAATGAGTTTTAATTAGTGTAGTGAAAACTGTCAATTCCTAAGTATTAACTATTAACAGCCTAAATAGGATGCTTCAGTTCTTAATTGTTAACAAAACTGTTAATAATAACAATTATCACAAATTAGCAATAGCAGTAGTAACTGTAATTGAAAATATTGAGTTTTAATGAAAGTATAGTGAAAACTGTTGATTCCTACATATTAATGGTTAACAGATAAATGGCTTAGTTCTTAAACGTGAACATCAGCTGTTAATAATAACATATCACAATTTAGCATTACACACTGTTATTGGAAAATAGCTTTTTAATCCAACACTACTATTGCCAAAAAGAGTCAACTTTGTAACACAGTATACCCAAAATTTAACATTTTATCCATCCATTATTGCAGGTTGACAAACACTAATAAGTAACTGTTTGGATGCAATTCAGATACTGTATCTAACAGAGGTGGGTGGGTAGTTAAATAACAAGCCAATGGAGAAATATGCTATTAGTCACAGTTCAGGATCAATCCTGAGGGAAAGATCCGAGGACAGAACCTTGTAATTTAGAACCCCGGTCAGGTGTAGAGGATAACACCAGCCTTCATGTAAACATAACCGTCTTTGACTGGACTGAGTTTTGAACTCGTAACCCTCTAATTGCTAATCACTTACTCTTTAAACAGGGAGTATGTAACAGAGGAATCGGCATGATTGGGATATCAACTGTACTATATAAGTTACGGCAGTTATTTTAAGAGTAGTTGCATAGGAAAGGAGCTGACGTTAACATGATTGTTAACACATGTAATATACCAGCACATAAATTACATCATAGAACTTAAGTATTTCTACAAAGATACCTAGAACTTAAGAATTGAAACAGTTTATCAAAAAAATACTAAAAAGCAAAAAAAGTTACCTGTGCTTCAAGGTACCGGAGCATGAAATTCAACAAAAAAGACTTCCCTTTGCGAAAAGCCCCAGCTACTGATACAACAGCAATCTTCTTATCTTTAATATCATTCTTCATCAACACAGAATTTAAAACATCTTCATTCAGTTCAAAAGTGTGATCTTCAGCTTTCACAACAGTCACTGCTTCAAATTGATCTTCTTCCATTTTCTTATAAATAAAACTTTAATTCTATGAATGAAAGAAATACACACCATGTCAGAAAACTTTACGTATCATGTGGTTTTATTCGTACCAATAATACAACACAAAGCCTACAAGGAAACAGTTCCTTTAAGATTAAGCCGATAGACCGAAAAAGGTAAACAATAAATAATAATATCAAGAAAATCTAGCTTTAAATTTAAATTTACTTAAAAAAACTATTACATTATTTCCAATAAAACATTTTCATTACCTAAATCAGCAAAATTTGAGAGGGAAATCGTTCCGCATTTACTAAGAACAATACATAGGGGAAGCAGGAAAAATGTTCAAATATGTTGCAAAATTATTTATGATAAAGCATTACAGATTCAAAAGTGGAAACTTTTCAAAAATGAAGACTAAGTCTCTTTGGTAACTAAAAATAACTTTTACACAGGTAAATCTGATAATTTTTTTCAATCAGATAATCACAAAAATATTTAGGTACCTCACGTGCGTTTGTTTGACTCCGTCAGCACAACTCAATACGTCATTTCCCGTAAATTAAACAAAACAATATACAAAATTAACAAATGGTGTGAGTGATATTTTCTTTGAAACATCGAAAATTTGATGAAATAAAACGAATTTCAGAAAATAATCACCTTATCA
This sequence comes from Metellina segmentata, assembly GCA_947359465.1. Taxonomy (NCBI): domain Eukaryota; kingdom Metazoa; phylum Arthropoda; class Arachnida; order Araneae; family Tetragnathidae; genus Metellina; species Metellina segmentata. Next base: position 101,266,682 of record OX375881.1, read on the forward strand.
AAAATTTTAAACAAACAAGGTTCTCCAAAATTCGTCAGCTAAAAACTCAATCACAAAGCTTTATTTATGTTGAGTTGAGATTGACATTAAGAGCTATTGTGACTCTCCTCGTAATCCTTGTGTCGAATCTCATTCGTACATTTCGCCTACGATAAAAGAATGACATGTTCTAAGAAAATGTCCTTTGTGCACTTTGAAATTTGTTTCCATCATTCTAGTATTTAAAATTAGGTGTCATAGTAATTCAGAAAATTCATTCTAAAAATAAAAAATAGCGACTATTTTCGTTTGATTCATATTTCAGTGTTTTCTCTTCTTAAAGAAAGGTTAAATTTTTTCTTCAACTCAATTATTTTAGTTTTAGTCTGTTTTTCTGTTCAATTAGATTGTCAAATTTCGAAATATAAAAAATATCAGTTGTTAACTGCATTTCTCTGAATTTACCGCAGGATGAGGATGAGGGGGAACAGTTTTATGACGTCATGTACATATTTCGAGAATGAAATAATGAAATGTATATTGTTTAAGTGCAAAAAATATCTTGGGAGAGAATATTAATTTCTCCATTGCAGAAAAGATCGGAGCTAGTTTCCTCAAAAAGAAAGCAGAAGTACTGAATTCAAAGAAACTAAACGACCTTGGAACTAGTTTTCGGATCAGCTTAATGTTGATGCACATCAACGCAACTTCATGGAGGAAAGCAGCGTTTATTGCTCGAATTTCGTTACATTTTGTTTATTTTCATCTCAACCAACTGGATTGAAAGTAAGTGAAGGGGAAAATACTTTATTACTGACTGTGGTGCGTCTGCTAAATTTGCAATTAAGTTTGTTGAGCTTCATGCTTCAATGTTTTGACTGGGTTTGTTGTCATTGGGAAAATAGCGCGCTTTATTATAGTATTACTTTCACTGATGCTGTTTCTCCGTTTTGCTCAATGGTTTTCAACAAAATTTATTGTTTGAGACACATTGCTCATCTGCCTATTTCTGTTGATTTGTTTATTTCTGTCAATAAAAACCGTTCTGACACTTGCATGTATTGCATCTTTTGTCTGTAATTGTTTGTTATTCATTTCAAATTATTATATATCGATAACTGTTTTATTAAGACGATTATCTTGTTTACCCCCAGCGTTGATCCAACATTTTATTGCTTGTCCATAGATGTGACAGATTCTGACAGTAACTTCCTGTCATGATATCCGATAATTTTTTAATACCCCAAAAAACTTTTAACTTAGTGTCTCAGTCAAAATCTAAAGTTTTCGATTTCGATAAATTTTTCGTTAAGCAGTTTAAATTTCTTGCATGTTTTTTTATCTTTGAATTTCAAAAACAATTGTTTAGCATTTAGTAAATAATTAGCTTAATATGTGTAATTTAGTGAATAATTAGTTTGATATGTGTAATTAAAACTTTTATTTAAAAACATTACTGTTACTTTTTTCTCATTTTAACCATAATATTTTTCAGATTATTGTGATTTACTTGCAAGTGTAGATAATCTCTAATCTTTGAGTGACTATTCAAGTCAATTCAGTTTTCTAAGTCATGCAATTCAAGAATTGAACTACAAAATAGTATAAATATAAAATTCTTTTTCAATTCTAAACTCATGTTATTGATATAATACCATGAACAAACTTTTTTGCATGAACCCAGTTAATCTGGCAGAAGTCAGATACCAGATCTGAATGTAAACAGTCACCTAGGGTATCTCCTACCCCATGTTCCACTTGTTTTTAAAAATCTGAATTGGGTACTATATTTTTTGTCCGATTAAATTTAAATGTTATTAACTTAATTATTTAAATATGAAAAGGAGTGCTGGTAATATAATGTTGTTAAAATTTTCCATTCTGAATATCTGAAGAGTGGAAATGGTTTTAAAGGTTAGAGGGGCAAAAATAAACATCAGCTACTAGTAAAAAAATTATGAAGTTTTATTCTGTTGTATAGATATAATGAAATTTTACAAAACTTTATCAGATATTATTTTTTACAGTACCTACACTGTCAAGTATACAGGGCATTTACAATTTATATAAGCACTGTTTAATAGAAATTATTTATAATCATGATATTATTTATAAAATGAGCTCTGAATGAACTTGAAAATAACTAAAGGGGATAACAAAAACAAAAAATTTTAGGAGCCAGGACCCTTGCATCACTAATACATATCTAATGTTTGTTTGAACGCTGAGTACCTATCGTAGAACTCGTTACACACACATGCAGTAAATAATATGCTATTTATAGTGTAACTGAGGAAATAAAAAATAACATTTTTATTATCTGCATTACACTTTTTAATCTTTTATAGCCTAAAAAATCAATTTTTTTTCAGGAAGTATAAATTTTTTTTACAGAAACAGAAAATCTAAGCGCCAAACCAAATTTTTTATGCTACCTGGTGCCTGGGATTTGTTGTGCCCTGAAGTAACATGTAGTTACTTTCAAGTGTGTTATTTTACACATACTGTCAAAGAAGCAAATAATTCAAACTTCTTGCAAAATTTTCGAAAAGAGCGGATAAAATTTTTTTTCTTCGTATTTTTAATGTTAGCCTAGGAAGTATTACTGCATTTTCTTAAACTCGTCCTTTCTTTTCGTATATTTTCCTGCTCACAAATTCCCCGAAGACGACTAAGTAATCTTAATTTGCTCACTATGTGAACAATATTTTACTCATTACAATGTGTCCTAGCATCAACTTGTACAAATATATTATTAAATGTAGAGTGTCACTTTAAAAAGTATAGAAAGAGATTTATCAATTAAAACATTTATACTATTTTAAGATATTGACCATATATCCTGGAAATAGTATGACAATCATAGGAGAAATTGAATTTTGCTGTCATTGCATTTTGTTCTTTGATAAATTGCAGATAACTTTTCATAAGTTTTCCTACAAATTAAATTAACTTTTCTAAAACTACAAAACAATCCAATTTTTAGAAAGTTCTTTATAAATCAACTTCTTTCTGCTCATTTTTACCTTTCAGAGATTTCCTTTAAGCCTTCATTTGCTAGTTGATTGTTCCTTTGTTAGTTATGAGTTTAATACTGATAGTTCTTCTCAGGGTGTGAAAAATTATGATTTTTTAATTCTTTTTATTTTTATTAAAAATATATTTCTTAAATCAACTTTTAATTAGATTAATTTAAAATACTAGAAAAAACAAGTTTTGATGAAAAAATCTTCTTAGATTGACTGGCATAATTGAGGGGTTGAGAGAGAGAATGCAAGTGGTGTACATCAAGATTTTGCTGATTTATACTTAGCCACTTAAACTAATAATTTTTAGACAGTTAGTTTTAGTTTAGTTAGTTTTCAATTTAAAATATATTTTAGCAACAGTAATTTAAATTTTAACCCTGTTAAGACATAGAACAAAGCAAAATAATATCATTTTTATGACACTAGAATTATTAGCAATCTCAAATGCATATTCCTTTGTCCTGAAAAATGTCTAACTGGTTTACACCACTTACATTCTCAATTAGATCATTAGTAAGCCACAGCCTATGCTCATGATATTGTTCTAATCTTTCTCTAAATGTCTGATAACTTCCCCTGATGATGTTTCAAAGTACAACTTTCTCTTTCAAGGAGAACAATAACTGATAGGTAACATGAATTAGCCTTCTACTAAACAGAACTTCCTGCAATACTTCAAAAGGGGGGCTGTTGTGGCTCAGCGTGCCCCTATTTATCCACTACAAACTTCAAGTTGTTGGCGGTGCATGTTTGATTCCAATCAGGTTTAATCCTCCTTGGGTGTATTTATCTCTTCTGTCAGTAAAACTTTCACTGCGTGTATGTCGATTACTTTGTATTGTATGTCTTGTATATGGCACAGCATGGCCACATATGGCCTTTGTGTCATAAAACCAACTAATCAAAAGGATAGTGAATTGTATAATACATCCCCATTCTGTTACAGTAGAACTATAACTTTGCTTTCCTAACTCGGAGTTAACAGTGACTGATTGACATACTTCATTAAAGGTGAAAATTAAGAAATTTTGTAAGTCGCCACTGAACGTGTGTCATTTAGTAACCTCTCACAAGGGTTCACATGTTTTGTAGAATACACACATTATATATATCTATATCAAAAATAGATGTTTTCACCCCTTGAAATACCAGCTCTACGGAAATACTTGGGTCATGTGCACACGAAAGTACAAATCTTCAGCCTGTCCCTAAATTGCTTTGCATTTTCCCGCTCCATGCGTCTGCGTTTTTTTCCCGGAATTCCAAATACTATTTTCCATGGTTATGTTCCCGTGCTTTTTTCATTATTTAAAAAAAAATTGCAGTCCACAGAAAAAAAACGTAAAATCGGAGATTCTAACCATATAAACTAATGTTTTGAAGAAAGTGTGGCGACTGTAGCAAAATTTTTCAGTCTGCAGTTTCAAACATTCAGGTGGCAAGTGGTGACTGTTAATTTTCACCTTTATTCCACACCAGCTACTGCATGGCTTACCCGGCGTTGCCAGTGCCAGTTGCTTTTGTGGGGTTATTGGTTTGCAAAGCAAACCAAATAGGAGTTTGTAGCCTATTGGATAACAGTTATAACAGAGTTGCCTGTGGTGTTGGTTTGATTCGTAAACCAAAAGAGCGTTGCCCGTAACAGTTCTTTTCGTGGAGGTCACATTGCCCGTGTAGTGATTTGCTTCGCAAACCAAAAAATAAAAATATCTAATTGTAAAATTATTTATTAAAACAAAATCAACTGTTGAAGAGACCTAATCGACATGCCGCCACGATCTCTTGAGAAAATACATAAATATTTTATTGAAAAATTATTTATTAAAACAAAATCAAGATATCTATATATAAAAAAATTTTCAATCTATCTTTAATGATCCCGATTTTACAAAAAAAGAAAAAAAAATTAATGCAAGTCAAAATGTTTGCTGTGGAATCGTTTGGGTGGAGACTACGCATTCCCATTTAATTGAGAGCGGAAGGTGAAAAAAGACATGGTTTCAAAGGCTGACGTCATTTGCGATGTGACATCATGGAAAAAAGAGCTAAATTCTGATATTTTCCCCTAATTGCCGGAGCAGGACGAAAAGAAGATCCAAAGGAGAAAAAACTATTAAATTCATTTTAAAATGTTCTAGATTAAATTTCAGGCTGGACCATAAAATTGCAAAAGATTCAGACTACCTGTGTGCCAAATTTCATTATTTTAAGTGCCATAGATTCGTCAGGACACTGCAAACACTCTGACACAGAAACTTCATTTTATAATAGTAGAGATGCAGGTGGAGTGCCATTCATACAACTCGTACATGCACCAGCATGTAGGTTGTATGCCATGATCCATGTAACCTCTTATGTACCAAATTTTAGAATAATTAAATGTTGTGTTAATCCTCATCTCCGTGTCATCCAGCTACACATCTTCACTACAAAATAGACACTATACTACATATATATTCCATCACGTTGGATGTATCAAATGATACTATTGACTTGACAAAAGATTTATACTTTCTGACCATAACAGGAAATTTTCTTAGCTTCAAAGAGCTACTCACTATGGAAACCCTTGTGAGCAGAACACTGGAAATAGATGTCCTCAACAACTATCTTGATAAATGTCCTAAAGTTGTACTGAATTCGGTAGGGTTCAGTGAGTGTATGTTCAGACAATGCACCTACCCTGGCAAGAAAAATTAAAGGTTTATTGCACAGATAAAAATGTGTTAACAAATTCAGATAATCCACATTTCATTGTATCAGCAAAATTTGTGGTTAAGAGCTACGGTTTTAATTGACACTTTGTAACAGGTTATTAGTATTGACAATTCATGCAAGTGCAACACATCATCATCAGTTTCGTAACATGACGAAGTTGAACTTACTGTATCATTTTAAAGTACATTGGTTATTGCTGGGACAGGTGTTAGCCAAACTTTTATCTCTAGAAAGCTGATAGTTAAATATTATGAAGAACAGAATCAGCAATGTAAATCATCTAAAAAATTTGTAGGAATGCTGCATTTCAGAGTGATATGTCAAATCAAAATGACATAAATATTTCTTAGCAAGGTAAAACTAAGTCTACATATGTGGCATAAAAACCAAGCATTTTGTAAAGAACTAACTTTTACAAACATGTAAAAAAGAGATTTTGGAAAAACTAAGGGGCTCCACCCTTTGCTGCTTGCTACGCAAACCAATACTTTCCCAGATCCCATTTGGTTTGCTTCGCAAATCAACATTACTTTCACAGAATGAATCTCTCTAGATGGCAAAACTATCTTCATAATTCGTATAATCCTGATTTAATTTTCCGGTCCATGACGTCACAGCGAGGGCTTCGCCCCCTGCTCGCTAACGATCGGCAACCCCCTGGAATTGTTGCGCAATCCAAGACTCATTTTGCAAGTGATTTCCCTTTTCTTTTACTTTAACACTTAATTCACCCTAAAGTAATAGCTGCATCAGTAAAAACCCTTCTCCAGCTTGTTCCCTGTACAATTTTAAATAAGCCGTGTTAATCTCGTAACATTATGATCTGTACTTCCTCGGTAAAGCGTCTGAGAACAGAGTGAAAAAAGCAAGCCCTTTTACTTGCTAACTAAAAAAAAATCATGTTTATGGCAATTGTTGCTACAATAATTTTGATTTCTGGCAAACCCGATAGTCAAATATATATATATCATTAAACCTCCGTGAAAAAACAAATACGAAATTTGTGTGAACAACTTTTGATTGCATCACATTTATTTATGAACCAATTTAAAAAATAATTGTACCGTAAGAAACTGTGCATTCTAAATTTTCACGTTGTATTTTCAAATTTTAAAACTAATTTTTTTGAGCTATAGATATGACAGTTTTAGTTTTGTATCAGAAATTACGATCTAAAAGTTCCGAAAATTGTATGACCAACTTTTAATTCCATCGACTTTATTTTATAAAATAATTCAAAATTTGTGTGACCAACTTTTGATTGCATCGAATTTTTTTATTAACCAATTTCAAGAATAATTGTACCGTAAGAAAGAGTACATTCCAAGGTATACCGAGATATTTTCAAATTTAAAAACTAATAGTAATAAGATATAGATATGACAGTTTTAAAAAAATAACAAAAATGTCCCAATTTTTCCCGAATTAAAAAAAAATTTATTATCAGGAACCAAATTGAAATTTCTTTAAAAAAAACTCGACAAGCTGCAAAAATTCACATTTAGAGTTACTCTACAAAAATAATCACGTCTGAAGACTGAAAATTTGTACGTCTTTTGCTCACTCGCGTCAAAATTTCGCACTTATAAACTAAATTATAAATTAACACCTATAAACCCTAAACTAATAGCAGCATCAGAAAAAAAAATCTTCATTGTCTTGTTCCCTGTACAATTTTGAATAAACCATATCAATTTGGTAATTTTCTGATCCGTACTTTCTCTGGAAATCGTCTAAGAATTGAGCGAAAAACACGAGTTTTCAATCCGGCGGCGGTAATATTTTTTAAATATAGATAGACATTTTCCTTGAGTTAAGAAATAGCTCTTTTTTTTTTAAATTAAGTACATAGTAGTAAGATTTTTCACAATAATATCTATTTTTAAGTATAGTTACTGGGAGTTTCTTGAAAGAGGCTTTAATTGTTATAACTAAATTTATGCAGCCTTCCAACACGAAAAGGTTTCTCACCCAGGTCCTAGCATCTTCATCCCTCATTGTATTTGTCTTCCTTGTGATTGGTTCAGCTATGGCCAATCACAGGTGCATATTGGTCCAAATATGAAAATTGCACCATAAAACCTGAAAACAGCCTACTAACACTTGTCCTAGCCCTTTGGCTACAGTACTGTATACCAGCCTCCCCCCCCCTCAATCTGTGGGCCTGTTGCCAGCTGAAATGACTGGCACCTCACCCATGTCTCTTACACTGTTCATGTTTGAACAGACATTTTGAATTTTTTTAAGCATTTTCCATAAATTAATCCTATAACATACTCCATATAGATTTATTAGAGTGTTATATGCGTTATTCCATATTACAAATAAGACATTTATGTTAAATAGTGTTGAATAAACAAAAATAAACATTTGGGTAATGAACATAGTTACTATTAACATACATTTTTAATATCCGGAAAATCAAAATGTTAGTTGTCTATCTACAATTGAAATTAAAAATCAAAGCAACTGATTAAAATAGAATTAAAACCCTGCCTTCTGTGTGGGGGGTCCTGGGTGATACCCCTTGTGTTGGAGGCATGCTGTTGTGTCCTTGTATCTACTGATTCAGTATTTTAGGTTTCTGTTTTCATCAATGTGAAAAATAAACCTGCATGTTAATTGAAATACCAACCTGCACAAGTGCTTTGGTTGTAGCAATTCCGAGATATATGCTTATTTGTAATATTTATAATACCCTCTTATATGAGTACCTCAGGCCTCGGCTATTAAATTTTTAAGAGGGTTTGGAACCTAGACTTGCACTTGTGTTGAGATGATAGCAGCTGACCAACAAATATTTCTCTTTATTCTCACTGAAAGCAAGCATCCTTCATTAATCTGCTCATCAACAGAGGACAGACCATACATTATGCAAAGTGTTTTCGGTTCATTATGACCTATTCTTCCACATTGGTTGGCTGATAAAGGAATCAGCACTGTTTAACTTGTTTTCATTATGTTACAGGATGCCCCTCACTCTTCCTAGCCTATTTAATAAACTTTCATAAAGAAATTCAAATGAAAGCAGATAGTTTTGGGGGCTCACTGAATGAATATTGTAGCCCAGATATCTCTTGGAATGTGGAGTCTCATTCAGATTTTTGTTTTTTTACAAAGGTATTCACTAAGTCATCTTGCCACAAAGTATAATCTATAAAGCTACTTCTTTATTTGTAGAAAGAATATTTTCAAAGAACACTTAAACTTTGAAGCAAATTGGTTATCATAGTTTTGGGCCATAAAAGAATAATTTTTATTTTAAATTTGTGAAACACTGTTTGTGAATGGCACTATAGGTACATATTGTATCTTTATTTTAAATGTTGAAGGTTATTTTTAAAAGCTTATAGCTACCCTACTTTTGATATTACTCTACAGTTAGTTGTTATAAAATAAATGTTTTTTAGTTTATTTGTTATTTCATTAGTCATAAGATAACATAGCTAGTGAATTTTCTGATATTACTATCCACTTTCATATTCATTTCTGACCTCAGAGGCACATCTCCTTTAGGTGTGCATGGGTTTCATGAACCCGGGGTACTCTAGTGATCTTTAATTTTCATATGGAGGTTTAATGTCTTTTGTAAACATGTGTGTAGTGTACCAGAGATGGCAAGTGATCTTTTTCTGCTATCATCCCATGGGTGATATATGGATTATTATATTCCCAATCCTTCTTCCTTTCACAGCACTTTTTTCTTAAAGTTTGTCTTGTGTTTGTCACATCAGAGTTTGACAAAATATGGCCCTTGTGCCATAAAACAACCATATTCGTTTTTGACCACAAATTTAGTAAAATGTGTGTGTGGGGGGGGGTAAGAATTATATATATACTTAGTTGTAAAATACCCCTTTATTTTTTGTGTTTCAAAAGTTCTAAATATGTTGTTTTCTAAATGTAGTGAATATGCTTTCCATATTGAAGTAAAAAATTTCCTACTGTTCGGTGAAAAACATTTCATTAAAATTTGGGTTTGACCCACACACACAAGAACAGCCAGGATATGGTAATCGGTCATAGACATATCCAAATAACATATCATAACATATAGACATATCCATAGGCATATCCAAATAACTGTTTACCGACAAAAATTGTAGTCACCAATTTGGCAGTAAGCAGGTACTGTGAAATTGAGTTTTACCTAAATTTATAACTTTGCAGAAAGCGTCTTTTCATGTGATTTTGTGCATTTATAATTGTTAATATTTTTTCAGGTACCTCATCAAGCAAACAAGAATTGGCACTGGACAAATATCCACAAAGTTATGAAGCATGTGAAAAATTTAAATTCTTATTCATGTCTGCTCAAAACTAGGAGGAAGACCATGGTGCCAGCTGGCAACAGTGTATTCCCTAACCATTGCGTAGTCTCATCTTTGATGTAGGATGTCTGTAGGTGGATTTCAGACAGTCTTGATCTCAACTCCCACTACCCCTGTGACCTCCTCAAACTGTCTAGAAAATTCTATCTCCAATCCCGACAAAGTATCTGATAATACTGCAATTCAATTAGAATCCCATATGTTGATTAAAAGGGATAGCTCGCCTGATGTAGCTGTTGGAAGTCCAGGCTTCATGGTGGAACAGCCAACATCACAAACTGCGCTTCAAAGTATTGATGCCGACTACAATTCTAATTCGTTTAATTTTTCATATGGTAAGTTTTTTGGTTTGGATTACTGTCCATTTGAAATTGTCTTTAGACTATATAAAAGTGGGATCTATTGATCAGTGCACAGTGTCTATATAAGCTAGTTTCCCAAACTCTTTTGGCTTTGCCCTTCTTCAAAGACTATTTTCTACCATCTTCTCTACAAAACTAATGATGAATTGTGAATGTAGATGTGTGTGCCTATAATTTTTTATTTTCATCGAAACAGTCATGTAGTTGTGTAATTTTATATTGTCAAAAAGTTAGTTTAGATATAAAGCAACTAGGAACTAAAATTAAGGCTGTTTCTTAAACTGAAAAATACAAAATTAATTGCACATGAACTCTAGATTGGTCACTATTATTTTAATTAATAATAATTTAATCAATAATCACTAATGAGAAGGTAATCAACAATTCATTTTGGAAGTGTTCTCAATTGCATAATGCTAACACTCGCTTGTTAGGACTTGTAATCTTGTTTTTTAGACAGTTCAGTTGTAATGTGCATTTTACAATTTATAATTCTTGTGAAGAAGATAATTGTTTGAATGTAGATAGATTCAGTTATATGATATATACTTATAGAGAGGTGTCTGTTATTCCTCTAAAGTGAATTTACAACTTGTTCCTTCGTGATATGCTGTTTTCATATGTTCTGTAATAGACAATTTTCTCTCATTATTTCACCATTATATTATTATCATTGCAGACGGAAGCTTCTCACTATCACCGCAGCAAAATGTAGACATGAAAGATTTGGACAAAGCTGATGCAGCCAGCGTCATTCTCTCCAGCCAGCCATTGAGCAACTCTTCACTATCGGCTGGATCCAATGCAAGTCCCAAGTCTTTCATGGCTCTCAGCATCAATGAATCCAAAAGTGATAAAATGATCTCTGGGTTCGATGGCAGAGTGGACGGACTGTCGCCCTTGTCGGTGATCGCCGTCTCTGCGTACCAGGATGCCGGTCACCCTAGTCCCAATGTACCCAGCAGCATCCTCTCTAGGACTCATGTGCTGCGTTTTCATCCTGGGAGTGACACTATGCTCAGTGCTCTTAATTATACTGACAGTGATATGCTGCAGGACGGAGGGTTCGATGTCCCTTCCAGTCACACTTTTAGCACTCTGGACGGGCTGCTCGGCACTTCCGGTGGATCTGGAATGAGACTGCCGGACTTGTTGGATGGGGATATGAACCAAGAGGCATACATGGAAACTGGACAGGATCTGCAGCTGTCTCCCCAGGCTTTTCACAATAGTAGTGACACTTTCACTGTGAGGGAGAGCTCTCCTATGACAGTATTAAATGAGATTAAACAAGGTAAGTGTCTATACATTACTCTTTATAATACTAGTTTCTATATGCCAATATTTTTCTTGTGGAGTTCTATTACAGGGTGGTAACAGAACCAGTAAATCAGGAAACTTTTAAATTCTGGAAAAATCAGGGAAATTTTAACTTAAACGGCAACTATTATAGTTTGTCCTATTTAGAGATGTGCGATTACAAATGCTTTTGAGAATATATAAATCGTATTCGCCGAAATTGTAATTCGAATAAAGAACCCTGGCATCGCCATTTGCCATAATATATCAGGGTTGGCAAAAACCCGGGTTTTTCTAGAAAAATCCAGCCCGGGTGGGTTTTTGTGGGGATTTCTGGGTATTTATAAATAATTGTGTAGAATATCATTCTAACTGATCTTTTTATGCTTGATGTAGGAACCAGTGATGTAATCAGGGGAGGAGGCAAGCATGTAGCCAGGAATTTGTTGAACGGTGGTCCATAATATGAAATTTCAATTAAGTAAAATGTTTTAGAGTCTATGGGTGAAATTTAGCTGAAGGGGGAGTTCGGACCTCCCCTTTGGCCACATCCTTGAGGGGGGGGGGGTTGCAGACCCACTTTTTTATTCAATCTTAAGTATACCTCATTTTATAATTTCAAAGTGGACGTCCTTTTTTTTAATCATGTCCTATAAAATTCTCTAAATACCTTTGTGTAAGTCACAGGAAAAATAGTTATCGTTCAAGTGGAAACTGGTTGATTGGGGACGAGGATCACACAGTCAGGTGGTTGAAATTCTTCAAAAATGAGCATTCCCCCTCACCTTTTTTTTAACAACTACCCTACTGGTTAGAGCGAAAAAAGTACCAATTTGTGGTATAAAAACGTTTAATTTGTAGCATATATATAATCAGATTTCTTCAAAAACACTGTTTTGAAGCAATTTTATGCAAAAACATTTTGGAGCCATTCTAAGGATAAATATATAGGAACTCTTGATTTTTTTTTTCCTAATGAAAAAAAAAAAGTTAAATCTAAAAGCAATAATTCTTTAATTTTACAGATAATAACTGTACATATAAAAAACAAAACTATAATGGTAATCCCTTTAATATTTTTCAACATTTTAACAAAGCGCAATTTGGTGCAGCTCTTGCATCTTTGATGGAAGTGATTTTGTAACCGTCAAATATTACATTTCGTTAGAATAAAAAGCTCAATCTAAAATGTTGTTATTCTGAAAGAATGTTATATTTCATGTTAATTATAGTCTTTTGTAATAGTGTATAGTATATTTTCATGTAAATTTTGTTGGTTTTATCAACTGTTTTTGTTACAAGTTTAATGTTATTATGATTTAATCTTTTTTTGTATACAGTACAGTCTCTCTAATCCGAACAAATAAATACCAGGCGGGTTTGGATACATATGTGTCAGATTATTTACAAAACCCCAATGGGTTTTTGTTGGTGGGCTGTTGTTGTTATCCCCCCCCCTAGCTACAGAATCATGTCACCATGATAACTTAAACGTCAACAATTATCGTTTGTCCTATTTAGAGATGAGCGATTACAAGTTCTTTTGAGAGCTGAATCAATTGTTTTCGCAGAAATTGTAATTAGAATAATGAACACTGACATCATATTTTTTGAACACCGTGAAAATCGCCACCGTTTTTTTCGCGTCTGCTGCGTCTTGTCACTGTGAGGCCGACGCTGCAATTTATGGTATACAATTTGAAATTTGTATAACTAACGATTTATTTTTTGCATTAAATTAATATTTTTGTGCTTGCGATTACATTTTTGTAGAATTTGTGTATATTTGCATTTGATTTTGATGTATAGTATGATAGTGTAGGGTCAGATGTAATAAGTTCTTAATCAAAATATTTTGTATTTTTTCTCAATTTTTTTTTAATTGCTATTCTAAGAGTTTTGTTAAGGGTTCCAACTCTTACAGTAACAATTAAAATGTCTGTTGAGAAAAAATACAAAATATTTGTGGAGAATTATCCTTTTACCTCATCTGACCATAAATATTAAAAAATATTGTGTGGACACTGCATATCGATCACAACATTTATTAAGGGAATTGTAAAATCAGGGAAAATTTTGTGATGCAATCAGGTTTTTTTTTTGGACCAATTTGTTGCTACCCTGCAAAAACTACATTTTGCTACTATTTACCAACCTTATCAACTTGGGTCTTTTTAAGCAAACTAGTCTCAAAAGCTGTTATTTTCATAATTTTGGCTGCTTTGCCCCAAAGGTCAATGAAAATTTAGTCCTTCTCTTTTCTTTTAAATTTCTTGCGTAAATCTTTGTTTCCATCACAGAGGGTATTTTTTTTTTATTTGACCTGTACTGCAATGTTATCAGAAATGTTTAGTAAATGTAAACATAATCATTTGAACATGTTTTATGCATTTAAACTTATGCTAGTTAAAGTTTTGAGTAAGACCCATGAATTACTGGTCCCTCATCAAATTAGCCACTAAAATTTTCACTGTCGATTGGCTATCTGCATAGGCCACCACATTGGATGATGCATTAAACTTGTGTGCAAATGAAAAAACATGTATAAAATGCAAGATGGTAGCATGATCTTTGAGTGAAACTGAATTATCTTTTGGATTTTGAAAGTTTTCCTTTTTGAAATTAAAATAACATGTTGTGGGGACGGCAGAAGTATAAAACCACCACTGGACTTTATAGTGTATTTTGCAGTAATGTATTTCAATGAGACTAGTGTTTGTTAACAGTATATATACTGTTTGCTAAAAATACTTCTTATTTCAACAGTGATGTTGGGAAGGGTTACTTGATTTGTATAATCTCATAGGCTAAAATAGATAAGAACATGTTTTAAATTTACTATAATTATCAATGGATTGAATCTACTGTGAATACAGTGCAAAAGTACAAAACCAAATTATTTTCATCATTCTATTTGAAATTTCAGAAATGAAAAACAAAGCTAGTGAAAATACAGCCTCTTTAGTTGTGGAAAAGTTGAAAGTGAAGGGATCACGTCCTGTCAAAGCAACCTCGCCTAACCGGCCTGGTACTCAACCTTGCCCTACCTGTGGCAAAGTATTTAGCAACTCTAGTGCGCTCACAAAGCACAAGTTGACTCATAGTGATGAGCGTAAATATGTTTGCCAATTATGTGCCAAAGCTTTTAAGAGGCAGGATCATCTGTGAGTATAGAATTCTCATTTTATTTTAAATATTTTAGTATTTTAATCTAAATCTTTCTAAAATTTAAGGCCATCCTCTTGTGAAATAATATAGTTGTCTGAATGAAGTGCATGCACACATGTGTGAAAACTGAGAAATCACTTAAATTTCACTGAAATGAAAGGAACAGGTAACAAATGTTAATGCATGATTTTTATATAAAACTAGCCACTGCAGGGCCAGCATGGCGTTGCCAGTGACAGTTCTTTTTGTGGGGTCAGGTGTGACCACTGCTCGCTAACCGACGGCGATTGCTGCGAATTCTACCCCATTTGGTTTGCGAACTATTGGATAACAGCCATCACAGGCAACGCTCATTGTCAAATGCAGCCAAATGCGAAGAGATCCAATCGCTGTGACGTCCCAATCTCTTGCGGAAATTTGAAAAATTATTTATTAAAAGAAAATCAAATTTATAGGCTATCTGGTGTTCAATTTTCCACAGATTTCAAATGCATTGAAATTTTCAATCAAATGTTAGCAATCCCAATTTTACAAAAAAGATCTAAACAATGACAGTCAAAATTTTTTGTAGGCTCTCATCACTTTTTACAAACAACCAATTTGACTAAGGTTTTTACTGTTTATTTACTTATAAAATGCTTTAAGGAGATGTTGAATTTTTATTTAAACAAATTTTATTGCATTTTTAGAAATGGTCACATGCTTACTCATAGAAACAAGAAACCATTTGAGTGCGACGCTGAAGGCTGTGGTAAAAGTTATTGTGATGCGAGATCTCTGAGGAGGCATAAAGAAAACCATCATTCCAGCACATCATCTGCAAGTTTAACAACTACCTTGAGTAGCCAAGTGTCTGTGATACCCGGTTTAGCACACTTGGGCTTTAATTCTCTCCAAACGTCTTTCCCCGCTAGTGTCATCACTAGTGCCTCTGGACCTGCATTTACAGAATCATCTCTGGCAAATAGGATACAGTATGCTCCGCCTCCAACCACCTCGCTGACAAGCCGCACATCTCCCGCAAGCACGGAGAGCTTGTCGAGGACCATCAGCAGTTCTGTAGTCAGCTCTGTGATACCATCGGCCACTTCACACCTGCAGTTTCTAACATTCCAGCAACAGCCAACCACCAAAGGGCAGCAACAGTTGACCTCCTCGTCACCCAAGACCGTCGCTCATTCGGAGAGCAGCACTGTTCTCTCCTCCTGGCAACCGCAGACAATCAATACTGGTGCTCTGCTCCTCACACAAAACTTTGGAGCTTCCCAATCCATTAGTCAAGCGCAGTCCGCTCAGCTGATAGCCGGGAGCTTCGAAACCTCCGCCGCGGAACAAGGGAACTCGTCGGGCTCGGAACTCTCACAGTCTCGGCTGTCGGGACTGAAGCAGGAGTCCAAGAAGTCGGACATCTTATCTCAGGATGTGAGGGAACAAGGCCAATTGGAACAGACCGTCTTGTCAGAGACCTGCTTTGAGGTGGTGAATTCGTCGACAGGGGCAAAGCAGCTTGTCGCCCTCACCCCTCAGGGCTCGGTGAACCTGCAGTTTGAGTCCAGTCCCGGGACAGTGGTGCGACTCCAGGATCACACTGGGGATTCTGTGTTCTCGCGGGCGTCAATGCAGATTGTAAAGATTGAGACTTCTGATCAAAGTAACTCCACTCCATCTGTTCCGACTACTCCGACAACAAAGGAGGTTGTAAATGGGTCCCAACTAGGAAGTCCATTGCTGCAGCAACTACTGAATCAGCAGCAGAGTGAAGCTAGCAGTGTTGGTATCATCAGTTCTCGTGCAGACCATTCGTTTCTGACTACGCTGAGTGAGCAGTCAAAGCCGTCATCGCAGTTGTCGCCTGTTTTAGTGTCTCGGTGGTCGCAGGTAAAGTATATGCTTATCTTTGATTTGATTATCTTATTTGTTCTTTTGAACTAAACTATTCATCTCTCAAGTTAAATGGTAAAAGATCTTGGTACACTGTAAAGTTTTCTGTTCTTCCATTATCTGAAATGGGATTGCTTTACATTTTACCAAAATGCATCAGTTGCAATTTGAATATGGTTTCTGTCAGACATGGAAAGAATTTTCTCTTTGTTAAAAAAATATTGCAGTTCTTCAAAAACTTAAAGAACTAGTTTTTTATAAGGCCTATAATCTGTTAATACATACATATATTATTATTCAATTTCAGTTTTATAAATTAAAAAATGACAGTGGAAAATATTTTTCTTTTGCATTTTGTAATCTGTTTAGTAAGTTATACTCTCATTTTTAGGCACTTTCAGGGACTACTTCTACTGCTGCACGCTTTAGGTAGGTTTCTATATTTTATGATGTTTTCCTGTTTTATATATATTCTCCATTTTATTCCTTTTGTTCAACTCTTCCTTTTTTTTTCATCTATAGCTAGCAGTTATTATATTTGTGTAAATAACTAATACAAATTCTATATAGCTCAATTAAAAGGAAGAAAATCTAAAGCATTAAAAGTTCTTGCATTTGATTTATAGATTAGCATAAAGTAGAAGTACAGTATTTAATTTTTTATTGTATGTGACCTTTAAAATTACCTTTGTGTATGAATCTTTCACTTTAAACCCCAGGAAATTTCTTTCCCATTAAAAACAAATTATTCAGTGGATGAATCTAAAGTTAGGCCCTAATATTTATGTAACAAGTCTAGGTTTAATTTAAATTGTATAAATGTATAGTTGTAAGTAATTGTGCATCTTCTGGTATGCTTACAAGTTTGATTATAAAACTATCAGAAAAATTGTCTAGTAACTGAACACTAATGTGGTATTTCTTCAATACAGCCAAGATCCTAAGCCAGTTGAATGTAGCTTGTGCCAAAGAAAATTCAAAAACATTCCTGCACTGAATGGTCATATGAGACTTCATGGAGGCTATTTCAAAAAAGTAAGTCCTGTTATGAAAGTAAAATAAAGGCAATTCTCTAGGATGTTTCAATAGTTGTCCACATTATATAACAGGGTTGTCAATTTTTTTCTTCAAAGGTATCAATATCTTTTATTTAAATCGAATTTTTTCAATTTAAATCAAGATTTTGTTTTTGTTTTAATGATTTTTTTAAAAACTATATTATGCACTACCCTACAATAATGGACCAGATACCAGCGCATTTGCATAAAACTTGCATACTTGTTTAGCGGTGTTTTTCGTGGTATGGCCTGTGACCTTTGCATTTGATTCCTGGTAAATTGAACACCGACACCTACATGAACATTTTGGACAATCAGGTTTCATGGAATGGACAAATGTTACTTCCAGGATGACAACACTCCATGTCATGTTGCAGCCTCTGTCTAGCAGTAGTATCGCCGATCAACTGGTATAGTGGTTAAGGTGTTAGCCTCTAGATCGGAAGGCATGGATATTTGTAAGCGTATGGTGCAGAGGCGGCTGGTGCACCTTAAATCTGCCATGGCCGAAAGTCCTCACGTTGGGTTGGTGCAGAAATTTGGAGAGTGGGGTGCCAGCTCAGGTGTTGCTTCGTCATCTGACTGTGGTTCAAAATTACGAGGTGTTGTCCTCGGTTCTTTCCCTTAAGGGACTGATCCCGGACCGTCGCCAATAGCCCGTCGTGTTGCTCTAGTACAACATTAACTAAATGGAGTAACTTTATGGAATGAATGAATGTTACTTCCAAGACGACAACGCTTCGTGTCATGTTGCAGCCTCTGTCAAGCAGTAGTATCGAGATATGGATGTAAAACCTTTTCCCTGCCCTGCTCAGTCCCAACCTAAACCCCATAGAACATTTGTGGGATGCATTAGAGCAACGCTTACAGACCAAAGAACCACGTTCGAAATTTACAGCTGAGCTGGCGACATTCTTGCAGCAAGAATGGACACAAATACCCACTGCTGTGTATTAAAACCTTGCCGAAAGTGTGTCCAGAAGGGTTGCTAGTGTGATTCCTGCACGTGGGGGAACATCCAACTATCAAAGCATGTATTATTTCCCTTATAGCATCACATCTTGCCATTATTGTAGGGTAGTGTGTATATATAAAGCAGTTTCTTATTCAAATTAAGAATAAATTCATTAATAGTATCATAATTTTGAAAGTAAAGAGCCTGTTGCTCTTTTCTGTTTCAGAACTTCAAATTCTCATCATTAATTCGTAATGTGAAGTTTTAACAGTTTATAATCTGTTTAACCTAGATCTAAATATTTTACTACCAATATTGAAGGAGCCACAATAGCCCAGTTGGAAGAGTTACGGATAAGCAACCAGAGGATCCTTTCACAATATTTATTTCATTTTATAAAAAAAGGAGCATCTCATACTTTGCATTTTACTGTGTTGCTCATTAGAGATTTATTTAAAATCTAATTTGCTTGTGTTCTCAAAAATAAAGATATGGAAAGTACTCTAGTTACATCAATTCATTGAAATATTTTTTTATGTTCTATGTATTCTTTCTTTAAAAATATTTTTAATCACTAATTTTATTTCATCAAAGCAGATTAACTTGATATTTAAAATAAAGTGATTACTTCCAGGACGATAACACTCCATGTCATGTTGCAGCCTCAATCAAAATCAGTTATTTTTTATTGAGGCTTCAACCTCAAAATCAAGTGTTTTTTAAATCAAAAATTTGTGAAAGTTTTTTTTATTTTTTTATTATTAATCAGTTGATTTGACAAATTTAAAACCCACCAGACCTTGGCCATTCCGGATTTTGGATAATTTGCATTTTTTATTTTAAAAACCCTTTATTTGCTCCACACACACACACCGCAAATTTTGCGCTTGCCATTGTGAAATAGCATATATATAATAGGAATCATGTTTAAAAAAGGATAAAACCTTTTTAATACAATACAACAAATTTTACTTACATTATCTCTAATTTTTCTGTGTGGTATTTACTCTGAACATGTCCGTTATTTTGTGTTGTTTCATCAGCTAGGTCCAGATTTAACTCCTTGGTCTTTTTAAAAATTGTCGGAAAGATATAAAAAAGTGAGAAGAAAAATTACGCTAGTTAGCAAAATGTCTGGATATGGACAATTTCGGACTTTGTACTGTATTATATAGTTTTTTTCCTGTTGGCAGTATTGTTATTTTCACACACATTGCTAGACAATATTTTTGTCTTATCAGTGGAGTCGTTACTAAACTACGATTTGTTGACGAGGCAGATTCAATTCTTCCCTGGGTATATTATTCTTCTGTGTCAATTTCCCCCTTGAGGCACATCTTTGAGTGTGTACCGGCTTCTTGAACAGTGATCTATTGTCCCATGGGTTTTACTGCTTCTGGTAAACATGGATCATGACCCCAGGATTCCCATCTGGCCCTTGCGCCATAAAACCAAACAACCTTGTGTTCATTTACTTGACATTGCTTGTCCAAATAGGACCTTGCACCAAAGTTAAGAAATAGCGGAGAAGCCAGACCAATAAACGACAACAGCCATTTGTTACAACGCTGCTACACAAACAAGTGGCATATCAGTCAGTCGTCATGTTCCAAGAATTGAAAGAAGCCGTGCATGAATGGCTTTGCCCATCTGAATGCTTATAGGAACTAATAAGCTTGTGTGCAGATGGAACAAATGTGTTGTAAGGCAAGAGGACTGTGAAAAATTATGTTAGTGAGAGTTGCTTATTTTTATTGCATTAAAGTTTACAGCTCTGTTGTGGACAATTAATCATTCACCTTGTAAATTTGCTTCTTTTTAAATAAGTGTGAATTTTTTTAACTTCACAAGTTTCAATAATTTAGTTGTACCCATGATTTTTTTAAGTAGCAGCTTTCCTACAAAAGTACTGTTTTCTTTTCAGGAGAATGATGCCAAAAAGAATGAAAAGAAAAATGCATCACATCCCCCTTTGCAAACTGCAAGTACAAATGTCAGAGCGCTTATTGAAGAAAAGATAAACCAAAAAAGAAACTTTATTCCTCAGACATCTGTTCAAAGTATTACAACTACTACTACCACTTTGGAATCTAATCATCACCAACAAGCACAAACCTTTGACTTTCAACCCAGTCAGCTAACTAACCAGCAGAACTCCAATTATATCACTCAAGTCTCCCCTATCCTAAGTCCAGTTACTCAGGAAACCTCTGTTTTCAATAACTTCTCAACCACTAGTCAAACCTCTGATCTCGATTCCCTGACTGACCATAACCTCACCCTGCAAACTTGTGATATTTTGAAAAAACTTGACCTCAAAGAGCAGTTTCGTGTACCTCACCCTCCCATCGAGAAGCACAGGCGGCATTCCGACTCGGATCACTTCATTCTTCCCAAGCGGCCCTGTGCCACCTTCACTACCAGCGCTTTGGCCGACCTGTTGCGGAACAGAGTCGTGGCCAAGCGCACTTGCAGAACCGGGTCCGACCCCGGCGAACCGCTGAATATCGATGCCGCCTTCTCTGAAATCTCGGACTCCCTCTCAGATCTTCCCAAGTTCGCGTCGTTGGTCCCGTCATCTCTCGGTTCCATGGAGGATGCCGAGGCAGACCTGCATCACCATGATCTCACAGCCATAACACCCGAAGATGCAGCGCTGCCTGTCCTTTCTGCTGAAGACATACCGGAGGCACAGCCCATGATAATGAGCATGCGAGACATCCAAGATTTGGACACCAACTGCCTGGATCGCAATGTCTTCTTCGATGGATCCAACCATGATCTGGGCGTGGGCCAGTCCTTCCCTGAAATCTCTGTAAGCGAGCTTGAGATGATGCAGTTTGCCTCGGTTGTGACCTCAACTACCACACTCTCCAGTGAGTTGAAGCCAGTCAACAGTAGTAAAGTGCGTGGGGGTGAAGACAGCAATGATGATGATGTCTTCTTGAGTCCTACTAGTCTTCCAACAAGCCCGATGAAGCACAAAAAGAAACGCCGACCAGAGGTAGATTTCATTACTATGTACCTGTAAAATTATTTATTAAGTTTATCGAACCAATTTGACCCATCATTATTTGGGTCTATTAATGCTCTAAACAGATATTAGTAAAATTGTAGCTATTGGTATCACCCCGGTGTAATTTCAATTTCTGTCACCAATGGTAAAATTTGATGGGCAAAACTATTATTGGAAAAGAAATCTGGTTGGTTATTGCTAATTTTCAATAGCAGTAGTTATTAACAAGTTTGTTAACAGTTTTAATTCTTCGAAATTGATGGTGATAGAAAATTTAAGTAGTTAGTAATTGCAGGGCTTGTATCTTGTCCCTTTTTGGTTCTTTTGTCATCTTTTCTACATTTTGTAACTTTTTTAGGTGTTTAAGATCTTAAATTCTATTTGGCCATGAACAATTTTTAGTGCACAGTTTAAAAAATTAATTTTTTCCTCTAAAAAAATTAATAGCAAATTGAATTTGAAAAATTGGAATTTTTTTTTGTGCTCATGTATTTTTTCTTCGTAAAAAAATTGACCTTTTTTTTTTAATTTGCGAACAATTTCTTTCAATATTTTCATTTGCCCCCAATGATGATGACATAATGCAGGGTTCCCATGGTCTTTGAATTTTTTTTCCAAACTCGGGACACTTGAAAGTCTAAAAATTACAGAACTTGGTGAAAAGTCCTGATTTTTATTTTAAACGTCTCCTGTTCTGAAATTATTGGGTGCCTAGTATATATTGTGTAATTTTGCCTTGCGTTGAAACTTGTCTAGACTAGTTTCTTCCACAGCAGGTACGTCATTTGAGCGTCATTCAGAAGGGGGCAAAATTCCCCTTCTGAATGATGCCAGTGTTTCTGCCAAATTCAAAACCTTTTTTTGTATTTATTTTGAGGCATTCGTAATGTGTTGCTACTTCTGGTGCCGGCTGCTATAATATTGGTTTTGGTTCGCGAAATGAATTGGAGCCTCAAGTATCACCAATTAAGATAATCTTGTCATCAATTAACTGATGTGAGGTATTGATCAGATCGACAAGGTAAAATCGTTTGGGAACACTTAAAGACATTTTAGATAGAATCTGGAACGGCATGTATTTTTTGTGACAAAATTTTGCTAGCTCTGAGTGAGTTATCCCTTCCACAATCTTAACTGCTCATAATGGGCCCAATGTCAAAAACTAATATTCACACAATACATAATGATTTTCTTAAAGGTCTAAAAGAGCTTGGGTGAGGATGTGTCTGAACTAGTTTTTTCTATTCACATATTTTTTAATCAGTGATCTGAACATTGATCAACATACAAACAAATTCAATGAGACTTGAAACTTCCCACTCACTATTTCGTCAAGCATTGTTCAAGCTAGTGGCTAAGCCTTAAACCAGCTGCTAAAAATTGCTTGGACAGTGGATTGCAGTGCAAAAGTATTTCCTTGACTACATTCCAATAAAGAAGCCAAACATGATACAAAGATCAGGCTATATGAAAATTGTTTGTTTACTTAGAAGAGAAACTATGAAGGCTGAGGTGATATTTGTCGTATCAAGTGCAAGTATATTTAATCATGTGACCAAATTTCTTCAGAAAAAGGAACCCCTAATACATAACCTTCATTCGCAACTTGAATTGTTTATAAGAACATTTTTGTGTATGATCTACAGAGAGGAATTTATTCAAGATCGGTGAAATGGTATATGTCCTCAGAAACTTGCCTCCTACTTTCCCTTTGAAACTTGCCTACTTGATCTCCAATCACAATACCAGCCATATAGCTGATATTGTGATTAAAGATCAAATTTCTAAAGTGTTACAGAATGTGAAAGAGAAGGAAATGAATTTCTTTTTTTTAAGGACTCAGAAGCATTACATTGCTAGTGTTAAATATCTTTTGAAGAAATTCTTCAATTCATCTCTCCTTGACACTAGAACATCCGCTGGTGTCGATTCGACAACGAAGCCTGTCTATTTTGTTCTCATTTCCGGAATTGTGTATTGAATTTGAAAATTGTTGGTGACTTTTAATCATTTTCCTAGATAAATACACTAGAAATTTTGTTGATCCAGATTAATTTATAAAACTTTTACAGCCAAATTTACCTAGAACGTCCAATGGTGTCATTTTGACACCAAGCTATTTATCATTCTAAATATAGATCATTGAGTAACAAACCAAACAAATTCTTATCACACATCTGTTTGACCTTGAGCACAATGTTCATGGTGGAAACGAATAAATTATACTTGCGTGATTGAGTCCAAAGTTTTTCGTCGTTAACATTAGTTTATCTGCTCATAAAATAAACATTCGATTTTCGAACGCTGTGTAGTCCAGACACAAAAAGATGGCTTGTAGAAAAGGTCCGTCCTGAAGAAATTTCTAATTTGTTGCGAGAACTTCCTGAAAAGGAATCAGATAATGGGGAGCTCTCTTGTTCAAATTTAGATTCCGATGCAGGCACCAATCTACATGAAAATAAGAGCGCATGTAACTGATAATAACTCAACTAATCTGAATATATGTCATTAGGGATGGCACGGAATGGACGCCGCATAATGGCAATGTCAGGTAGATTTGCGGCTAGAAATGTTTTACGTCAAAGTAGTGGTCAGACTAATTTTGCGAAACAAAACGTCAATGAATACGTCATGAGTTTGTTGTTACTTTTCATCGACAGTTACATATCAGAACACATAAGGAAATGCACAAATGTTGAAGCTAGAAGAGTTTTGAACGATATCAGCAGGTCTGTATAGAGCCGTTATAGAGGGCTTTGTATGTGATGTAGACAAGAGCTTTTGAAACACATTTAGTAAGCATATTTGTAACCAGATAATGTTGAAATCTCACCAACCTCTGAAAACATTGCTATTTTCTTTCTTGACTAGGATTTACTGCTTCGAATTATAGGTTTTCAGCCTAAAGAATTAAACAATGATTCAGGTAAATTTTATGTACATAAATCATGTGAATCTTGTATTAGAGAGGTATCAACACCAAAAAGTAATTTTGATCAGAGAAATGGTATACTGTTGTAGTGACTGTTATCAGATATATTTTTGAACTGGTAGAAAATTTGAGAATTCAACTTTTCACTTCAAAATAAAGTTTTTAAAAACAAAGTCAAATTACAGGTGTCATAGCTAAGAAAAAATGCTTTAAACTAATAAAGGTCACTAAATCTCTACTACCCTTGTAGTTACTTCATTTTTATTTGCTTCTCATATAGATTAGATTCATCTGTATCTGATCTCTCTTTCCAAATAGATGAATCAATACTTTCGTCTTAAAACTGCTTGCGACTAAGGTAATGCTGTTATTTGAAATAAAACACTCGATTCTTCTCTTTCATTTTAGCCTATTTATATTCCACCATACGTGAACACTTCCAACTTCCACAGCAGACTGCGATCTCCTCGAAGGTTTGACCAAAAGAATCCTGATCAGAAAAATTTAAGTCCTCCACCTTACACTCCGCCACCCATGCTAAGTCCGGTACGAAGTGGATATGGTTTGTTTTGGCACATTATCAGTGGATCTGGTAGCTTGACACCTAAATCTGCCCCCATCACTCCGAGCTTTGGTCTGGGAAGAAAGGGTTAGTGTTGGATGTCATTAAATTTATAAAGCCTACTTTTTTAACATTTTGAGATTTTTCTTTTATATCAGTTCTCAACTCTTTAACATTTTTGAACCCAAAGGTGTTCTGGTGTAATGCATGAAAAGAAAATTGATATTATTAATGTTAAATTAAATACGCCTTTAAATTTTTATTATTATTTTTTTAAGTTATATTCATTATGTTATATTAATGTTGTGCATATATCATTGACCTCATGTAAAACCATTAATCTGCCATTTGGGGTGTTTTTACTCAAAATTTAGACTACTATTTGTTGTTTTATACTTTGCCAAAGCCATGAGCTCTAATTCATAGTCAAAACTTTCAACATAACGCTATATTTCTGTACTGTTAAACTTTTAAGTATTTTTCTTAGTACAAGGATTTTGTAGCTTTGGCATGATACTAAAAATATTTTGCCAACAAAACTCAAATGAAAATATGATTTTCTTTTCTTCACTATGTTTTCAATAGCAGCAAGTTATTTTATACTTATTTTGCAATATGAGTGGAATTTAAATTTAAAGTTTTGATTTAAAACCTTTCTTAAAGCAGATCTGGTTCAAAAGAAATGCTATATAAACATACAATGGGTGATAATATTATTAGAACCACCTTAATATCTTAACATTTCAACAATTCATTGTTAAAAAAACCTTCTTATATTGAATTATATTTTATGACATGTCAAAAAATTTTAATAAATAGTTGTCAACACACTAGGGCTGGACAATGTAGAAATTTCTTAAATCGATTTATCATCCATCTAATATCACAATTTAGTAACAAATAGATTTAACACTGATTTTACCTTTAGAATATGGAACCCATTTTTAAAAGGGTCTTTATGCAGACCCCTGAATTATAGAGTATACTTATCTTTTTCCACCAAATAGTTTGAAAGGTATATTACCTATAGAAAAAAAGTTGGAACCCCTCTCCTGTGTACATTCTGATATTGATATGTTGATAATCTTTTATGTCAATATCAATAAATCAATTTTATTCTGATTTAAGTCTTAGAGTACATAATTTAATTTCGGGTTTATACAATAGATTGAAATAATAATTATCCTCCCTCAAATGAAAAATTCATTGAAATAATTTTAATATATTTATTGTTGTACAATACTATATGTAGCTGGTTTTAATTGCACGGTAAATGGGACTCGGCAGTCAACGCTTAAATCGAGAAGATTTGCTGGAAAGCATTCAGTTTTGTCTTTGGTAAAGGTAAAAATTAACGGTCGCCATGTGGCGACTAAATGTTTAAGATTGAAGACTGAAAAATATTGCTACAGTAACCACTTTCTTGACAACATTTAGTTTATACGATAGAACCTCCAATTTTACTTTTTCTTCTTCTGAAGATCGTAAAAAAAAATTAAGAAAAAAAGCACAGGAACTTAAACATGGAAAATAGTATTTGAAATTAAGGGGGGGGGGTGGAAACGCAGACGCTTGGAGCGATAAAAAGGCAATGCAATCTGCAGAAATAAGGCTGATTGGTAATTTGGTAAATTTTTTAATTAACTTCGTACTAGAGCAACACAACAGGCTATTTACGACTGTCCGGGGCCAATCACCTAAGGGTAAGATCCGAGGAAATAAGGCTGTAGATTAGTACTTGCATGTGCACGTAACCTGGGGTATTTCAGTAATGCTGGTATTCCGTGAGATGAGAAAATCCATTTTGATATCAGTATACAATGTGTGTGTATTCAACAAAATTTGTGAATGCTTGTAAGTGGCCACTGAATGAAACAAGCTCAGTGGGTACTGGCCACTTACAAAATTTCTTAGTTTTCACCTTTAGTCTTTGGTACAAAACCGGTTTCTGCAATGAATAGATCGCAGCCTGTTAAAATCAGATTACGCCGTTTGCGCTAAATCGGAATTGGTACATTGATTTAACTTCAGATTACTGTGTATGCGGTAGATATATCGTTGAGATCGGTATTTCGCAAAAGGTTAAATAGATAAATCGAATCGCCGATGTTAAATTTAAATCGATATTTTGCTTTACACTGATTTAAAGCCCAGTCCTAGTCAAAACAGTTGATTTAATATAACCACTATCCAGTTTTACCCAAAACTCAGAAAATGTCTTTTGAATTGTGGTTCTGGTAATTTGATCACTCACTATATATGGTTCCTTCATATATGAAAATTATCCAAAAAGTATTTTTTATAGCAAGTTGCTAATGGTACTTTGGAAATGAGTTTTGTAAACTTGTTGCATAACAATTTTGTCTTGCTCTTAATATTGATAGCAATTGAATTTCATTTCAGCAAGTGTAGGTGACATCACACCTGAAATGGAAGAAGAGTATAATGAAGTCCCTGAATCCGATTCAGTCCCGTAAGTCATGCGTTGTCTTATTTTAAATTTTCAGGTTTTCCATTATGATGACGTTGTATTAATAGTTTTATCTCTTTTCAGACATGTTAATATTGGTGCCAATTATCAAGCCAAAATCCCACCATTTAACCGTAAGTAAATTTTATATTTTTAAACAGTTATTATTTTTTTATAAATTGTATATGGAAAAGAATTGTTCAATTATCTTGTTCCGTTTTACTTAATCTTGATATTTTCTCTGTGTAAACCACTCAATGAGAAATTTATGAATTGCACAATTTTTAAGATAGAATTAAATGTTCCAATGTTATATTAATATGGACAAATTATCTTCAAATGTTTGCATTTCAGGTCAAAACGTCTCGTTTCACTTGGTGTGGAATCTTAAGTTTTGTACACTGCATAATAAAGAGTACTGATAATATAGATATGCAGTGCATATCTTTACTGTCAGTATAGCTTATAGACTTAAGAGGTGAAAATTTTGGGTTTTCAAAAATATTGGATCATTATTAAGCAAAAAAGAACTACATAACTCCAGTTAAAAGTTTATTTGTTTTGTTCTTCCCCTTAAATCATTGCTCAGAAAATCAAACGGAAATGGGGGGGGGGATTTAGAATCTGTGATCTCTTTATACTGTTGCCATTCTAAGGAAAGCAATAATAATTTAATTCCAATAAATTAATTTTTAAATTCGGAATGGACCCAAAAATTGCAAAAAATTTGGTCTACCTGTGTGCCAAAAATTTCATTATTGTAAGTGCCATAGATTCCTCAGGGCAGTACATAGAGACACAGACAAACACTTCCTTTTATAATTTATAATAGTAGAGATGGATATAATGTTCCCATCTCTTTCTTTCTTTGTCTCGCAATATTCTGGATGTAACGAAGGATTAATGTATTGTTCAAGTGCAATTTTCTCCCAACTCATTTTCTCCTTTAAATTAACTTACCCAAATAGACTATTCATAAAGTTACTGTACTTTTAAAATTAACAGAATCTCATGACTACATCCATTTTAGAGTGCTGCTTACACAAACATTTAAACAGGTCCATTGAATTTGCTATAAAAGTGCACAAAAGGGATAATTAAGTGAAGAGAAATTGAAAAACACACACATTTCATTTTTATTTATATTGATTAAGCAAAATGCTAAACTGTTTTTAATACCTTGTAGCAAATTTCAAGGATGCTCTCTTGGTGAAGCATAAAGCTGATAAAGTATGGGATCCTTCCACCATGGACTCTCTCACAGAGGAAGAAAGTAGGCTTATTTTGGAATCAAATGTCTTCAACCTGTTATGTGAAATGAATTCCAGAATAGTGTTTAATCATTGCTGTTTTCTTTTTCATTCAGTTGACCTGTACCTAGAGTTGTCTTGCTGTGCTTTGGTTCCAGGGGGTGGAAGGAATAAAGAATATGCTCTTCATTTACTGCAGATATGCAAAGGGAAAGTTAAGGTTAGTGTTTCATTTGTATAGATATCCTTTTGCTGTAGTATATGAATCACTGCTCTTATCATAACCAGACGACCAACCGGTCTGGTAGTTGAAAGTTACGGAACTTGGTATGAAAGAGTGAATTATTAACTGGTGTGAGATATTGGTCAAATCGACAAGGTAAAATCGTTTGTGAACACTTAAAGACATTTTAGATAGAATCTGTAACAGCGGATATTTTATGTGACAAGATTTTGCAAGCTCTGAGAGAGTAATCTCTTCCGTAATCTGAGCTGCTCATAATTGGCTCAGATGAACCCAATGTCAACAAGTCAGTTTTTAAAAAGATTAATGACTCATTACTTTCTTCCCGAAAAAGAGACCTAATTAACATTTGGACATGTAATATTCACACAATGCATAATCCTTTTCCTTAAATCTAAAAAAGCTTGGGGAATATGTGTCTAAACTAATTTTTTCTATTCACAGATTTTTAATCAGTGACCTAAGCATTCATCAGTATACAAACAAATTCTAGAAGACTTGAAACTTCCCACTCACTATTTCATCAAGCATTGTTCAAGCAGGTGGCTAAGCCTAAAGCCAGCTGCTGAAAGGTTGCTTGAACAGTGGATTGCAGCGTGAAAGTATTTCCTTGGCCACATTCTAATAAAGAAACCAAACATGATACAAAGCCCGGCTACAAAAAAATTGTTCATTTACTTAGAAAAGAAACTATGAAGGCTGAGGTGATATTTGTCGTATCAAGTGCAAGTATATTTAATCGTGTGACCGAATTTCTTCAGAAAAAGGAACCTCTAATACATAACCTTCATTCTCAACTTGAATTTATTGACAAGAACAATTTTGGTTGGGATCTACAAAGAGGAATGCATTTGAGATTTGAAGATGTATGATATAGGCCCTAAGAAACTTGCCTCTGGCTGGATATTGTGATTGGAGATCAAATTTCTAAAGCACTACGGAATGTGAAAGAGAAGGAAATGAATTTCTTTTTTCTAAGGGCTAAGTTAAATATCTTTTGAAGAAGTCCTCCTTCAGTTCATCTCTCCTTTAAAAGTTTATCCTGTCTTGGTCCTCTTGAAAAACTTAGTGGTGAGAGTGTGCAACAAGTATTAGAAGTTGCAAGAGCAATGTCATGAGAGGTCCTGACAGAAATATAACTGGATGAGAGGAAATACTCCAAAGAGAATTTGAGAAAGAAGGATCTTGAATGAAGCCTATTGATTTTTACTGGAACCAGTTCTTCAGACTGCGAGACATTAGTGGTGTGGATACTACATACCCAGTTGTGTCAAAGTTTGTGAAGGCTTCTCTGTCACTTTCTCATGATAGTGCTGGCATTGCATGTGGCTTCTCAGCCTCAGGAAGAGCTTTGACAGGACACAGATCATCAATGTCTGAATGCACACTCAATGCATTGATGATGGTCAAAAGTAGCTTGTCAAATTTTTACTATCAACCTTATTTGATGCCTATCACATCAAAGCTAATGGAGTTGGGAAGGGTTGCATATTAAGCCTACAATGCCTATTTAGAAGATGTAAAACATAAGGCATAAGAAAAATTAGAGAAGGACAGGAAAAAAAAAAAAAGATTGGAAGCAGAGAAAAAAAATTAAAGCAGCTGGCAAAGAAAAGAAAGGTAATACAGGGTGGTAACAGAACCTGGAAAACCGGGAAATCAGTGAATTCTCAGGGAATTTTTTATTTCTGGAAAAATCAGGGAAATCTCAGGGAAAATTTCCAAATTTTACAAAAAATCAGGGAATTTTTGACAATTTAAACGGCTACCATTGTTGTTTGTCCTATTTAGAGATGTGCGATTACGAGTACTTTTGAGAATAGAATAAATTGTATTTGCCTAAATTGTAATTCGAATAAAGAACCTTAACGTCGTAATTTTTTAACACCACGAAAACCGCCGGCGCCATTTTTTTCGCGGCTGCAGCATCTTGGTCGCCGTGAGGCTAGCGATACAACTTGTGGGATACAATTTGAAATTTGTGTAACAAATGATTTTTTTTGTGTATTAAATTAATTATTTTTGTTTACATTTACATTTTTGTATGTTTGCATTTGTTTTCGATGAATAGTGTGACAATGTAGGGTCAGGTGTAAAAAGTTCACAATCATAGTATTTTGCATTTTTTCTCCAGTTTTTTCAATTGCAATTTTAGAGTTCCATTAAGGTTTCCAACCCTTACAATAACAATTAAAATATCAGTAGAGAAAAAATACAAAATATTTGTGGAGAATTATCTTTTTACACCCTCTGACCCTAAATATTTAAAATAGTGTTGTGTGGATACTGTATATCGATACCAATCACGGATCACAACATTTCTTAAGGGAATTGGAAAATCAGGGAAATTTTTGTGAGACTATCAGGGAAATCATGGAAATATCAGGGAACTTTTTTTCAAGGATTTTGTTGCCACCCTGTAATAGAAGAACACAAATTTTAAATCATGTGTAAGGAAGAGGATGAGGGCATTGCACAGTGTGCTTCAAATTTGTTCAAGAAAGCCAATGATAGGCTCAAGAAGGTAATAAAAAATAAGGATTTTAGGAAGCTGCACTTGCACCCGGGCGATGATTGAAGGAGCGGCAAAAGTCTCAGATGAGTCCGCAAAGACAGACTTTAAAAATTGCACTTCCTACTCTTGAGAAGAAAAAAAGCAAAATTAATTTCAGACTTTTTAAACAAAAAAAATCAGACATAATCTTTTAAAGAAAAGAAGAAATTCTTCAATCTATGTCAAAAATTAACAATGTATTTAAAAGTCATATTACAATTAAAAAAAAAATTTTTTGTTAATATCGTTTAAAAATAATATGCTTTTTAAATGAAGAAAAAAATATCCTTCCAAAGAAAGAAAAGCAAAAGATGGGGTGGCTAGGGAGGATCTTTTTCTTTTCTATCTTTATACTTGAATATATTTAGCATTATTGTTATTTGTCACTTATTGTCACTTTTTTTGTTTGATTAGTCACATTTGTCAATTTTTTATACCTTTAAACCTGTTATAACCCCTGATAGTCGGATAGAGATCTTTAAGAGGATATTTGCATATACACTAACAAGTCAAAGTTGGGTAGCTGACTATATCCTCAATGAGTTCCACAGCTTGATTTTTGAAACATTAAATTGCATTAACTAAATGTCTTTAAAATCCTCCGAATACTGAAGCCCCAACTCCCCCCTCCAAATTGAGTATTTAATTCTTTTGTCATTCTCATTTTTATATCTTCGTTCGGAAAAAAAATCATAAATTCTGCCCCCTCTGTGTGGACAATTTCACTATGCCAACTGGTGCCCCTTTATAGCCAAGCTCTAGATACATCACTAGCTGGCGCCCAATGTCACCGCACCTGTTGCATAAGCCTTTAATTGGCCCTGGATGCCCTTAATTTTTAAAACTTAACATAACTTTTTAACAAAATATTACCATCAAGATGAAAGGCGAAGGGTCAATGTTGATCCTACTATGTGCTTATACACATTCACATAAACAAAATAAATTTGAATTTGCACCCCAAGTAGAACATTTTGACAGCGGAGGGGAAAATTTTTCACCCCATTGACACCAAACTTTGTGGTCCCGATTTTTAACTGATAACCTGTATTCTAGTTTCTACTAATTCTAATAATATAACAGACTTGACAAAACTTAAGAGAAATTACTTAAAGGCACAAATTGAAGTTTTCCTCTGTAAACTTTTCTTAAACTATAAACTTTTCCCCTTTGGATTAGTCTCTTCAGACTTGATACAGTAAGTTATCTGATCTAGAAACTAGTAGTCTGTCTTCCACAAGAATTACTCCAACCACAAAGTGTACCCCTGTGTTGCTATTGAAACAGACCTATAATTCTATTTTCAGTAGGGGATGATTAAAGGTACACATTCATGTTTGTTATATTGACCTTGTGGTGTCGTTGCCCCAAAACAGTAGCATGAAAACAGTACAAATCGTACACAAGGAGAAAACAATCTACAGCTAAGATATTTAGATTCTTCTTATTCCAAGAACATTAAGAGTATATACAGTATTTACATCATGATATTAACATTGTTACACCCATACATTAATGTATGTATTCTCCTAGTCCAGCATGGTGAGCCAGCCTCACCTACTGGCTCTTGCTCTCTCTCTCTAACTGTCATTTCCAGCATCTTTCTGCAGTCTAAAAATAACCCAATGGTAAAAGTCAAAAAACAATCGGAGATCATCTGGACAAACACCATCTGCAGTGGTAGTTCTATTTCGCTTCCTCTCAAGTCGTCGTAAATCGCACGACAGAAGAACAGCAACTGGCACCAAACAATAGAAAATCAGAATATATTCGGCATTTCGATGACACAATGGTGTTGGCACCCACCCTGCAAGTGACCCTAAAGGTCAAGCACAACAGTTTCTTACAATGTCACAGCCTACTTAATGACAAATTGGAAATATAATTTTGATTTTTACTTGTTATCAAGAATATTTGTTTATAAACTATTGAAAATGTTAAATGAAAATTGTTACTAAACTTTATGACAGTGAATGTTAACTGCAGTTTGAAAATAATAAACATTATTTTGTAGGATTCTATATCAAGCCTTATGGATGTTAAACCGAAGCTTCCTCCTCATCACCCACTCTTGACCTTTCAGTATTCAGGTTAGCATTACCATTCCAGTTTAAGTAAATGTTTCCTCTGTTCCAAATGATAGCTTATCAATAAAGTGTACTAAATGTTTTCCTCTTTTTTTACAGAGAATGATAGATGGAGCCCTGAAGAGATAGAAGCCTATCACCAAGGTTTGTTGAAGTGTGATAAAGACTTCTTCAGTATTGCCAAAGATGTAAGCCTCTTGTTTGTTTTTTCAACTATTTTCACCTCTGAGCCTTTTTCTACTTCTGTAATCTCACTTTTTTTTCCTTTTCAAGATTCCAACAAAGTCTGTCAAGCAGTGCATTCAGTTCTACTATCTGTGGAAGAAGGTCTGCCCAGATGAGTACAAGAGAATAAGACTAATACGAAGACGTAAAGAGCAAGAAAGTCTGATATATAACTTGCGGTCGAAAGAAGAAGCCCAGGAAAATGAAGAAAAGAATTGCAAGGGAAATGCTTCACCCACTCCTGTTAGCAGTCGGAAGAATGAGGTAAGGATTGCTATTTTTATTTTTTCTCACCTGCCTCCCCTTCAAGATATGGTTCTCATTTAGTATTCAGGGCTTGAAAATCCATGTCGGCAATACCATAATAACCTCCTAATCTTAAAAATAATTTATTTTGTAAATTTTAATTTACTTGTTCTTTATTAATGGTTATAAAACCATCAGGTTAATCCAGGATTTTTCAAGTTCCCAAAGATTGTATCATATTCTACCAGCGATGTCTGGAAACCTGTGTTCCATGAGATATTAGATGTACAGTTAAATAATATCAAGAAAAATCCTTTGTCATTGAAAGGTCACACACACATACAATTGTGGTCAGTGTCAGGATAAAACTAGGCAAATAACTGTTGAAGCAGCAACCTCAAAGGTCTGTTTGTCCCTGTCTTGTCTTCTGTTTGTCCTGTCCAGCAAGGTCTGTTTGTCTTTTCTTCAAGATGTGATTATCAATTAATATTCAGGGCTAGAATGTCCTTGTTACCAGGGTTTGACAATATTGTAATAACCTCTCAATCTTAAAATAATTTATTTTGTAAATTTTAATTTACATGTTCGTAATTCATGGTTTAAAAAAAAATACAGTTAAACCAGTGGTCATGATGAAACTGCTGAAGCAGCAGTCTTAAAGAAATGTTTTCAAGTTTGTATCATTTTGTTTTAAAGTGTATTTTATTGATCAAACAAATCTTCAGAAAGTATTAGGAGTTTTTGTACTACATTGTATTTCAGTCAATACATGTAGTAACCGTTCATATACATACACAAATTAATCAAGTAGTATTCTAATTTATTTCAGGATTCCGCAGAAAGACACGCTGCCGTGAATGGGTCCACGAGTTCTGGAAAGTCTAATGATGTTAAAACCTCATTTCATGGAAATTCATCTGTTTCCACCTCAACTTACAATGGTTCTGGCATCAACTCCGCCTATGACTTTACCATAGAACCACTAGAAAAATTTCCTTGTAAAATATGTGGCAAGTAAGTGTAATTTTAGTTTATATATCGTGAAAAGGTTGAAAATAATTATTTGTAAAATATTACAAACAAACTTGTGCTTAGTTGCTATTTCATTTCATACTATGATTTAATAGTGATCTAATTGATTATCATCAGTCTTAAACTGATAATTATGTGTGGTCTATTTGGATTCTTATCAGAATAAATACTTCTACGTCCTCCATCATCATAAGATAAATATGCATTCTATGTACATATTTTCTATATGGTATTTTTCGTAACTTATAGTTTTGCTCTAAAAGGACTACTGAATCGGCAATCAGTTGTAATGTTTGGAGCGGGATAAGTTTCATCTACAACAGCATGATACAGTCTGTCATTCGTGCCATGATTATGACCACTTTCCAGCCTTAACCTGTGAAAATCTGACCTAACAACAAATACAAAATGCCAACATCAAATAAGGATTAACTATAGTTTTCTAAAGAATGCCAATACCAGTACTCCTCACTGAATAACCTACCTGTTTAATGACCCATTAGACTTGCAATGAGCTCTCCAACATTAGGAATCCCCTTCCTTAGTCTTGGGGTGTTTTCAGGCACACTTGAAAATTCACTGCCAGCCCTAATGGCAAATTTCACACATATCCCAGTCCAGCTGCCCCATGAGGGGGACATTGTTGGGTAAAGGTGAAAATTAAAGGTCGCCATGTGGCAACTAAATGTTTGAAACTGGAGACTGAAAATTTTTGCTACAGCCATCACACTTTCTTAAATGTATTAATTTATATGGCGGAACCTTCGATTTTACGTTTTTTTTCCTTCTGGGGACTAAAAACATTTTAAGAAAAGGAAAAAAGCACAGGACATTTAAACATGGAAAATAGTATTTTGAATTGGGGGGGGGGGGAATGCAGATGTTTGGAGCGTGAAAACGCAAAGCAATCTAGAGAAAGAAGGCTGAAGATTAATACTTGCATGCACATGACCTGGGGTATTTCCATAGTGCTGGTATTTCGTAGGGTGAGAAAATCTAATTTGATATGTATATACACAGTCCAGTCACATTAATGTGACCACCACCTACTTTCGACGTCAACGTGAAATAACCAATCACAAAGGGCAGGTGGCAGCACATTGCAGTGGAGTGTATATAAAAGATGTCCTAGGGCATCAGAAAGCATTTCAATTGTTGGCATAATGCAGAAACGTAGCGATTTATCCGATGTCCAAAAGGGCATGATTATTGGCTTTCGTGCCAAGGGTGGAAGCATTTCGGAAATGGCTAATTTTATGAACTGTTCGCTTGCCGCCGTGGTAAAAGTATACTGTGCATGGCAAAATGGCACTATCCAAAATCAGCGGCGTGGTACATGTGGTGCACCATGGGCTATAGATGACAGAGGCGAACGAAGGCTATGGAGATGCGTTCGGGTGAATAGACGTGCAACCGTTGAGCAACTGACCGCCCAGATGAACCAAGGGGCTACCAAGAGTGTATCCTCAACAACAGTTCAGTGAACGTTGCTGCGCATGGGCCTCCGCAGCAGACGCCTTGTTAATGCACCTATGCTGGCTGCTGTTCATCGGCGACAATGGCTGGAATTTGCACGCCAGTACCGCAATTGGACGTCAACAGAATGGCGACAGGTGGCTTTTTCGGATGAATCACGTTTTACGCTCCATCGGACAGATGGACTTTGGCGTATACGACGTGAAACGTCTGAAAGCAAACACCCTGCAACAATTGCCTGAAGGATCCAGGCTGGAGGAGGGAGCATTATGGTTTGGGGAATGTTTTCCTGGCATTCACTGGGTGCACACATCATTGTGGAAGGCACGATGGATCAGAACAAGTACGCATCTGTCCTTGAGGACCATGTCCATCCCTACATGCGAATTATTTTTCCTCAAAATGATGGCATCTACCAGCAGGACAATGCGAGGTGTCATACAGCTTACAGTGTATGTGTGCAGTTCAAAGAGCACCAGGATGAGTTTACCATACTCTCCTGGCCAGTAAACTCACCGGATTTAAACCCAATCGAGAATTTGTGGGACCACCTCGATCGGGTTGTTTGCGTCATGGATCCTCAACCACGTAATCTAGTGCAGCTGGCCAAGGCACTGGAGTCGGCATGGCTCAACATCCCAGTGAACACCTTCAGAAACCTAATTGACTCTCTTCCTGCACGTCTTGCAGTGGTCCGCTCTGCCAAAGGTGGTTATTCTGGCTTTTGACAGGTGGTCACATTTATGTGACTGGACTGTGTATATAACATGTGTGTATTCTACAAAATTTGTGAACTGTTAGAAGTTGATGGCATTTTACGGCAAAGGGCTGATTTCTCGCCACCTCCCCTAACTTTTTATATCACGGCAACTATACATTTTTAGACATTTAAACATAAAACTTAACTGCAAGTATTTAGCGGTAATTATTTTAGGTTTAACAACTGTATTCGTCAATGGGTTGTGACATCGATATAATCAAACAATACACTTCAACTTTCAATTATTCACTTCTATTTCAATTCAAGATATATTTTTCTGATTGGAAGTTGAAGATGTATGGTTATTCAAATTACGTAACCTATATATATGCAGACAAGTGAATCTGCTGTAGAGATAGAAAGATCTATTCGGTCTGGTTGTTGATACTTCTTGCACATTATCCCAGTCTGTTAGGAGAATAACGTTCTTTATTTTATGTAAATATGTTTTTAGTTTAAAGTTTAATAAAAACTTTATTTTATTTAAATTTGTTTGGTCAACCTTCTTTTAGTTAGCTTTATAGACGAACTGGTTATGTTGCATCATTTACTGCTTATTGGGTTATGATCTAAAATATTGTTCCTAATATAGAGTTCCCACAAGCCTTGAAAAGTACTTGAATTTCATTTTCGTTTTCAAGGGCCCTGGAAAGTACTTGAATTTGGTGCAAAATACTTGAAAGTCCTTCAATTTATTTTGAAAATTTTTAATCTGGAATTTTCTTGTATGAATCGGCTTGCAATGCACACGCCTCATAACGCGCTTAGAAGGCATGGCTTTATTCATGTTCCGAAGAATACGCCAAATAAACTTGTTCATCAAGGCATTTGTTCATTCTCTTTGCTCAAGATCAGTGGGATTCTGTGTCAGTTTGAACATATAGAACATAAGTATAATTACTTAGCTTCTTTACTTTTTCTTTTTAAGAATTTTTTCTTTCCCATATCATGCTTGAATATTGACTAGAAATATATTTGGAATTGTTAAGTATGTGAATGGTAATGAAGAGGTTACATTATAAGAGAGGTTCTTCAGAAAAGTTGTCTACTAAAATGGAGGGTTACAGAGGGAATTTCTGCCTTTTTATGGTAGTCCTTGAAAAACTTTAAATGGGCCTGGAAAAGTACTTCAATTTTTTTTCCTACCAAAGAGTGGGAACCATGTAATATGAACACTCGTAAGTAGCCACTGAATGAAACAAGGTCAATGGCCACTTACAGAATTTCTTAATTTTCACCTTTATCCTTAGATATGTATGGGCTTCACGAACCCTAGTGATCTATTCTTTTCACATGGAGTTTAATTCCTCTGGTAAACATGGAAGTAGTGACCAGATGATACCCTAGCAATCTTTCTCTACATCCTTTTCACAATTACTTTACATTGTCTCTTGTCTGTCTTGTGTTTGGCGCAGTTTGGCCAAAATACTCAAAACCAACGCCAAATGCAGACACTGTGAAACTTGACAAATAGGGTGTTGGATAGTTTTCATGGCATGTTCTCATAGGTTCAAATAGGGTGTTGCATAGTTTTCATAGCATGTTCTACTGCTGATCTGCATGCCTTCTTCACCCTGCACTTGTCAAGTTTGCTCTAAGGCACCCAAGTTCTGGATAGTTCCAAAGACCCGATCAAACGTTGGCCCAGTGTGCAATTTAATCAAATGTAGGATTTCACTTGTAGTCCTGTTCAATCGACTCGACAAATTGAATGGAAAAACATTCTGGTTGTATTTTCTGTTGGTGACTTGTGCTATGATTACTCAGTGACACCAAAGTTGTGGATAATCCCCTAGAATTAACTAGTTATCAACAGCATCAAATGCTGGTGTGTTAGAAAAACGTTTCTTCGAGAATAAATCAAAATAATTAAGCTTGTTTATCAACCTAGTCTTAAAAATTCAACTTGGTTGTTAAGTGAGCAGTGCCTGTTAAAGGTTTCCGATGCATTGTGAATTAATGGTAGTTTTGTAATTTTTGATTGTTTGAGTAATCTTTCGAGAGTGGATTTTCTTCCCATTGTTTTATAATGTACTCTATTCTATTTTCAGAGTTTTTTCGAAAGTGAAAAGCCGGAGTGCCCACATGAAGAGTCACAGACAGACAGATAATGATAAAAAGAGATATGAGAGTTGAATGAGATTTAAATATATATTTAAAAATCTTATTAATCTGTATCCACCATGCTGGAAAAAATCTTGGTTGCCACTCTAAGTGGCTTCCACTTTTGAATATTTGCTCATTTTGTATATTTCCCGAGATTTTAAAATACTGCAGGTTTGGGGCCGTGCTCAGATCAAAAACAAACATGCCTTCTTTCGCCTCAATACCTTTGTTTAATCTATGATGTGTATTTTGTTACAGAAAGAATTTTTAAGTATTTATGCAACTTTTTAAGGATTCAACCAGCTCATTAATACTCATCCATATAACCAGTGCTGAAAGTAGTATCTTTTTTTCTGTTCTTCCTTTGCTGTATTTAACTCTCCGTGAGAACCTTCTAAAAATTGTTGGTAATGTAAGAAATTGCTCCAATTAAAGTTTTACTTTTAAAATTTATGCAAAGTTGAAGAGAATTGAAATGTACAAAAATGTATAAAAGAATGTTTTAACATATATTATATTGAAAGACCTAGAGTTTCTATTTAAAAATTGAGTCCATATTTCATGCGTTTCCACCATTGTCCAATTGCTTCAGTATGCAGCAAATGTCTTTCTTTTGTCTAAATTTAAAATGGCAGATTTGCCAGGATTTCATCGAGCTTACAAGAAATAAATTTGCACATTTTTACTGCAGTGGAAGTAGAACTTTTGAAATTGCATTTAAATATTTTCGTTAGACACCATCAGTTACATGTAACCTTACTTTCAGCTCTGTCTATGATCTTGCATTTTTGGTTAGAATGTGGCAAACTCTTGTTGTGTTCACTGCGCAATATGCAGTATTATCATTGTGTAATGTTACATTTATTAACTTGCAGTAATTAAAAATGCAAGCTTGTATACATAAACCGTCCTAACAGTTTTGGTGCCAAATTTATTTGAAATTATTTTTGCTTTTTTAAATACTTTTCTACAATGCCAAGAAATCAATTTGTAAGTTTTGTAATTCCTTTCTAGTTCTAGATTTAAATCTTCAATCATACATCCAGGGGCTCTTATTTTCTTTACCTCGTTTGTTCTGTTGAAAAGAGGAAAAACATTTTCCTCATATATAAATCGTACCCTAGAGTTGGAAATAATTGCATTTTAAATCAATGAATTGCATCAATCTCGATTTCAATCTCGTTCAATAGAAATATTTTTTCCTTTGCATATTTTTCTATAAAGTTACCAATAT
This sequence comes from Metellina segmentata, assembly GCA_947359465.1. NCBI lineage: Eukaryota > Metazoa > Arthropoda > Arachnida > Araneae > Tetragnathidae > Metellina > Metellina segmentata. Next base: position 101,307,656 of record OX375881.1, read on the forward strand.
TTATGTTTTGGATTAAATACCATGAACAAAATCAGTAATTTAGTGCAGTTCACCAATTTTTGGGCTATTAGTTTAGCTGCAATAAATAATTTAATTAGGAGAGAAAGATTGAGAAGAGGAAAAATTAATTATTCTTATGAAGAAGAACTGGTTATATATTTTGTAGTTATTGTGTACTTGGTTAATACATGTTTCATGCAAAATTTGGTCAAATTTAAAGGTGCAATTACTATTTTTGTAAATATCTATGAATAAAATTATTTCTATACACAATTTAAAGTTATATTTTTTCAGACTAAGCTGTTAACTATATCAGTAAGATTAAAATGTTTTATTTGTCCTGTACTATATACTGTTTATGCTTTTCTGGTTGAATTACAAATGTACTCTGTACTATCAGGTTTCCTAACTATCCAAAAGCAACATTGAATTATCAACTATCCAAAAGCAACTTTAACACAAATGTTATTTGAGTTATATTTAACTTGCATTGTGTTTGGTCAAGAGATTGTGTAAGTCTAATCTAATCCCAACTATGGTTTAGATTTTATATTCTGCGAGTTGGATGTATTACACTTTTACCATGTATTGTAAATGCTGGCATTTTCTATGTGGCTTCCTGGACAAATTACCAAAGTTGGCCCCAATTGGGTTTTTTTTTTCTTTTACAAAATTAATTTTGACATTGAATTGAAGTTACATTTTTAGATCAAAAGTAAATTCATATCAGAAAACAGACAAATGTGAAGAAATTTTTTTTCTTCATAATTAGTGAATTTTTTTGTCATGATAAAGCATAAAGGAAACTTTATATTATTGAACTCAATTTTTCGCATGCCTAAACAAGCACAAAACTTCATAAACATGTGAGACTTTGTGCCATAAACCCTAACATCCAATCCAATCATTTACATGTGAAGTCTGTAGATAGGAAGTATGAAATTAATCCACAGACTCAACTTTTTTCATGCATAATATTTGTCATATGCAACACACATTGGTCTGGACATTCTGCGAGATGTACATGATTCACGAATCCAAAGCTAGGAAAATAATTATCGTTATTTAAAAAATTGATGAATATTGTGTGCTTCTTTTTTTTTAAACAAATCCCAGAGTAAAATTATTTAGCCACAATTGTCAGGGTCCACCCCTTCTAATTTGAAAGCCAGTGTTGTAAAATTTGTTAAGCTCTCGGCTAAATTAACATTGCGAAAACACAAGTCAAGACATTTTAGCTCTTTCAGTGCTGTTTTTTCTTCAATAAGAGTCACTGGATGTTAACAGGTTATGCATATTTCAAATATTAGTTAGAAGTGTGTTTCTTAGCTGTGTTGCCACACAATATTAATCCGTTTTGAAGAGTTTATGTAAATTTAGGTTCTTTTGAAATTGTGTTTCAATATATTTATAATTTCTATTCTGGATGGCTATGACAATCCGAAGTTTTTATCTTTTGAAATAGTTGTAGAGAGGAGAAACTTACGCACCATTATTCCAAAAGTATGTACATAAAAGTTTGAAATAAAAGTTTTTAAGCAGGCATTTCTTTTCTAATGCTCATTAATTGTTGATAACTCCTTTGCTTGGTAAGACACCAAAAGTTGTTTTCTAAGGTAAGCTCTTACTGAATTTTAATTGTGAAACTTATTGTATGCTTTCTAATGTGAATAAATTTTTCTCAGTGGTAATTTATATTTTATGCTGGCCTCTTAGTTCTCTGATGTGGCTTATTGAATCCTGCTCATAAAGTATTTTTATGAATAATGTAATATTCAATGCATTGAAAACTTTTATTTCAAACACAGAAAAATATAAGAATATGCTACAGTATATACTTACCATGATTTGGAATTGAAAGTCTTTCAGATTCCTATTGTAGAACGCTTTCTTAGGCGATTCAACATGTTATCTGAAACTTAGTGTATAATCTATGATATATATTCTTGAGGTTTGCTCTGCATAAACCAATGAATGTTTTCAGTTCAGTAATAAAAAAATAAGACATTACTGTAATTTCAAAAGTGGAAATTCAAATCATACAAAATTCTGTGATCTAAAGAAATGATGTGAACCTTACTTTTCCTGTTTTTGTGATACTTTTAATTCCAAAGACTATTCCTGATATTTCTATTGTAATAAAATAATATATCTAACATAATGAGAAAATATATTCTATCTGACAAATGTTCTCAGTGATTGTATTTGATGTACAAATGATCAGTTGTGACTATCTAAATATGTGTGTTCATGTTATCTGTAAAGTAAATATATACATGTAATGTTTTAATATTGCGCCAAAATACAAGTCTGTCAAATGTGATTGTTTTTAACAAATTTATAGTTTATTTTATATTTCTCATATCAAGATTTTAGCATCTGTATAATATATAATCTGTTATAACATCTTTTATTGATCTTGAATTTTAAAAATGTCTAGTTTCATGTTTACCTTTCAAAATAAGTAACTTTTAATTCTCTTTCATAGCATTGTTTTATTAGATTGGAATTTCAGGAATGTATTTTGAAGGGGCCCCAAGGGAAATGTTATATAGTTAAATGTTGGAGTTTATTTATCTTTGTCAGATGAATTGCTAGTTTTGTATTTATCAGAGTACTGGAAATGCTAACTCTTCATTCGAAATAGTAAATGTTACAATGCATGACGATAGGCTTGAAATGGTTATCTATTGTTGTAATTTATATTTTTTCTTGGCTCAGTTACCCAAACATTTTTGTCTCAGTGCCCCCATTCAAAGAAAATTTTTATCTGCACCCCTTCTAGAAAACTTGGTGCTATTAATAAATTTCAAGTGCAGTTGTGCCCAAATTTTTTAATTTCATGGAAATGTATTATTGTAGTGCCGTGAAATTTTAGAATCTCAAAAGCTAGTTTGGAAACACAATGGGGATTGAAATTCTGAAGGTATAAAAATGGAGTAACAAAATAAATTGGAGCACATAAACATACTAGATTGCTCACCATAACTAGTAATTATGATCAACCAAATCAGTAAAATTAAAAATAATCACTAATGATGAGGATGAGCTTAGTATGTGCTATTAATTTGTCACTATTAGGCTCCATTTTCATCAACATCATCCATCCTCCAGTCAACTGTTTGCATTTTGTTTTTTTAGTTGAAAGAATGAATGACAATGCATCACGGTAGTAGCATCAAGTAGGTAGGCGTTTGTTTAAAACTTTTTTAACAATTTTTTAGCACTCTTGCACCTTTGAAAAAGAATCTTTAAATATCTTTTTTGTACTTTTCCGACAAAAAAAAATTCTTTAATTCATTATTCATATTTTGTTTATCGTCTGCAAAAAAGTGTTATTTTAAAGTCGTGTTAATTAATCGAGGCTTCCATGGGGATACGGTGGAATTTTTCCATTTTTGTTTTAGATACCCTTAAAAGGGCTTGATGTTTGCTTTGAAAGCTTTAAAAATTCCTTAAAAGCCCTTTCTTACTACATTGCACGTTAATTCCACTCTCATTTCAAAATCAATGTCGTTTGTCCGAGGTCACATCGGATATTTTTTTGCATTCATAAAAGGCATGCATAGTAAGGAATCCTGAAACTTCTTGATTTGCATGCTCTTTTATTGTCTGAAAATCGTATTATGTTAAGATAATAGGAAGACGGAATATTAAATAATTTTCATTTAGTCTTTTGTGGGTTTTGACAAAATACTTTGTGTTGCAGGAACCTTTATTGCTCTTGCTGCAAATGCTGTGGCCGATCCATGTTTTCTTTCACGGCTATGACGAGAAATGGTAGATTTTTTTACGGAACGGACATCAAGTTTTCAAACTTTTTAATCTATAAATAAGAGGTTCATTTTGAATGTACCATGTACTCTTTAAATTAGCCTTAAATGAAATATAGTCTTGAAAATACCTTAATTTTTCTTTTGCTTAAGTAATAGAATCCATGTAGTACTTTAACGAATTAAAAGGAAAAACACAATGCATGATGAGCCATGAAATTAATATAGCAAATCAATCATCAAATCATTACTTCCGTTTTTCCATAGGTATGCAAGCACTTAGCATCACTAGATTTCTGAGTAGTGTAATATTGCTCTTCTATTATGCAGCTATTATGTGTGTTGAGGTAAAACCTCAACACGCATAATAGCTGAATAACCACATCTATTGGTTGAAACAACTCTACAAAACATTCTATTGGTCCAGGAGAACAATTCTGATAGACATGTAGTGAAGACTGCCAGAATGAATATAGACTTGCGATCCCTTCAGAATTAAATGACTAATCTTTTCCTATATAAGGTCGCTAGTGACAGTAAGCTGTTTCAATTGTTATCAGTCAAAAAGGGTGTACAAAACTTGCTTCTCTCAAAACTATCAATTTGATGAAAAGATATGCCCTTTAATTACCACCTTATGATAAATTTTATTTGCATAAAAGAAAACATTTACATTTGACAGATTTGATTGATTTTTCTTGAATGAAATAAAACATTTGCTGGATTGAGTTCTTTTGTGCATCAAATCACTGTCCATCCATGTTTTGACTGTTTCACACCCACTTCATAATCATACGCGATTTCTTGAATGTTTGCAGATACATATTTGTGTTGTACATAAAAATAAGTGTCTGTAATTCAGAATTTGTGATGTATGTGTGTATGTTCCAATTTGTTAAGTTGTCTATCCTATATCAAATCTGAAATGTTAAAAACTGTTTTTAATTTGAACTGCCTTGTGTTAAATGTACTACAGGTTTTATGTACATAATGAAGAAAAGGTATGACTTGTGTAAATTTTGTGGGGAAAGTAATGTTACTGTACATAGTTGCTTGTCCATGCTGCTTGCATACGCTATATTCTTGTTTTCTCTATTGACTAAAAAGATTTTCCTTTTATGAATATATATATATATATATATACACTTGCAGCGGTTGCATTATAGTTTTCTAAAACCGTGCTTGATTATTTAACTGAATTTAGAATAATTGTATATATACTTTTCTTGACTATGCCTTTTAAAATCCCAGTGTTAAATTAATGAAAGTTTGTATTGTTATTTTAAACTGTTATGTTGCTTTTCTTTGATCTCTGCTGTATATATTGTTACTTTTGAGCCATTTTGTTAATTTTACTTCTATGTTCGATTATATTCTTTGTTAATAGACTTTATGTATGTTTCCATTCTTATAAAGATGAAAACAAAAATTAATCAAAGTTGAATATGTTTAAATCAATCATATCTATGAAGAATATTGTGTAAAGTTCTCTAAAAAGGAAAATTAGTAGTTTTGTTGAGGTTTTGATGTTTAACAGGAATAAATTATAAGTGTACAAACAAATGTACTTTATAATGGTAGGTGATAAACTTTTTGTGAAAACACTTAATTGATATTTTAAGATAAATGCCTATTACATAAATTTTTAGTGCAGTTTCATATTCCAATACATATGGAATGTGTGCAAGGAGATATATTTACAAGAATTTTAATTGCATTTTATGAAAATTGCTATTGTTTGCTTTATGATTCTTACATTTTGTGAACAATGTCAGTTCTGACTCTTGATTGCCATTGAACATGCCTGGGAAGTGAAGGTTTCTAGCTGTCAAATTAAATAAGTATTACAATACAGTAAAACCTCTCAAAAATAACCCTTAAAAAGTTCTGGGGCAGAATTCAAATCACACATACTTAGTGTTCCATTGTCTGTTATAATGAACTGTCAATCAATCCAGGCTGCATCTTCCATTTTGGTTAATCACCTGCATTATAACACCTACCTGGTTTGGTAAGAATGAGAATATTTGGCCTTTCAATCAGGCAATTTCCTGTTTAAAAAGTGCTTATTGCAGCATAGATGACCTGGCTGTTGCATCATAATCCTATATCCTTGCAAACATGGTTAAAAATTAGCAGTATTCAGAATCTCCATAAAAATGTGGAACAAAGCAATTTATAATTATGCTGTCTGCTGTTCAGATTTCATCCTACGCTACATGTTTTGACCAGTGTTTATTTTTTAATAATTATAACTCGATTCTGGCTTGAGAAAGGACTATTTCTAAAAATGAAGCGAATCTGATAAAAAGGTATGCGATTATATTTTTCTCACTGTCTATAACAAATTAGAATAATGCTTTTGCTAATTATTTGCGAAACCCATAGATTACCAGAGATGCTAACTACTATGAATTCTCCGTAGTTTCTACAGAAGTGAATCGGGTACTACGGAATCAGGGATTTTAGAAATGTGTTATAATTCTTTCGTACGCAATTATTGGTTCGATGCATGCATAATATACCTTAATGTAATTATAAATGATATATATAATGTGTTGCATATGTTTTTCAAATTTGTAATTAAATGTTTGAATTAATGATATATGTGTGTTATTAAAGCCAATTTGTTAAATTTTTACTTGACTACAGGAAAATTCTTAAAACTACTGATTCTTTCCTTTGGTACTACTGAAACTTCCATCACAGGTTGGCATCTCTGGATTACTTGTGTGAATGCTTATTTTACTACACGTAGTCAATGTAGAGGTTTTACTGTATTCCTCTAAATGTGTCAAAATAGATGTATTCTTAAATCTTGAAGGAAGAGTTCTACATGGATTTATCACTGTTTTCATTAATTTATAATCAGTTATTTTAAATGTGTGTTTGGAAGTGTGCCATAAATCGTAATATCCGATTTACATTTGTTATGTTCTGCTCTGAAAAATGTGGGACAAGAATATTTTTTGTTGAATTAAGTGGTTTGATTTAATGATATTAATTTATTATATCACAGTACTTTAGCAGTTCCTTCTTAATCGAAATTATTCTGAAAGTATAGTCGTAAAAGTATTTCATCAGTGTGCTGCAGTTCTGCATTTTGTATTTGAAGCACAACTTTATTATAAGAGTGACAAACTCAATCTTGTACTAAAATTTGCTTTATGACCTAACTACTGCAAATCTGTGGTTTTTGTCATGATGGGTCATATTTTGCATATTTAACTATAGTTAACAGCAAAAAATATTTATTTTTTATTTCTGTTAACTTGTTAATATGAATCCAAGTGGTACATCTTGTAAATATTTTTTCATCTTAGATGTTCAACTATTTTTTTTTTGTAAAAGTTCTTGCGAGAGAAGTTTAAAAGAAAAACAATATGAACAAAATAGCATTCACTTTCCTGTTCATTTCATTGGCTTGGAAAATGGAAAAGAAAATTAAATTTGCACTGGCGAAATAATTCATGATCTAAAAATATCGAATGTGTTTTGTTATGTCTTGCTTTACCTTCGATGTGTGAACAAATTTAAAGTGCTACTAAACCTGTGTGAAACATACTTACCCAGCAGTAAAATATTTCTTTCTTATTCTTGTCCCATAAGTTTACCATGCAAATAAAGGAAATTATTTACTTTTTTTATGTGCTTTGCAGTAGATAAAGTTAAAGTTAAAAGAAACACAAGTGTTAAAAAAATGCCCCATTTTGTAGCAAGTACTTCTCTCAGGACACTGTCTCGTCTCTGATGTCTGTACTCCTTACAGTGAGGTCTTGTAGATCTTGATTTCAAGTCTATGAAAATGCTTACTGTGTAGGCATTTGTTAAATGTAAATAACTCTGCTGTGTATGTTCTCTTTGAGCTTTTTTCTCTTTCATCTGATAAATTTGTGATAGTAGAATTTTTAAGGTTTTTAGATATATTACCTTATCATATCATTTAATAGGATTAATGTTTAATATTGATGTTTAATATCAGTTAATTATTGTGTTGATTTTGTTTTTGTTTGTTGATGTTTTTATTTTTACTTGTGTCTCTGGTCGAACAAGTTTCAGTTTTAAAACTGGCCTCGAACTCACTTGTTTTTGTCTTGTAGCAGGTTTTCAAGTTCCCTTTACTCATGTTATTCAAAAATACACTTATTTGCTGTAAATCTGTTGCAAAAAAAAAAAAAACCTGCTAAAAATCAATTTGTTTTATATGAGGTCTTTTTAACTCCTAATATTGTGTAGTGGGGGTTGGATAACAGATTAAAAACCTTATTAGCTTCCAATTTAAAATAACTTTTTTCCTAATTTTTATTTAAAAAGCTGGAAATTTTTAGTGTTAAAAATGATTGTATGCTGCTTCAAGGGGTCAAGACGTTGCAGTTACGTTTGAACATTTTTAATAAGCAATGAATCAGTGTGAAGACTAGATCACATTCAAAACAGATTTCATGTTTTTTTTTTAATTTAATTATTTTTTTAAAGTATCTGATGTATCTTATATTTAAATACTTGATCACATTAGTGTCTAATGAGTGGTCAAGAAATATCTACTTAAAATTAGCTGGTTTTTAACTCAGCAAAACATAATTATTTGCACTTGAATCTTCACTTATTTTATTGGTATTTCTTGCAATGAATAAACTGAAATGTCCTTAAAATGACCAAAACTTTATTTTAACAGGATAGCTTACAGTTTTCATGATTCAGAGACATTTTGAAAGTGATCAGAACTTAATCTTAGTCTTTTTTTTTTCTCTTATTATCCCGATAATCATTCACTAACAAAGAACATTTTCATGACTATTATAATCAATTTCTTAATCAAATGTCTTGTGGTCTAATTGGTTTGAGAGAAGCTATTATTTTAGTTTTGTTGAATAAACAGTGTTATTGCAATGTATTTAATTTTATACCTAATTTCTACATTATTTGCTCAATCCTATGAAAATGTGTCATTTTACTGAAAGATAATTAAATTATACAGGGTATTAAATGATAGAAGAATCCAATCTTTATAATTTTTTTGTACAATTAAAAAAATTTATTTATGGATACCACTTTTTTGCTTTGAATTGAGGTACCCAAACTAATTAATCTAGTGCATTCTCACCTGAAACATGACTGGAATTAAACATGAGAAGTATTGTGTAATATCAGAGTATTTCTAAACTTATTTTTGTAAATTTCACAAAAAAATTTCACTTTTGACCAAAATAAAACAATTTTTTTTTTACTAGGAATGGAACTTTTTTCAATTTCCATTCTGTGCAAACCAAATTAACTGCAGGTAATTTTTAAAATAACTATCAAGTTAACTGGCTAATTGTACCTATATATCGTGTTATATACAAGATAAAAATGGGGCTTCTTCATATCTCAGGTTATCATTATGAACGATGAGAGAATAAGATAATTGTATTATTCTTGAACAAAGTGTTTGTTAATTAAGACACAAATCAACTAAAAGTGGTCAACTGGGTTAATTTTGTCATCAATCCTTTGTAAAAAATATTTTCACACTTTTTCATTTGCAAACTATGTTAACTGGCGAGTTTGACTTAAAAAAAATGCCAAGCGTTTTTATGAATCTACAATTCTGAGAAATGAAAATTTTGTTTGGTCATTAGGCCTTTTTAGAGGTGTATTTTTAGACTAAAATGAAAATATAATATTGATTCAACTTTTTTTAAGGCCTACTATCTTTTCAGTACTACTTTTTTAATTTCACTTAAACTTCAAAGTAAAAGTTAGAAGTTTTCAAATTGTACTTTTGTTTACGAGAAGCTATTTTATTTTAGTGTGCTTGTTGAATAAGACAATATTATTGCAATGTATTTAATTTTATACCTTGTTTGCCAGAGATAACGGAGTCAAATTTTGTCATATTATCATAATTCCAGGAACTGCATGTCATTTTCTCTTGTGTGTAAAATCAACTTTGGATTAAAATGTGCATGGTTTTCAAAAGTAGTTCTTATATATTAATATATAAACGGTGTATGTCTATGTGCATTTCAGTTTTTCAGCACAAATGTATACTCTATTGATGTTAAGAAGTATTCTGAGAGTTTATTTTTTGACAAAAACCACTGTGTTCTTTATTTCATGAGGTATAAACCATGAAGTGAATATATAAATAGAAAATATAGATAAGGTGCTTCTTATAGTTCTTGTGCATGCTGTACCTCTGTGTGTGTGCGCATTGATGTCCTCTGGTTGAACATTCACTTAATAGCAGCAAAGATGCCTTTTTCTCACTTTATTCATTCTTGTGTTTATACGGTGTGATCATAGTTGATTGAAATTGTGTTTATTCTTCCAATTACAAATTTTTACATTATTTGAAATGAGCTCATTATTCCTAGGAATTCAGTTATGTAAATGTGCTATCAAATGCTAAAGATGGTTGTTATTTCGCAAACAACGAATTTGGATCAAAGAAATTATAATTATAGAAGATTTTTCAATCGGTGTAGCAAAACATAATATCAAATTAAGGTATTCATACATCCTTAAGCTTGAATCTTAAAGTGGACAACTATTGGTTAACATCCAACTTATACAGTTGATAAAACTGTTTTGAAAGTAAAAAGTTTAAATATTTGTCTTTTAAGTTTGCTGGTTTGTTTTTAATTTGTACTCTCTCTATTTAAGCTGATTTGAAGTATAAGAGTTCAGTTTAAAGAATTAACTTTTTTAGTTTGCTTTTTTGTGGGGAAAACATTTTTAGTTTCCAGTGAGTTACGTTTATGTGCTTAAAATACCATGAATTTTGTTTTTTGTAATGCCTCATGTTTACCCCAAAGTCTTGAAGGTATGATAATTTTAGATTTTTCATATAACTGTGCCATATCTTGTGATATTTTAGAGCTTTGAATATGTTGCCATGTTTTGTTTTCAGTGTGTAAAACAGATGTTCTAATGAATTTTCAGCAGTACTTACAAAGGGAAAATGTAAACTTTGTGCACAAATGTAAAATGATATTTTACAGATACTAAAGGTTATTAGCTTCTGAGGAATATAGTGCAATGCAAATTGAAAATTTCTTCTGTGTAATATTTATTAAATTACCAATATACTAATTGGTACTTGACAATTATATATTTTAATTCAGGTAACAATTCCCAATATCTTTCATAATTTACTATAGATTTAGAAAAATGATTTTCAAAATTAAAGTAATCTTTTAAAGTTCATGCCTTTCTTGTTTTAAACTTTGTTGTATGCTTATAAAAATGGAGCTCTGAATAAGGTGAATTGCTTTTACTTATCCTTTATATCTAGGTGCTTTATCAAACAGTTAAATAGTTGACAAATTTTCACTTCAGATATGTTTAAATAGTTTCACTTCAATGTGTACCAAACAATTGAAATCTAGTTTAATTTCATGAGATTTTTTAATATAGCATGACCTACCTTCACACACAACACTCATTATCATTTTTGTTGGGAGAGTCCCTTTTTTGCATCATATTTTTATTGCCTTCCATTTTTCAATTTTCATGAGATTTTTCGAAAGCACAATTCTAAATTTACAAGTTTTCACTGAGAAAACTTCCCCAATTTCCTTTTCAAACCATTTTGCATATTTATATGCCATCGGCTTTGTAAACATCTGAAATTTTTATTCACGATTCTAAGCCTACTTTTTTAATTTTCAGAAACTTTCAAATTCAAAGTTTTTATGCATTTAAAATAAATTTCTGCATCTAATTTAATTCTTGATTTTTCAATTTTTAGCTTAATTGCTGTTATCAATAGTTTAATCAGTATAAAATTAAGTTTGTCCATTTTGGGAACTTGTGCCATATAATCTCAAATTTTGGTTGTTACATTTAGTAAAAATATTTTTAACTAGAAATTTTATACTAAATTAAGTATTATGTTAGCTGCATAAGGTTAGATAAGTTGTTTGTAATTTGTTTTTATTCCTAACTAGTTCTAATTCAAGTATTCATTTTGCTGGATCATTTCTTTGTATAGATGAGTATAACAGTAAATTGGAACTAATTTCATTGTTACCGACAATGAATATGATTTAAGCTTGACAAATTTTAGTCCTTGTGTAGTATAAAATTTTTATATTTAATCTTGATTCTATTTAAGCTAGAACTTGAAGTGAATGTTGAAAGAATGACATATTTTTAGTTATAATTTAAATTCCAATAAAGAGTCAAAATGTTACAAGCTACATAATGATAATATGAATATCATTTGTCCCCTTTGTTTTTAAAGTGTATTTTATCTATTAAATGTATTAATAAAGCTTCCTGTTAATAATCCTTAAACTTAGACAAAACATAATCAGAACAATATTTTGTCTTAAAGAGATGTTTGAAGCAATCAAGAAAATCTTTTGTAGTACCCTTATTTAAAATAAATTGTAGTTGATAGTTTTACTGTGTTAAAAGTATCAGATGATATATTTTTAAGTCATAAGATATCTATTTTTTTATATACAAGATAAATTTCAGAATTTTAACCTGTTCTCATAATTTTTTTTTTAATATGTGCAAAATTGGTTAGTTCAAACTATTCCTTTCCATTAAAATAAAAATGGTAGATAAATAATTTTGCATAGTGATTTTTATTTCTATAGTATGATGAGCAGATTTGAAAATGTCATTTCAAAATTTCTGGGTATGATTAAAAAGTAAAATATTTTTGAAGCTAGATAGAATCCATGTACGAATTGTGTTGTGCAATTTGGCTAATTTACTTGAAAATCAAGTTATAAAATTTAATTGCCAATTTACTGAAATTATCTCATTTCTCATACTTTGTTAAGATTGGGAATAACATTTTACACTGAAAACATTGACTTTAGTAGCTAATCAACAATTTGCTGTTATTCATTTTCTCATTTTATTTTCAATAAAATTTGCAAATTCTGCCATATATTATAATTTAGAAATAGTTTTCCAGATGGATAATCAAATGCTTTGCTCAATTTGTACGGGTATTTAATTACATTTTTATTGTCGTTAATTACTTGACAATCACGTGAAGTATTATATTGCCTTTGTTTCTAATTTATGAAATTTGCAATTATTTTTTTTAAATAACCAAATTTATACCTTTTAATTTTAAAAAATGTACTCAAAGTAATCTAAATGAGTATTTTTTTATATGAAATCAATATGCACAAAAATGATTTTACCATTTAAGGCATCTTTGACTGAAGCAAAAATATTTTTGAATGTTCAACCTTTTGCATATGAAAATCATGAAAAGGTGCATTTATTGTACTTTCTTATTTCCTTCATGAAATATGTTTCTTGAACTGGATCATGCTCACAAGATCTTGTATCTCTGTACAAATATTTTTGTATGTGCATTTGCAGCCTTTTAATGCATGGAGGCGTTTTTATTATGTACCATACTTGTACCTTCATGTACGACGTCTCATCATTTTAGATCACTTTTTCTTTTCGTAGTAGAATGAAGTCCATTTAATGTTTATATGATGTTAATATAAGCGTGTTAACCTTGTAATGTATTTGTAAAATTTCATGTACATACATAAAAGGGTCCTATTTTTCTTGTAAAATTGTAACTTTATTGATATGAAGTTGTACAGTGTGAACTTTAAAAAAGTCTGACAATGTTTTTGTTTTAATGAATGCCTTTTTACTGTTCCTGTGTATGTTTCCAAATCTGTACAGATATTAACCTGAGTGACGAAATGTATTTTAATACTATAAATATCTATATATAACTGTTCCCCCAGTGTATCATTACATATGGCGATGTTTGTGTGGTTACCATGTGTTTCCCTGTTTTGTTATGTTGTTTTAACTTACGTTATTGCATCGGGCTGTGTGATACAGTTTGGAATTTCATGTTTCAAATGAATGCCATGAGTTGTAAATTTTTTCATTGCATCAAAAATGTTTTTTGGATTGTTGGACCTACAATATGTAGACGATTAAATTCGCTGTCTCTTTTTTCTGGGTAGTCTCTTGTCTGCTTTAGTTAATTTCTTCAGTGAACACTATTTTAACCAAACAATACAGTATTGCATTTACTGAAAATAATTCCGCTTTTGGAACTAACAAGTAAGTACAAGGATTATACTGTCCATACACATATTATTTTAAAGAGGCAGTTCATCTTTTTGCCACCTTACTGATTTAGTAAAGATAGCTTTAATCTGCCACCCAGTAGGTTCTCAAGTGTGAATCCCAGTTTGTAATCTCAAGGATGTTGGTGATTGTCCCTGCTAGAAGTAACTAGCTTGCCCACTGAATGCTCCTTCACGTTCACTTACAGCTCTCAATTCGCCCCTTGTGCAAATGTCAATAGTTGGACATTAGAAACTATTTATTTAACATAGAAAACCTCTCAAATTAAAATATAGACAGTGAATTGCTAGATGAGATTAGCATTAAATTATCTCATTACTGAAAGGGATGACACAGTACAAAAATACCTAACATGAATGGATTTAAATGTCATAGAAACTTGCATTTAATAAAAATAGTTCAAAATAATGTTCAATTTTGCAGATTTAAATCAGGGACTTTATTTTTAAAAATCATGTTTTAAATCACTAAAAAAGTTACAAATTTTATAATTGCATTATTTAGTTAATATATAGTATAAAATTTGAAAATAAACTTATATATAAACAACACCCGAGACAAAATGTGTGATATAACTCAGTTTAAAAATTCGCTTCTACTCAGTAGTATCCCAAGAATGATCCTTTTTTAAAACTGACAATAACTAGCTTCCCTACTGTAAGGACAAGAGATAATTGCATTTATTGTAATTAATGCAGAGGATTCCAACTTGGGAAAAACTATTCGCTTCGTATATAAATGTTTTGGTTCTCTTTATTTTGTTAGTATAAATAATTACCAATTTCTAAACATTTGTATTATCTCATGGAGGAAAGGCTGGGACCCAAGGAGTTCCAGGTTCCTAGAACTTAACGAATCTTTTGCTTCGAAAGGTTGTCACTCTTGAAACAATATTGAACCAACATAAAGTCAGCACCTGTCTGTACTGTAGAAACAAAACTTATACCATTTTCCTTTCAGGCCTCGAAATAGATTTTTTAATACAGGTGCACCTTGTGTACTTAAGTTTTTTAATTAGGTGCACAATTTTATTTTCATGTGCACCCGGGTATTTCGAGCCCTGCCGTAAGGGATGGTTACAGAAAGTAATCAAGTTTATCACATTGGCATACTGAATGACAAATTGGAAATATATTTATGATTTTTACTTACTGTGAAATGAAATGTAAACTACCACTTTCCAGACAATATTTACCAAAAATGAAATCCATCAATCACAATTATATAACTATTCAGTTTTACAGATGGTGAGTTATTAAGAAAAATCCACCTGTTTTCTTAGTTGTTCCATGATTTTAGAGATCATAAGTCTTCAAGATTCAATTTATACAAGTGGCAAATACTGTCAGTATGCATCACTGTCCCCAAATCTCATTTGAACAGCAAATTTTGTTGATATGTTAGTATTAATATCGGTAATGAAATTCCACAATCACAAAAGTGATTCTTTTATTTTTGCTTTTAAGATTATGTAAAAATTGGATCACATGCATTCAAATTACAAATTTTTCTTTCTGCAGTTTACACATACACTACCAGAAAAAAAGTTAATCCCAACTGCTTGTTGACAGAAAATATTGCTATTATGGTATTACTGTATGTAGCACAGAAAATTCCTTAATATATTGGGATATCGATCCAAGGCAGAAACAGAAACCAACCTTGAAAAGCTTATAAACTGGTATATTTCCCAGTGTGATGTTAATTAAAAATTCTTTAGTATCTTCTATACTAACTAAAAACTAACTGCTTCCATACTTTTGATAAATATTTAGCTTATATGAATTATCAGCTGCATTTTATGAGTAACATGATTGGCAGCATTTCTCATAAGAATATTTACACATTTTCTAAAAAGTACTAACTTGTTTCTTTTCTGAAAAGGAAAATCATTATTTACTCTCTTTAGGATAGTTTACTTTCTTAAAAATTTCTTACTTTTAACAGAAATTATAAAAGATTTGCTTGAAGTAGTTTTTTAACTTAATAATTATACATTCAAATTCATCGAAAATGTTATGGAAGTTGCATTGGGAAATTTTGCTCACACTCTACTATTGCAAACCTGTCTTAACATACAATCTGCTCCAATTATCAAGTGTTGCCATAGAAACAGGCCTTATTCCATCTTCCATAGGGTTTGTTTGAAGAAATGTATTCCAGTGTTACATCGTGGCATATTAACTAATTAGAAAAATTATTTTTCTGACTGTCAAAATCTATACTAACAAACTACCTTACAGTCAACTCCCACTCAAAATTGATTAGCCCTATGCAGTGCCGTTACTAAGCAGGTGCACCCGTACAGGGGCCCAAAATGCTGTTAACAAGAAATCTTATATATATTTTTTTTTCTACCGCGTGGTTTGGCGATTAGATTTTGCCTTACTTGGACCCTAGATATCTCTGCTCACCAATATGAACATTCGAATGGAGGGCAGAACTGACTGATATTTGCAACGTGCCTGTTAACTTGCCTAACTTGGGTTTAGTTAATACAGCAACGTAAGCACTATACTTGTGTTTTCGCGCATATGTATTTGTGGAAACAGGTAAGAATGCTACTAATAATATTAAGATTATTTGACTGCAATATTTTAAGCATTTCATAAACAGACGTGACGAACGTGCTTGGATAACCCTGTCAATTTTGTTAGGCTAGGTTTTCGTTATTTCTGTAAGTAATTTTTTTGCTTTTATACTTGTATATGAAGTGATTTGCAATGTTAAGTTTTATGTACCTGTAGACTATCGTTAAGTACTTTTTTAATGTATTGTACCATTTGAGTTTGATAGTAAAGTTTTAATAATTAATTTCATATGCAATAAATGTTTAGGTTTTTATTATTTTCTGTAAAATGCTTGGTTGGAAAAAACATGGGATACGAGGGCATCCAAGCAAATTATATTTTGTCGCGTGCTTGCATTCGCTCTATAAGTAATAGTTAGTATACAGTTTACAGTATTATACTTGTACAGGCAAAATGTTAAAAAATTATATTTTTGTTTAGTTCTAGTTTTAAAATATCTAAGCAACTGTCAGGTGCACAAAAGTGAAATATAAGGAAATGAAAATTAGAAGAATGCAAGTCAATGTGTCGCAACAGTTTGTTAAATGGCTAAGAACAGAAACACCGGAAAACGAAAAAAGTGCGGAAGAGGTTAAATTTACTACGGCTTCACAAGCTGATGATACAACACTATATTTGACATATACCCCTTCAATGAACGGCAATTTTCAGAGAAGCAAAAACAAGGAGCGACTGCAAGAAGAAAAAAATCTACTGCTTCACAAGAAATTTTACTACAGTTGCTCCATAATAAAATCAAAAGAGGACAAGTACTGTCTCACAAATTGATAATACTGTACAAAATATGTGTTCTACTGTTCCAGAAAAAATACTGCTAAATTACAACAATCCCCATTCCTGGCTTGCTATTACAAATAAATTTATATATTCCCTTGTCACACATGGTCCAGATCAAGGCAACAGCATTAACTTTAAAACGTTGAAAACAGACAATTCAGGGCAAAAATTTACAAAGAACTGGTTTTACATTACAAATTAAATGGAGAAACTTAAAAGGAAATGGATTTTATATTCCGCTAATCAAAATGCAGTATTTTGCTTCCTTGCATGCTTTTTGGACACAAATTGCATAATCTTTCATATCCACAAAAAGGAGTTCATGATTGGAGGTTCATGGTTATTCCCCAACACAAAAATTCTCCGCAGCACGGAAATTCGTATGTGAAATGGAAAGTGATGGTAAAGAATCTAAAATCGGGAAATGCAATTGATGATTACGTATTTAGTTCATTTATCAAAGACAAAAATGATATGGCATGAAATATTGAAAATAATATTGGATTGGATTCCATTCTGTGCCAAAAATAATATTGCTCTTAAAGGTTCAAATAAAATTATTAAAGATCCAAATTGCAGCATTTTTTAAAAATTTGATTGAATTAGCTAGCTATTATACTACTTCAAAGGAACATATTAAAAAACATAAAAAGGTTCAGTTTCTTATTTCTCACCAACAATTCAAAATAAAATTAGTTGTGGACAAAACTAGAAATGAAATCATATGCAGAAAATTAAGAAAACAAAGTACTACACCACTATTCAACTGTGCCCCTAATGTTTCAAAAGAAAAAGCAAATGATTCAGATGATAAGATGTGTCCATGTGGACTAATGAAACGGTAATGATTGAAGAAAGCTTCAACTTTATTCAGTCACATGAAAAAACTGGAGGTTTATCAGAGCCAGTATGGTTGGAAAATAAAAGGCCGCAAGTGCAAGTAATTTGGAAATTAATAATTTAGCAATATTTTTACCTTGTGCAGCTCATAATCAAAATTTAGCTGGTGTCCATGCTGTACCTACAACTCCAGAAATTATTACTTTTTCTGGTACTGCGCAGAGATTATTTAGTTTTCCTCGTTCTCAACAACGCATTGGAATATTTAAAAAAAAAGTATCGAAAATTATCACTTAAAAGTTTTTCTGATACAAAGTGGTCATCAAAGGCCAGTGTAATAAAGGCACTGTATTTACAATTATCTGAAGTAGTGAAAGGACTGCAAATGATTTTTCAAAAATCAGGAAGCTGTATTAAATGCAAAATATTTGATTTTGTAAATTAATTATAGATTTATTTGTACTTTTTCTTTTATGAATAAAATTCTTCAATGGATCGATCGAGCAAATAAAGCATTACAACAGAAAGATTTCTCAATAAATAGTGGAACAAAATTAAATACTGTATTACGTAGTAGTACATTACAAGGGCTTCAAGATAGGTTTCGAACAAAATTTGTGAAACACCAGGTAATTATTTAAAATACCAATTTACAGTGTTCTTGACACTATTCTCTCAAATAGTTTGATGTTATCAAAAAATAAAAACTATCTGACGGTTGAATTCACATGAAATTAAAAGTTTTAAGTGATGTGACTCGTATACAAAATATATAAACTGCATCTCTGCTTAATATTCTATAGGCTCTTTATGATTTGGTTTAATTGAGTCTTACCCAAATATATCACTGTCGCTCTGTTTCTATTGCTTCGTGCGAGAGAAGTTTTAGCAAATTGAAATCAATAAAAATTTATTTAAGGTCAACTATCGGACAAGAACAACTATCCAATCTTTCTATTATTTCAATAGAATATCGTAAAAATATTATTTATGATTATGTAATTAATGAATTTGCTGAAATGAAAGCCAGGAAAGTGCAATTAAAATAAATCAATAAAAATCTATTGTTGCGTATTTGTTTTATTATTTTCTGAAACCTAATTAAGGGGCCAATGCCCCAAAAGCAACTGCCACAATCCAGACATAAAGGAGGGAGTTCTTGAAATAGACACAATAGTCAAAGTTTGAAATCACTAGTCAAGTTCCAAAAGTGTTTACTGGACAAGGAAAATAATTCGTGAGTGAAAATGAAGGCATACCGAACTGTGATGTTTCTTAATTTGATAAATCTCAATTTTTAATATTAGAGAAGTAATCATTATATTATCTCTTCTGCAATATATACATAAATCAAAAATAAAATGCATCAATTATTTCAAATCTGTTTTTGGTATGAGCTTGCATATTTCAGAACTGTTGAAAATAAATACTATACTAATGACATTTGCCATGATATTGAAATGGCATAACATCAAATTATCTACATTGTATACAAGGTTGTTTAAGTGAAAACTAAGCACCCTTTTAAACTTTACATGAGACATCAAACTACACCCCCAAAGGATTTAATTAGTTTAAATAAAAAAATACGATTTAAATCAAATAATCACGTTTTTTTTCATACCCTGCATCTGATTTCACATCCAAACATGTTGGTTAGCATTTAATTTAGTTTCTCACATGATGTAATACCAAACTGATTGTCAATAAGAATAACTGATTTGTTAGTTAAACCTTTATACTGGCCGGAACAGCAGTTGTACCTTGAAAGTTATAATCTAGCCAGTCAGAAGTTCAATGAGAAATAGTCAAATGTCTGGTTCATCCTAGGAGTCCAATCAAGTGCATGCTTTTCTTCAGTTTAAGCCGTTTTATACGAAGATAAAATTTCAATAAATGAATTGGTACACTTGACTTTTTTTGAAGCAATCTCCTGCTTTATTAAGAAAATAGAAACCTTACAAAGTAAAAATTTTCATTTCTAGCCCTTTTTCACTTTTGAATATTTTGCAGTTTTTTTTTTTTTAAATTCTTCCTCGATTTTATTGGTCTTTTTTAATTTTTTCTCTACGTTTCCTGTAAATTTGAAGAATGAAAACTTTCAGTTTTTATTTTGAACATGGTGCAATGAATCACAATTAGGTTGTCCTTTCATTTTTTTTTTTTATGATCTTACTATGCACACTTCAGGGTGTTCTTCCACAAAATTTTAAGTTTAATTTTTCTGGTTGGAACTTTAAGAAATGAGGAAGTTGCTAATCATTTATTTAATGCACACTTATGTCAGGATAAACAGCTTTTATGGGTTTCTTTGAGGAATCGGGATTAATAGCGGACAAACTTCAAAAGGAATAAAAAGCTAGGTTTTTTTTATTCTTTTCTGCCTAAAACTGATTTTTTCCTCTGAAATTTTTCCTTAAAATAAATGGCATGTCAAGAGTCTTTGTATCAACGATTAACATTTTAAGTTTCAACCTAAAACTGGTAAGAAACACAAAATTACAAACAGAACACAGATTTATTCCATTATGAATCCAGGGTTTCAGACAAAAGAATAATTTAACTCTCGAGCATTACCCGATTTCCAAGCAGTGTAATTCTGCTTTCCCCAGACAAAACTAATACACAATGACTAAACTGTATCTATTGGCTGAAAGAATACTAGGAAAGATTCTATGGGTCAAAAACGGTTAGAAGTCAAGTAGGGACAACGGATATATGCATGTGAAAACTCTCAGAGGGTTTAAGGTCATTTTATGAGTTTAGTGTCAACATTTATGTACTGCTTATCTAAATTCAAACCACAACAATGAACGCTCACATGTTCAACTATGAACTGAAATTTTAATTCATATCATACATTGGTAAACAGAAGGAATACATTCTGACAATTTTAACATGATAGTATTCATGTGATCAGCAAAGCTTGAATAGTTGGTGGGTTCTGGCCCCTTCTTGAACTATACATCAGCAGTGCTAAAAGATCTAATATTTACTTGGTTAGATGGTGTCGAACAAGGATGAAAGGTAAGCTGAATCCACTGCCGAAGAAAAGGATGAAGTACAAAGTGAGCTTGTATTTGTTGGTGATATCAAAAGGCAGATTAGATCCAATATCTTCGGGTCCATGATGACCACTTCTGCGAATAGTCGTAGTGGAGATATTCCTTCTCACAACCGTTCTGGTTGCGTTCAACAACGATCGGATAGGCAACATCTTTTCTGTTTTTCAGAAATAGAAGAACAATATTTATTAATGCGAGAGATCTAGCAGAAATCCTTCAAATCAATATCGACTTACGAAAGGACACGGTCACCGTGATTAATGCTACCATGGTGACATATTAAATTGGAACCCTTGGCAATTTTTATGCAAATTAATATTCGCAAATATTAAAGTACTACAAATAATCTATTTATAAATATCAACTTATTATATGAGCATATCAATAAAACAAAGCTTTCTTTATCAGAGACCTCTTATAAATTAATTCAGATCATATTCCTCTGAAAATCGTTGTCCGTACTTTTATTAGGTATTTAAAGTCCGTTTTTCTTTCTTATTTTCTTTTATATTGATTAAAAAGGCAAATTTTAAAAAATTAAATTTTAAGCAACTGAATTCCATTTGCCTATTATTAACCAATCAGAAGTAGGTTTTGCTTTTGTGTTCGTTTGTTGTTGTTTTTATAATAATCTTATCAAAATTTTTGGAAATTGATGTGGCAACGATCTTTTATAAAAAAATTCTGAACGTGCTTTGTTTTATTATGAGTTTTGTAATTGGTTATTCGTTTGTACTTTAAATTACGAGAAATTGTTCAAATTTATAAACTTTCTTAGCATTTGTTCTCTCGCGCTTACTGATCTTCGCTTTTTCTAAGAGCCTTCGAAAATAGCAGTTCCAAAGTACTCATTAACAAAAGTGTAGCTGTTGCGTCTAATCGAATGGCTTAGCATGGCTAATGTTTGTCTGTGTAGCGGAAAAGTAAATTTCACTGGGCGAGGTCGAATTGAATTATTGATTGAAATATTTCCATTCTTGTGTTAAGGAAGCAGCTAAGAAAGTTTCGCCTCCTTGTTTGAAAAAGAAACAGCCTCAACGATTATTTTGATAGGATTGAAAGGGAGTTGACGTTGTGTACTGACTACCGACGCTGTCACACTATCACTGTTGTAAAGAGTGTGGAATCGGAAAATCGATTTTTTTTATATTTTTGTAAAGAAGCCATGGCTTGTGCTACTTTAAAAAGAAGCTGTGAGTGGGATCCATTGCAGAGTCCAACCGGAAGAAGTCCAAAGCGACGAAGATGCACCCCAGTGATGAATCCCTCGCCGAAAATATTTAAGTCCACCGAAAACCCATCGCCCTTCGGTGAAGTGGCGTCCAAGCTGACCTCCGAACAGATCGCGGTGAATATTAGAGAAGAAATTAAAAAGCTCCACAGAAGAAAGCAGCTGAAATTCGATGCCAGCGAGAGTTCCGACAGTTCCACGGGAACGCCAGCCACTACTTGTTCCAGCGCCGGAGCAGGGCTCATGTCCCCTACCTGCCGTGACCAGCCTCTCTTCAGTTTCCGACAAGTGGGCCTGATCTGCGAACGCATGATCAAGGATAGAGAAAATCAAATTCGAGACGAATACGACCGTGTACTCAATTTCAAGCTAGCTGAGCAGTATGACACCTTCGTCAAATTCACCTACGATCAGATACAGAAGCGCTACGAGAACTGCATCCCAAGTTACCTCTCCTAATTTCTAATCTAAAAATTATTCCCAATATATATTAAATTTAAAAACTTTACGTCAAAACTTGTTCGTGCGTTCAAAATTGTCCTGAGTCGTGTATCCATTATTCTAATTTTTCTGTTTTCTGTAATTCTTGAGAGGTGTAAAAAATAAACTGTTATGCATATCCTTTGTGGACGTCATGCGTGAATGAGCCTCATTTCTCTTATGTAAGTAATCCAATTATAATTCCTTGGTAAACCCTGTTACAATGTTTTCTGTTCTTACTAGAGATGTACTATCCAAGTTGACAGCCCCATAACAACTTGTGAGGTTTCTATTATGTTAACAATCTGTAGTATTTATAGAAGCTGTATTGCCAAAAAGTGATGTAGATTTAGTGTTCCTTTATTTCTTTGCCCATCCTGAACTTGAAAATAGATTTCTTTATTTCTCAATGTAGCCAGTGCTACATACAGTGAAGTGTAAATTTTTGAAATACACTAATAACTCAAAACCTATGCAATATGTGTATTGTGTGTTATTTGCAAATATATTTTTTGTGCTGTGTCATTCATTTTCTGATTTGGAAGTGCCTCATATGATATGAATTTGAACCAAAATTTTTTATACCTACACATTCTATTCTTTTCTTGCAGTCATGTAAAGCCAATTCTTCCCCTTTCTAGGATTATTATGGTAAAAGTCCGACAAGATTTCTTTGTACTAAACTAATTACTTTGATTATATTTTGCAGCCAAAACAATTGTACATAATTACTAATATTATACTTTGTGTAAAAATATTTAAATGTCTTTATTTTCAGTTTTATGTGATTTAGTGATGGTCAACCCCAGACATAGTTGTTCTCTTAAATGATTCCTTATTTTTCTAAATTCAAGTGCAGTTGCTGGTATTTACTTAGTGTGTTACGAATCTTAGTACAGATTTGGAGCAGTTTAATGTTTTTATAGAAACTACCTGAATATGGAAAACTTTATCTTAACCTTAGTGCTGTTGTGTTACCTATATCATTGCACCTCAACTCGCATGTGCTTCCACAAGAAAAATCACAATGATGGAAATGAAGAAAGATTTTTTTTTTAAATGAGGGAGAAACATTTAAAATCTTATTGGTGCTTATGGGAATTATACATTGCATTTTGAGTACCGTACAAGGTCCCAAATCCGGAATTTTCTAAAATCTGGATGTTTTGCTAACCAGCGTTGTTTTTTTTTGCTATTGCCTTTTTTTATCTTTCCGCTTTTTTAAAGAACAAGGTATTCACTACCTGGACCAAATTGATAATACAACCCAAATAACGGACATGTTCATAGTAAATACCTCACCAAAACAAATTAGAAGATTTGCAAGTAAAATGCATTTAAAAAACTTTTTCCTTTATAAAAAATTATTCCTATTAATATCTGCTATTTTATTGCAAATGTGTTCCAAATTTAACTTACAAGTTGAAACATTTGCACACAGGGAGGGCGTGGGTGAGATTGGGGCTTTATTGACAAAAAAAAAACTGCAAATAATCCGGTATGGCTGAGGTTCGCGGAGGATTCCGGACTTTGTACTGTACCACTATATTAATTTCTGTGCTATTTCACACATTGAATAGTAGCAAAAACCTCGAATAATTTTTTTTTCGGCTGCTCCAAATCACTTTTATTTAGTTTTTTATATTATATTTATGAATCCAAATGTGCTTATTTTTATGTAAAATTCATTGAAATACTTTTATATGTGAAATTTATTTTTACAGTTTGGCCTGATTGAATTACACTGTATAAGATAAATTATAACTACAGTTAAGTATACTTTTCTCAATTTACAGAACAAGATATTTTACAGTTGTGATTCATAGATATTTCCTATGTTTTATTATTTCTTATATAATTTAAATAGTTATGAAAATATTGAATTCAAGATTTAGTATGAACTGGGGCTTTTGTTATGGTATTCTCAGTTTTGCCTCTATTGTAGAATATTTAATTTATCCTTCATTTGCACACATTTAACAGTTTGTATTGAGTAATTTTTGTTCAATTTTTTTTTTGTTTGTATACCTGCATCTGGTTGAGTAATAATTCTTTTGGAAAAAAAAAATTGTCTTAACTGTAGTTAAATTAAAAAGTAAAATGTGGGAAATTGCTTATATTTAATCTGAAGCTGATAAAATGTGTAATGCAGATTAGTTTCTAAGCATATAATTTATTTCGAGACTATTTATTTCTCTTGCATTATTGTTTTGTCTCAAAGTGTGGTTAATGCACATATGATATTTAATTATTATGTATAAGAGGTTGACCAACCCTTTAATTGACGTAGCAGTTATGTGTGAATACATTGTGAGTGTCTCTCATTTACGGTTTAGTTGTTTTACATGGAACTGTAATATAATGCTTGATTGATACTATGCTTAGGAACTTTTTAAGTATCAGAAATGGATGCCTTAAAATTTATAGTTCAGTGTTAGTGAACATGAATTGCAGAAATTTTATACTTGTATATTGCATTTCAGGTTTAAAATAACTTATCTCAAATAAAATGTGTTGTATAGTGATATCGTCTGAATTTTATTTCGTAATGAAGCTCCTTCAAAGGTAAAACATTTAGTTGACCTTCTGGCAGGTATGCATAATTTATTTTATTATAAGTTGGATACTTTATTTTAAATTTAGAGCTCCACTCTTTCTCCGAAAGGCTAAATCAGATTTCATAAAGAAAAAGCGTCTTGTGAATAAGCTGGTCTGATGGACAAGAGATGTCTGAGCTGATTTGCATTTAGAAGCAGAGGTAAATGCTTTCCAACCAATTTGATTTTCATTGGCTTCACGTTCGTTGCAAAGCCTTAGGAGATTACAGTCTGGTCTACTCTTCTGCTCATTTTGCCAAGCAAGGCACCGGTCTGGGCGTGGTTCCTCCTCTCATCAGATTCTATTCATGCACACAAATTGAAGTAGCAGGGCTTGTAACGCATCGCTTTTTTGTTCTTTTGTCACCTTTTTATCACTTTTTCAGGTTAAGTTCTTAAATTCTACTTCGACAAAACAATTTTTGGTCTAAAAATGTCAGTTAAATTTGAATACTTTTGTGCTCCTGTATTTTTTTCCTCGTGAAAAAAAGGCAAAAAAAATTAGATTTTTTAAAATTTGCCTGCAATTTTTTTCAGTATTTTTAGTTGCTCCAATAATGATAACCTGAGGCAAGATTCCCTCGGTTTTTGAAAAGTCCTTGATTTTTTTTTTTTTTTTACCGAATTCAGGGGGGGTGGGGAGGTTTAAAACTTACAGAACTTGGTGTGAAAGAGTGCATTATTTACCGGCGTGATATATTGGTCAGGTCGACAAGGTAAAATCGTCTGAGAACACTTAAACACATTTTATATAGGATCTCAGAAAGCAGCTATTTTATGTAACAAGATTTTGCAAGGTGTTAGTGAGTTTTTCCTTCCACAATCCCAACTACTCATGATAACCCCAATGTCAACAAGTCAGTTTTTAAAAAAGATTAATGACTCGTTACTTCCTACCCGAAAAAAAGAACTATTTAACATTGGGACATGCAATATTGACAAGTACATAATGCTTTTCTTAAAGAGCTTGGTGAAGGTGTGTCTTTACTAGTTTTTTCTATTTCCATATGTTTTAATCAGTGGACTAAGTGTTGGTTAAGATACAAACAAATTCAAGGAGACTTGAAATTTCCCACTCACTATTTCAGGGTTCCCACGGTCCTTGAATTTTGTTTTCCTAACTAGGGGCCCTTGAAAATTACGAAACTTGGTAAAAAGTTCTTGAAAGTACTTGATTTTTTTGACTAGTAGATAATTGCCTTGGAACTTGTGTCCAAACTAGTTTCCTTCATGGCAGGTGCGCAATTTGAGCGTCATTCTGAAGTGTTATGTGTTTTGACACCACGTTTTATATATATGAACAACCATAATGGGTGATGTTTACATGAACCTCGTGATATGTATATATGAACACACAAGGTCATACACCATGTTTCATTGACGTGTCGTCCAATCGCTTTTTTGCATAAACTATACAAACATGAAAGAGTTCCGCCTCTTTGAACATTTCTTAAAATTGTCTCGGGGATTGATGAAGAAATACAAAGAAAATATTAAGGTTTTTAAATGGGGTCACTGTTTTTTTGTTTGTTTTTTTTTTCCATTTTTTATATTAAAGAAATTATACGATGGAGGTTGTACGTTCAAGAATGAAAACTTAACAGTTTAGGATACTGAATTATCCGTTTTCGTAAAACGAAGAAGTTTCTTCAAGTACGCTCACAATTCGGGCTTTGCATAAAATTCGGACTACCTGAGGTATCAATATGGTGTAAAATTTTCCGCAGATTTCAAATCCGTTAAAATGTTTGCTCTATTTTTAACGATCGCGAAGATAGAAACCCTCTTATAGACATTTTTTGTGTTTGTTATGAATATCTTCGTCAAATGTGGCCAAATTCATGTTGCGAAAATATAAAAGTTACAGTTGAAAAATTATTTATTTACAGAAAAGCACATTTAAGATATACTTGTAAAATTTTCTACAGATTTCAAATCCCTTGAAATTTTTACTATCTCTTACGATCGTGAAAATAGAAACTTGGACCAGAGAACAAAAAAGCCGTAACACAGCAGTCAAAACTTTGGATTTGTTTTGTTTTTCAAACAGTAAACCACGACAGCCATCTGCTGTAGTGGCCGTGGACGAGAGCAAAACAAAAATGGAGATTGTATCGATCGAACCATGTGCAGCTCCCATACTCTTCTTCGTGCCACCAAAGAATTTATCTTACAATATTTTGCCGCACGACCGAAATTGATATGTGTGCAAATAGCCTGATAGTTAGCAGTGAGACAAGAAGCCCACTTTGCAAAAAAATTCACAAAAATACCTTTCTTCTTTTCTTTGACTGTCAATAGTTTAAAAAAAAAATTTTTTTTTTTTTTTTTAAATATTTTTCACCAGTTCTTGAATTTTTTTTTTTGGACAAATGCGTGGGAACCATGTATTTCATCAACAGGTGGTTAAGCCTAAAGTCAGCTGCTGAACAGTGGATTGCAGTGTAAAAGTATTTCCTTGACTCCATTCCAATAAAGAAGCCAAACATGGTACAAAGATCAGGCTATATGAATATTGTTCATTTACTTCGAAGAGAAACTGTGAAGGCTGGTGATATTTGTTGTATCAAGTGCAAATATATTTAATCGTGTGTCCGAATTTCTTCAGAAAAAGAACTATTACATAACCTTCATTCGCAACTTAAATTGTTGATAAGAGCTATTTTGTATAGGATCAACAAAGAGGAATTCATTCCAAATTTGAAAAGATAAAAGTACTGATTACAATTTTTTTTATTAATATTGTTTCAAAATAATATGTATTTTAAATGAAGGAATATAAATATTCTTCCAAAGAAAAAGATAGTGGAGGATCTTTTTCTGTTCCATCTTGAAACTTGAATGTATTTGGCATTATTGTTATTTGTCACTTTTTTGTTCGATTAGTCATTTTTTTGTTTGATTAGTCACTTTTCTACACCTTAAAACCTGTTTTAACCCCTGAAACAATCTTAGGAAAAAAGGTGCAACTTCTGTGTATCCATAAAAATATTTTAAAGTGATCAGCTTTTAATGTGATTTTTCTTTCAACTAGAAAATATGATGCTCGTTTATATATTTCGTCTTTTGTGGCAACATCGGCAAGTTGAAAGTTTAAATTTTCATTTTGAATATTCTAGAAAGTACTTTCAAAATCTGTTATAACTTCTTTCTTTGGCGACTTTAAAAGTGCGCCAAGGCGGTGGCCACCGCTTTAAACAGACTACAACTATTTTTTTGCAACGGAAATTTTCAAAATGATTCTTCTTTTAAGGGCAATATTTATTATTGTATTAATACACTAAAATTAATAACTCACATTATCCAAGAAATAATTTTAAGTTTTATATGACTTAAAGTTGATTTAATTAGAAAATAAGAATATTTACAGAAAAATACAAGCTGGCGGAAATGGATTAGAGATTTTGAAAAAAGGTATTTTATATTCAAAAGTAGTTTGCAGATTTAAACTGAATTGAGTTCTATTTTATTTACCACAGGGGTACAGCTTTAGACTACGTTTATAGTGGTGGCAATGGCCTTGGCGCACTTCTTAAGTCGCCAAGAAAAGAATTATTTCAAATGAACCAATGAAATCAAACGACAGTTTAATGGATTTTGAAAAAACTTTCTGGAATATTCACAATGAAAATTTTAAACTTTTCGCTTGCCGAGGTTGTAATAAAATCCTCAATAACCATAATACAGATAGGCTACCTTAACCTGCCATTACTCACTACTGGAAGTGCGCCAAGACTGTTGCCATCGCTATAAATGTAGACTGAAGCTGTACCTTGGAACTGTTAAAAAATTCATTCCATTCTACCTTTATTTCATGCGCCAAATACATTATTGCAATCTAGGATGCCATTAATTCATGTATTGCAGTCTATGATTTCGGATTTGTTCAGGAATATTTTGTCCAAATTTGTGAAGGCTTCAGTAATTTTATCAACATATTCTGTTTTTCCAAGTTGAGTATAGTAAAACAAGTAATCAAAAATGTGGTGAGGATTTGGTGATAGGATCTGCAACTACTAAAATATTACAAGAACCTGTAGAGAAGGTTTACGAAATGATTCTATTCTCATGTACTGCAGTGTTTTTGTAAAGTATGTGATTATATCCTACACAAATTTCCTATCAAAGATGAAATTATTATGCATGCTAAAGCTGCAGATGTTTCGAAATTTCAAGAGGCATCCTTTTCGGATGGGAAATTTTTTGTAAGATAATTTCCATCTTTTATTGAATCAGTGTTTGGAGAAGTAGATTTATTAGAATCACCGTTTTCTTCTCTACAATTAGAAAACTTTGAAGATGGGGGGGGGGAGGAAGAATTGACACTCAGTGGTGTTCAATAGGAAGAATAAAGAACCTGGTTGAAACTTGGAAGTTTAAAAAGCTGTCAAAGGTGGCCATTCTAACTATTCCACACAGCAATGCTGAGTGTGAAAAAAATTTTAGTATCTATGTAAATATAAGAATGGAGTGTTTGTACATTGAATATTTTTGACCCATTTCAAGTTTTCTATCCGGTTTGGACCCTTTTGATGCCAAATCCGCCTCTTGCACATTTGGTGTTTGTATGTATGTGCCCCATACATAATGGTTTAATATATTTTCATGAAAATTTGTATACAGTGTGAGTACTTATCTTCATTTAGTGAGTGCTTTCAGTTGCAAATGTCTGTCCGTCTTTCTGTTCTATGTTCGATTGTGTGATGATTTTACTCCAGATATTTAATTGCACTGTTTTATTTTTTACATAATCCATTAGTTTAGTGAATTCATGCTAAAACACCTGAGTAAGTACACTTAAATCAACCATAATTTGGTAATTTTGGGGAAAATTGGAATGTATATTGAGTATTACAATTACTTTTATTTGCTTTACCAGTACTGCTAAAAAATCAATCTTTTTTTTTTGTTAATGAAATTTCAGCTCTGATACTTAATTTATTTCGAGTTTTCTTTTTTGCTCTTTGCGCAATGTAAACGTTTTCCAAATATTTGGAACAGATGATATACTTCAACGAATAATGGGAATAAAATGGAAACTCATGTTCCTGTTGTTTTTTATGCCTACACTGGCAGACCGGAGGAGTGCCAGGCCCGTCGAAGACGGCAAGAGGCGAAGGGGGTGCGCCTTCTATGTTATTGAGCCCCATTGGGAGGAAGTCCGACTTTACTCGACATACATGACACATCCCTTTTACAGGTCCCTTTCATACATCCATTCACTCACACATATTGTAATTTAGATCCCAATCAGAGGCCAATAATCCCCTGATCAGGTACCCCGAGAGGTATTGATTTGGTATGGGAACATTTGGGACTTTGTGACCACGACCTATTTAACATGCCCCAGTCACCATTAGTGAACACGACGGTCTTTAGCCATGTCGAAGCGCCGATCTCGCAATCATCAGAATTGCAGGCTCCGTCGAGGACAGAACCCACAACCCTTCTGATGCGAGCCCGACGCTCTACTGACTGAGCTACCGCGGCTCACTCATGTTCCTTTCGCTCTGAATTAATTTCGCATTTCTAAATTTTGTGCACTTTTTAGTTGTAAGTTGTGGCAACTGCGAGATCAAGAGATAAAAAGGAATCACAAATTAATATCTTTAGAACAACTTTTTCCAGACACCTTTTAGTTTGTTTCATTTTGCTGTTTTAAATATTTATTATTTTAATAAATTGTGTTTCTTTTACGTCACATGCAACACCACCACTAAGTATTCGACTTAAAGTGACAGATAAGTCAGAATAAAGCACATTTTTAAGTGTAATTATGCCATTATGGAAAGAATAATAATGTCTAAAAAATCGGAACTAGAACTTTTCCGACGTTAAAAAATTCTTTGTCATAATGACTGAAGATTTCAAAATTCCACAATGCCGGATGTAAGAGTGCCACAATAAAAAAATTTGTTTTGTTGACTATGAGTGCGAGAGCTCTCGTCTTAAATCATCGTTTTTATTAATTGAGTTGAACATGAAAAAAACTTAAGAAAGGGAATTCCAATTTTCCCTTAAAATTGTCTTTTGTAGTAGTAACCTCAATGTCACCTTTCGTCATTTTGTAGCTTTGTCATACAGCAAAGATGCGATATATGTGAAATGTATTATGTATATGAATGAATATGCATGTGTAGGATTTCTGTCCTATGTAAGTGGTAGAAATTATAAAGATGGCGAAAAGTGTTAAAATATTATTTTATTCTACGAAAAACGTTAGTCAATTTATATTTTTCATCATCTCTTCAATCTAGAGTAAACCAATTCAAACTGAGTAAGGTCGGGTATTTTGCTAGTAGTTAGTAAAACTAGAAACAAGTTCCGTTCAAATATGAATGATGATACATTAGAAAGTCTTAATTGCTAAAGTTAGTCTTCAGGGTTGTTGCCATGAGCAAAAGTTTGAGTTATCTTTCTTAAAAAAAAAAAGCAAAATCTGCTACTAGAGTAGAGAGTTTTGCAACATGTTCTTGGAAAAAATTAGTCTATATTAAAGTGGAAAGTATAAGGGTATGTTACAGTCATTTTTTTACTGCATTGCATTTAAACATTAATATATTTGTTTCTAATAGATTATTAGTCTTAATTGTTAATTATGTTTTCATTCTTACATAACTATTGAAATTTTTTATTATTAAAACATCTATATTTGTTTTGTTGGTTTGGTGCTAATGGAAATGTACAAGTTTATCTTTATAAGTTATTGGGGGGGGGGGAGTGAAATGTTGATGAGGGCAAGCTCACTATGTACCCTACCCTCAAACACTAAAGAGTGATCCATCAGTTTTTAATACGTTATGGAAGGAGGTGTCTGCCAGTAAAACATCCAAATCAAAACTAATGTATCCACATGCTTTCCAAAAAATCCTAATTGTTTCTTGTTTTGTAGAAAGGTCAGAGTTTGATGTCTTTGGACTAGGGTCACAGGAGAGTGAAGTGTGCTGACTGTTTGAATATCCATAAAAGAGTGATACATATACAGTCAGTATAGTCAACCCGCTAATATATATATATTTTTTTTTTGGAAAATAATAATTGTAAAATTTTTTGAGGTGGGGAGCAACACAGGGAAAAAAGTCTGCGGCCCGCTGCACCCATTTCTCTTTTGCGTTTAATCATCGTCAGCGTTAACCCCCTCCCGAATTCTCTTCCTTGCCCAAGGACAGCAGGTGGACATCTCTCTTTTTTGGTTGAAGTTATCTCCCTGTTTGAAAAGTACGTTGAAATTGTGACGAAAAGAGTAAAGGAAAATTTTGGATCATACATGACGAATAAGAACGTTCATTTTTTCAATCACTTCCAAAAGATATAATTTATCATTTGTTAAAAAAAATAATTGATTGAAAAATTTTTTTAATTCCAATCTTTTGAAAGCTGTTTTTGCCAAAACAAATTCAATACCCCAGATTAACTTTGTGGATTGATTTTTAAAATGTTCTTAAAAGTTTAATTATTTGTTTATGAGCCCTATATTCTGATATGTGAATATAATCCTGCCATAATAAAATAGTGTAGTATTGTTCTGCATATATATGGTCTGATTTTTCTGGACCGCTGAGCTGACCATATAACCGATACTGACTGCATAAGACGAGCAAAAAAAAATATTTCTTACGGTTGGTAATAAGTTGTTTCCAGTGATGACTTTCTGTGTTATAAATGCTTTGACAGAATATCAAAAATGGACACTAACTACTAGTGGTTAGTAGTCTGTGATGTAGAGCGAGAGATCTGTTTGTTTCAGGAATGTGATAACTGCCCTGGAAAGGGAGGACCCTCCTTACAGACACTTGGTCTGGAAAACCTAGCAGATGACTCTTCTGAAGTTACATATGGAACATGGGACAAAAATCAACTCATTAAAAAAACTGTTGTCATTGATACCTTCATTGACGAACATGGGAAATTGACAGTGAAAGCAGTAACACACCAACATCTGAAGAAATTGCAACACATTGCAGATGTGACAAGACATGCTGAGGCTGAACAACTATGTTTAGTGCTTTGCTGTACTTTTGCTGAGAACTGGTCTGTGATTCTGCCACAAGAAGTACAAGGGTATCACTGAAGTAATAACCAAGTTTCAATTTTTACAGGATTCACATATTTTCAAAACAAGTCCACAAGTGACAGCAGAGAACATGACTCAGCACATGCACTGTTGGCAATATGCAAAATTCAACAACAGCTGCAATCATAGCCAGAAAATATCATCATTATTTCTGATGGTGCTCATAGTCACTTCAAAAATCTTGAAGTGACTAACTCGCTTGCGCCAATGAAGTGGGTATACAGCGCTATTGGTCATGGGAAAGGGCCTTGCAATGGTGTAGGAGGCCTGCTGAAGCACCATGCTACAAAACATAATCTTTACAACCCAAGTACAAATGCAATTCAGAATGCAGTGGATTTTTCAAGATGATACAAGGATTTTACAATTCATGATGAACTAAGCAAGAAATGTGATTTCTGCAAAAAAGTGTTTGGAAAGAGAAGGTGAAGTCATATTGCACAAGAGTGATGAAGTCATTTACATCAACAGCCCTCATCCTGTTGCCCAAAGAGGAAGTTGAAGAATTCCACCCAGCAGAAGAAAGAATTGTCAAACCAAACTGCCCCTGTTAAAGAAATTCAGAAGATGTGTGGACTCACATTGATGGGCAAACCTATATCGCACGAACTTGCAAGGTCCATAAAGAAGAAATTTCATTTGTCCAACCAAAATCTCAGAAACGACAGGAGAATATTTAGATTCACAACATACAAAGAGGGAGGTTTGTATGATTGACTGGATTGCAGAGGTTATAGATATCAGTTGTGAGTTAAATTAAATTGTCAGGAACTTTATGCTACCAGATAGGCTTTCTGTTGGATATAGATTTCCAGCTGCAAGACAGCAACACTACCACCAGTGCTCACTTCCAATTCGCAATGTTTTAAAGATTGTGGGTGCCCCAGTTCCTATCGGTTCAACAGGAAGGCATCATTCAATATCAAAGGAAGATTCTGCAGTTTAAGAAATTTTTAGTTCATTGAATTGCTGATTTCAATTCTAAGCAGAGAGCACAGAAGTGGTATACTGTGGAACCTGTAATTTGTTTTGGAAATTGCAGATATTTTGAAAGCTTTAATGTGTTTTGAAAGTGTGTCTGTTAATTATCTTTATTAAGAATTAAAATGGCATGTCAAATAAGACTAGATTTTGATTTCATGAGACCAATATACGAGTACGTGGTCACGGAAACTGGTTTAATGTATGACAAAATTTTCTATTGTTTATAAAACCTGTTAAATTCAAAAGTGGAAGTTATCCTTTTCAGAGAATGTAGTACTCTGTGGTACTAATCAACAGACAAAAATTTTGAAATTAACATTTTTTTTTTAATTATTTTTGCTTTTTCTAAAATAAATTAAGAAGGCTACAGCAAGAGAACTTGGACACATATTTTCAAATGGAGGATATCATTTTAATCAGAAAAATATTATCTTTCAAGTAAAAAAGACCAACAAAATATCTTGAACCGTTCCAGAGATAGTGGTTTTAAGATTTTGCAGAAAATCGTAAGGGAGAAATGGCACAGAGCTTTGGCAGCTTGTATCTCTGGCCAGGAATTTTTTGAACAAAACAAAAAATACATGTTTCTTACTTTTTCCTGAATTTTAACAAACGTTAAATTCAAACATATCCGAGACTATGAAGGTAACCCACACACACCTGAATTGATATGGATTATACCAATTATAATGGTGATCTGAAAGGTAAGACATCACACAAAAATCAATTTATAAAGACTTAGTGAAAAAAAGTCTGTCTATTTTAGAAGATCTATTTACCCCCCCCCCCACACACACACACATAGTTGTCAGGAGTTACATAAATCTCCTATAGGAAAACTCGAATTCACACAAATAAAGCTTCTGGCACTGTATTAACACTAACTTCAGTAAAATCCTACAACCTCTGGAATTTTCAGTTTTTTTCTGCCAAAAGATGTAGGGTAGCTTAAGTTTACCTATGAATATAATCTTATTGAAAATGGTATATAATTGTTTAAGAGAAATCCTTAAACTCAATTATTGAAAATTCAATAGTTTTTCTAAATTTTAAGCAGACTGAAACCCGTCATCCACTTTTTAAGTACAACCGTGTCAGTACTGTGACAACTTCATATTTATGATACTTGTCATTTATGTTTGTCAAGATAGCATTGTAGCAGAACTGTTTCTGGTTTCACCTGAGAAAGGTGCTAAAACTCAATTGATGGATGTTGAGACTGGTTCTTTTAAATCTATGTGGGTTTTTTTTACATTCTTTGTTCTACCATTTCATGTTTCTCCTCTATCAAATGCCAACTTTTAAATTCACAACTATCATTTCTGGCATGCCTCCTATGGATTTTCAAGTTATGACTGTTCTTAAAGAGTGCAACATGCGAATAGTCATTTAAAAATTCCAAAATGTAGCAGTTTTTTTATTTTTTAATATCATTGCACACATTCTGTGACACTAAAATTTATCCAACAAAAAAAATAGACAACTTCGATTGATTTACAAAAAATAATAGTAAACCTGTAGTTTGTCTAAAATTCTTTGTTCCAAAGTAGATTTTTAAAACAATTTTTTTACGATACTTGGTAATAAGGAATAATCAATATTATTTTTTACTTTAAATTATTTATGAAAGTTCCACAACAATCCGTAGAAATAAAAAAATTTTGTACAATTTAAATCATTTAACCATTTGTAAGGCACACCAATGCTGTTGTTTCCACATGCTGGTTGAAAGTTGCTGCTGTCATGTTATGCATTAACTTATTCGCATTAAATTATTAGCTATTCTAAATTTTTAAATGTCTAATCACTTAATTTATGGCAGCATTGTTAATCACGCCTTTCATAATATTTACTTTCTTGCGAAATCTAAATCTCAAATTGTGATATAAAAACTGGTTGTTAAGTAAAATTTGAATTTGAACCAAAATTATTTTATTGAGAAAATGGCATTGCAATAAAGAGAAAAGGGTAAAACTTTCAATTATATTTAAATAAATGGCCAATTCACCATATTAATAGTTATTGTAGCCATTTTTTAAATATTTGAAAGCTCCTATTTAACATTGTTTTTATTTGTCTTATCCAGAAAGTATCAATTGAGAAGATGTGGTAAAACATTAATAATATACTTGCCTTAAAGGCCAATAGACGTCTCCAGGATCTTTCTTTTAGACAATTGTAGGAAAAAATTATTCCTCTATTTGACTAGAAATTAATTTTTTTCCTATGTAATAACATCGCAAAGAAAAGAATGAGAATCTACTAGCATATAATGTACTCCAGAAATATTCAAAATTTAAAAAAATTTGTATTATCATTTACCATTAATTTAGTGTGTTATAAAACAACTTGTAGTTTTATAAGTAATGCATTAATACAATGAATTCCCATTTAATTTTGCTTATAATTTTTTTTTATATAAGCAGTACATGTAGAACACACGTATTTGTTTTCTTTTTATAGAAAAATAGTTTTATTGAAGTTCAGCCTAAACTTACATTTAGCACAGAAAATCATTCGTGTAAATCTGAATATTCAGATTTTTCTGGTCTGGGCATAAAAGTATTTTTGGGATTTTTCTTCAGAGAAAATTGATTGCCAAAGTACTTCTCAATTTGGTAATATGATCATCCAAGTATATAACAGCAGCATTGGGTAGATTTACTTTCAGGCATGAATTTTTCACCAAATATAAAAAATTGTCCTTTATTCATGAGGGATTTTCAGTGTAAATAAACAAGACAATCTACAAAGATTTTATTTTTGTACAAATTCTCTCATGATACATATTGGGGTTACTTTAAAATATAGTTTATTGCCATATTTTGGCAACATTTAATGTTTAATCTAATTGGTATAGCCCCATTAACCATCATTTCAATTTTGAATTTTTGTTGGCAAAGGGCTGAAATTGTATTTAAAAAATGTAGCAAACTGATGTCACATTCAAAATAAATACAGGAAACATGTTGCGACAGAAACACTACTTCCCCTTTATTTAGCTTAACAGAAAGTGCCTCATAGCACTTAGGTTTGTGGTTATAGAAGCATTTTTATTTGGCATTATATAACCCTTTTAAAGGTGATGGGAATCCTGATTTATCACCACTACCTGAAAGGATTAAAAGTGTGCTTATTACTTTATTTTTAAAAAGTTTTAAACCTTGTCTGGAGTATCAATATGTGAGCTAGAAGTGATGTTAACACTATAAAATGGGCCAAGATCCATTCTCAAAAATATTCCATATCTATCTCTACTATTATGAAAGGAAGTGTTTGTTTGTTTTCTGCCCGCAAAGTCATGAGAAATCTATGGCACTTACAGTAATGGGATTTGGCACATAGGTAGTCCAAATTTTTTGCAATCTTTGGGTCACAGCTAATTTTAAAATTCAATCTAGAACATTTTAAAATTAATTTAATAGCTTTTTCACCATTCTGTCTTCTTTCGGAAATGAAGAAGCAAAAATATTTAGACTTTTATCCCTTATCATTGCGTCATTATTGAAATCAGCCTTTAGAACCATTTCAAGTTCATTTCACCTTCTGTCTCGAACGGTAGCGAACAGATTCGAATGACCTTCGTTTGATTTGAGATTAATTCGTTTTGATTTCCTGGGAAACAGATTCGAGTGAAGCAAAAGAAATTATTAAAGTTATCGCAGACGGTCTTCAGTGCTTTTTTCTATCTCAGTGGTCGTTAAAGATAGAATAAAAATTTTAACGGATTTGAAATCTGTGGAAAACTTTACACTTAAGATAAATACCTTTTTAATGAATAATTTATCAATTAAATATTTATATTTTTGGTTTACAAAGCAAACCAACACCATGGGCAACTCCGCTGTTATCCAATAGGCTACAAATTCCCATTTAGTTTGTGAAGCAAACTAAACCCCACAAAAGCAACTGGCAATGCCGGGCTAGCCACGCAGTGGCTAGTGTACTATAAGAATAATTACAATTTAAAATATTTACTTCTTACTCAACCAAAGAATTTTTCATATACATAAAGAATAATATTTTGCATCCTTTACTGAAAATCTGTCTATAAAAAGAACACTGAAATTTAATTTTAGTTTCATATCTTGTTCTATATCTAATCTGATGCTGCTTATCTACTTTCGGACCTTGTGCCATAAAACCCCAATATCCAGTCTTCATACACATTTTTTTGTTTCACTAATAATACAGTTTCTTAGCAAAGGCATTAAAATAAGATTGCTTTTGTACAAATTTGAGTACCAAAAACTAATTTTCTAGACATAGATTGGTGTTTATTTCTGAGCAGCATTGTAAAATGTTAAATTAAAAATCCATTTACAGTGAAACTTTGATTAAATGTCAACAATTTAAATTAAAAACAAATACAAATTAACAGCAACCCACCCCATCCATTGCATATGAACAAATGATAAAAATTGTACATTTACAAACTACAAATACCTGTATAAAATATGCTGCAATCTGGTTACTGTATATAGAGTACTGTGTGTATGTACTAACTTTTAATACTTAATTAACTTTTAATAACGGATTGACGGTAAATCTAAGTTTCACTGTTTTCCCCAGGAGTGTCCATCTAACCATAAATAATTCATGAAATGGGTGACATTTTTTTTCCTGTTGTAATGCCACTGCATTCAGAATGTATATTTTATAGATCAACAGAGACAGCATCCCTGGGTGCCTATGTCTAAAGGGTGGCATTTTAGAAATATTTATTGGGAAAACTATCCATTTTATGTATCTCGTCTTCTGACTTCACAATGGTTAAATTATTTATACAGTAGAACCTTGATTATCAGAGTGTCGATGTTATCCTTTACAATTTTGATACCGAGTTTCCTTACTGTATTATTCTGTATGAATCTTTCAATTATATGTACAGGAACTTTTTGTGTACTTTACATGTGCTTGTATTGCTTTATATGGTTTGTGTTATGCTCATATAAGTTTCTGGTTATCTGAGGTGACCTTGGTCTGCATTACCTTGCGAGTTGAAGGGGGTACAGGTTTGATTCCTCTCTGGATGTATTCATCTTCTGTGTCAGTTAAACTTTCCTTGTACGAGTATGTATTACAAAAGGTTGTATGTATTGTATTTGGCACAGCATGGCCAAATATGCCCCTTGCATCATAAAACCCAACCAACCTCTGTCAGTGACCGAGCGATGTCTAATTTGATACACAATGTGTGTAGCAGTGGCCAAGAACAGAAAGACACTGCATACCTAAATTGGACATTATAATTTATTTACAATAAAATATAAAGTTTCCAATATACGGGCCGCATTGTCCGGTGCAAAAACACGTCTCACATTTCTGAAGTGTACAACGAATCTCATAATTTGTGTTCTTATGCAGAACAGCACCCAAGATTTCATGTTCTTGATCGTATCAGAACACAGGCACTGTCATAAGTAACGTGGATGTTCATCTACTAGAACAGTAGCAACCAGAACACAAGAACCTGTTGGGAGATCGTTACACTCTGGTAATCAAGATTTTACTGTAGTTACTTTTGTTGGAATTCATTAGGTAATTATCAAGGAAAGTTTCACGTTACGCTAATCATTTTCAGAAATGCAGGGGAACACATGTTTTACGAACCTGAATGTAATGAATTTTGTCAGTCATACATAAGCATCAAAATCCTGATCAAATGCAGTGCTTCTAGCATGTTTTAAGGTCTAAAAAAGTGACTGATCAAGTAGAAAAAAGGGACAAATAACAATAATGCTAAATATATTCAAGTATAAAGATAAAAATACTCCCCAGCCACCCCTTTTCTTTCTTTGAATGGATATTTTTATTTTCTTCATTTAAAAAGTATATAATTTTAAAATATTAACATACAAATAAAAAAATCGTAATTATGATTTTTAAATTCGTTTATTTTTGATACAGCTTGAAGAATTTCTTCTTTTTCCTTGAAAGATTGTCTCGTTATTTTTGTTGAAAAAGTCTAAAATTAATTTTGTCTTTTTCTTCTCAGTAGAAAAATGTGCATTTTTTTAAAGTCTGTCTTTGCTGACCAGCATCATCTGAGACTTTAGCCACTCCTTCAATCATTGCTCGAGCACGTGCTGTTTCCTTAAAATCTTTATTTTTTAATGCCTTCTTGAGCCTATCATTGGCTTTCTTTAATAATTTTGAAGCACTGTCCAACGTCTCATCTTCTTTACGCATAATTTCAAGTTTTCGTTCTTATTCTGTCACTTTTCTTTGCCAGCTGCTTTAAATTTTTTCTCTGCTTCCAGTCAATCTTTTTCTTTCCTGTCCTTCTCTAATTTTTCTTGTGCCTTGCGTTTTATATCTTCTAAATAGGCTTTATATGCAACCCTTCCCATATCAATTAGCTTTGATGTGATTAGCCCCAAATAAGGTTGACTGTCAAAATTTGGCAAGGTACTTTTAACTGTCATCAATGCATTGAGTGTGGGTTCTGACATTGATGCTCTGTCTCCTGTCAAAGCTCTTCCTGAGGCTGAGAAGCCACGTTCAATGTCAGCACTACCATGAGAAAGTGACAGAGAAGCCTTCACTAGCTTTGACACAACTGGGTATTTAGGATCCACACCACTAATGTCTCGCAGTCTGAAGAACTGGTTCCAGTAAACATCAATAGGCTTCATTCTAGATCCTTCTTCCTCAAATTATCTTTGGATTAATTTCCACTCATCCAGTAGTATGTCGGTCGGGACATCCCATGGCATTGCTCTTGCAACTTCTAATACTTGTTGAACACTCTCGCCACTGAGTCTCTCAATAGAACCAAGACAGGATAAACTTTTAAGGAGAGATGAACTGAAAGAGGACTTCTTCAAAAGAGATTTAACATTGGCAATGTAATGCTCCTGAGCCCTTAGAAAAAAGAAATTCCTTTCCTTCTCTTTCACATTCTGTAGCGCTCTAAAAATTTGATCTCCAATCACAATATCAGCCAGAGGCAACAGTTTCTGAGGACATATATCTTCCAATTCATCCATTTTCAAATCTACAATAAATTCCTCTTTGTACATCCTACCCAAAATTGTTCTCATCAACAATTAAGTTGAGAATGAACGGCGTTCCACTGCCTTTTTGGATATTACGAAGGAAGGAAACTATTCTTCTGCGCCATATTTAGAGGGTTGTTATTGGTTATTTAATGACAAGATTATCTTATTTGTTGATGATTGAGGCTCCAATTCATTTCGCAAACCGAAACTAATATTACAGCAGCTGGCGCCAACCGTAGCATCATATTACGAACGTCTCAAAAAATATATAAAAAAAGGTCCGTTTTTGACGGAAACACAGGCATTATTCAGAAGGGGAGGGTAAAAATATTGTGGTGTATCGAAATAAAGTTCAGTTACATCGAGGATCATTGACTCACCATCGTGCTTTGCAAAGGGCTAATTAAATCAGTACTGACAACTCGGAACTATTAGCAACAATGCTTGGATCAGGATACAAACAGCTTACTATTCAGTTAGTTAATAGGCCAACAAAAATGGTGCAATGTTAGTACACAGGAAGTGTGGTCCAACACAAGCCCTTTTAAGAGAGTTGCTTTACTTTATATATTTGGTACAAAAGAATATTCTATTGAAGAACATTTATGCAATGTGCACATTGTTAAAAGATCCTATTGTTTCCTTGAAACTTACATGTTCGAAATTATTTATAGGGCTAAGATTTTTATCTAAAAATTACTAGAAAAGGATCAGTAAAATATATTCATTTTTGACCCAAAAATTTATATTTTGTACTTTTTGATGACTTACTTTTATTTATTAGTATTTATTTATTACTTTTTTAGAGATGACAACAAAACAAAATCCAAACATCGTGCAACAAAAATATAATTTCTCTGCCAAACTGAATGTTGGTTTCATTAATAAACAGGTCCTTTTTAAGCAGTACAAATGCAACACTTTTTTTTATCATTTCTGTGTAAAATTGGAAATTTGAATTTTATGAATAACCATTGTATTTTAATATTTAGTTTGGTGTGGAACTTTAGAAATTAACCAGTCTTGCAAAGCGAACAAAGAGTATAATTTTCTATTGCCTAACAGTTTAAAACTTTGGTAAGCTATTTTTCACTTCTGCTGACACCAGATACACAAAATTACATAATTATATTCAGTCTTGAAATTTCTCTAAAGAAAAATTTTACCAGACAGGAATTAAATATGGAAGGTTAGGAAAATTTATCTAAAAATGCCCTTTCCCTGCAAAAAATGTGGCTTAGTAAATGTCTAAAAATAACTTTAAAAGATTGAGAAACCTGGAAAAAATTTCTATTCACTCAAAATAATATAACGTGCATTATTTACGTCCAGAACATGTTTCCAAAACTAAAATATCAGATATAATTAGGAATAATTTTTAAAAAAA
This sequence comes from Metellina segmentata, assembly GCA_947359465.1. Classification (NCBI taxonomy): domain Eukaryota; kingdom Metazoa; phylum Arthropoda; class Arachnida; order Araneae; family Tetragnathidae; genus Metellina; species Metellina segmentata. The sequence continues at coordinate 101,350,539 of OX375881.1, forward strand.
GGAAAATAAAAAATTTTAATACAATGCAACAAATTTTGCTTTTAAATCTTCCAATTTTTCTGTGTGGTATTTACTCTGAACATGTCCGTTATTTTGTGCTGTTTCACCAATTTGGTCAAGGTTGAAAGCCTTGTTCCTAAAAAATTGTTGGAAGGGTAGAGGCAGAAAGACATAAAAATGTGAAAAAAAGCCAGTTATTAAAATGTCCGGATTTGACACTTTGTACTGTATTGATTTTGTGTATCAAGTTAAATCTGATTATTGAGTCGAGCTGGATAATAGCTGTTTAACTTAATTCTATCCATAAAGAAATGTTTACACAGGAGTTACAAGCATGCCCTCCCCCCTTCCAAACATTGAAGACATTCCAAGAAACAACACTAATTTTATTGTCAGGATCTTGTGTCTGGGTGGCGAGTTTGCAACACCAATTTTGTCCACCAGGCGTCGGGAAAGATCAAAGGACTGCAACATTTTTTGGGGTGAAAATGCTCTATGTGATGAAATTTGGGTTGAAAATGCTCCCCTTTCACTGTTGCAGATAATGATCCTCTGCCCTTCATGTCTCATCCAGTCTTTTTTTCGGTCTGTAAAATTTTGCCCTCATCATTAGTATTTTGTCTATTACACAATAAAGTGAGAAGAATGCTCATCCTTTGTGTTGTTGACAAAGCGTGTACACTGAAATAGGTTGAAAAGGGGCCGTAAAACGCAGGGTATCAAGATTTAAATCAACAATTGAAATCATGATTTTAATCAAATGATTTTTTTTTTAAATCATTGATTTAAATCACAACCAATCTTACATTTTTATAACTAAGTAAATACACTCTAGAAAAATCACAGAATTTGTCAAATGCTTTGAACTTTCTGCACACATGGTGATTTAAGCACTAATGGCTACACCTCGTACTGATGAGCTTTTAAAAAAAATGTTTGGCACTTGACACTTGCAAATAATCTGAGTTGTCTATGGACTAAGTAATCTGTTGAGTCAGGGATTCTGCCAAACAGTAAAGTAAAAAATAAGTTGACATCTATTTGAAAGTTTTTACAATGTTCATGCATAATTTTACGTTACAAACAATAAAGCAGTAGGCCTACATCTACGTAAATGTCAAGACAGCCAAAGAAAATCCCCACAAAGTAGGCCTAAACTACTTGTTACCCCTTTAATTGATTGACCAATGGCTTAGCTAAAGTGATTTTTCAACTACTTTTTTTTGATTGAGACATAAATACAAAATAACACAATTAATGTGATTATAATTTATTAAATAAAAAATTGAGCTTTCTATTTGAAAGGATGAAAGTTTAAATACTATGAACCTCTTTTATTTTGCAAAATGCACCCTGAAACAGTCACCTTTCACTTTAAGAGTAGTGACCCATAACAAATATTTATTTAATCAGACTAATTTAGGTCTCACTTACTGATACATTTATTAACATGATTATGTTAATTTACTCAAGAAAAACTATGGAGGATGTCAACTTGTGTTTTAATGTTAAACAAATGTCTTATCTTTTGCTCTTGTTTTGAAAATTCATTTTTTAAATGTATTGTCATGTAACACAATGATATTTAGTAAAATAAATATTAATTTACCATATCACAAATTCCGATTGTTTACTTAATTAAATATTAGTTTACATGTCATGTCAGAAACTCAATTTTTTATTTAACAAATTTATAGGCCCTACAGAAATTTAAATCAAATAAATCTGATTAATTGATTTTTTTGAAAAAGTCATGATTTTTTTTACACCCTGGTAAAACGTCTTCCACATAAAAAGGGGAGAAAATATTTGCAACTCCGCAGAGTGTAAACGCGGCTTAATACAGACATTGGGTCTTGAGGCTAAAATTTTGTTTAAGGTCATTTCCCTTCATATTTCTAATACAGAATTATCCTCTTAAGGTAGGGGTTCACAACCTTTTTGGGAGAAGGGCCACTCACACCGTTGAGACATGGGGGGGGGGTTGCAAATGAAGTTACAGCACAGACACAATGAAAGTGTTACTACCCAATTATGTACAGCTGTTATTACACTTAATATGTATAGTAAAAAATAATCACTAATTCTTTTTTTTTTAAGATTAAACTTACAAATGTTTTCTCAAAAAAAATCTAGGAGCTTGTTACAGAGCTTAATGAATGATATTGTGAATAGTTTAAAAAAAGAAGTTTACAAACATTTGCACTGATCAATCATTTAGAATTACTTTTAAGAATGTGTCTCAAGAATGTCATATGTACTTCAGCAAATTATTTTAGATTATAAATTTAATTACAGTAGTAGTACTATGAGTAATAAAGATGAGTATCAGAAATTTTAATGATATCAGTAAAATTAGAAATAAAAATTACAGCAAATATATTTAATATTAAAATTTCTAAACCATAAACAATAATTATGTTACACCTTGCTAATGAGATGACTGATACTGAGTTTTAGTAACTAATTTAGGTACGTTAGGTTCAATACTGCAAGTAGAAACTCTTAAGACTGATTCTAAATGTTTGTCAGTCAATTTGCTTCTTAACTTAAATCCCCATGGAAGTTTAGTCAAAATTAGTTTGCGGGCTGCAAATTGACGATTCGCGGGCCACAGGTTGTGCACCTCTATCTTAAGGCTTCACAAATTTCTACTTTTGAGTGCATAATACAAAATCTGACTGCATCTGCACCATAAATAATAAATGTGTGGAAATTCCATTCATCACAACTTCATGCATAACTAAGCTACGAAAAAAGTCCTGAATTTTGGTGATATGTTGTCTTTTCATTGACTAACTTTATGCCATACACATAAAAATCTTGCTGGCAATCTCCTGATTACAAGAATAGTTTTAAATCAGTTTTACGAATTTTAATGAATTTTTTTTAGCAAAATGTTGAGTTTTGAAGGCTATTTTTATGCATTTTTAGGGCAACAAAATCCAGATACTAGTTATATGAATACTTAACTTCTGTACAGTTTAAAAACTTTTATGGATCATTGACAGCTTGATTTTTTATTGAGACAAAAAAAATTGCACTGACACATAATAGTGTTTACAAAATAATTTTTAATCTTAAAAGTCAGATGATGATGCTGTACATTTTATCTGATCTTACTCAGATTACAAAAGAAAACAGATGAAAAATACTTTACACTAAAAACATAAGGAGCACTACTAAAAATCGAGCACAAAAAAGTTCAATAATTTCAGGTTATTTTAAATAATTCACAGTAGATAAATCTTAACATTGAAGTTATTGAGCAATTTTAGACAAGAAATTACAATTTGATAGCATTAAATTGTAGCCAGAGAAGTTGATATAAAAAGGAAATGAGTTTATATATCGATATATGATTAAATGGAAACATTGTCATAATTTTTAAGAGCATTAACTTTCATTTGATCAACTAAAAATCAAATTACTCCCAAACATACCAATAAATCGATGGATTGAAGACAAATTGTGCTAGTGGAAATATGAGACTAAGTGATATGACAACCACACGAGCATTTACATTAGCAAATTGTGCGCAATTTCAGATGGTAAGTATACTTAGACACTTAAAAAGTCTTCACTGATAAAGAATGACATTTTATCTAGTACCTGATAAATTGCTCAAGCAGATCTAGCGATTCTAACACAGAATGTACTCGTAAATGCTCAATGACAAATGCATTCAATATATTATTTATCAGCCATTTTATACTTGCAACTTCTCTGACAACATCGAATGACAGGAGTTAAAATATTAATTGAAATCTTTTGCATTAAAGTTAAACAAAGAGCTGTAATCAACAGCATAAGATTATTAGATTTGTAAGAATAACTGTTTATGTTTAATAGAATGGTAACTTTTAAAGATATTTATGAAAAATTTTAAACTTGTTAAAAGCGAAGTTATTTTTAAATACATAAGGTTATGAATACACAATTCGGGTGAATAATCTAAACATTTTAAATGTATCATTACCTTTTAAATACCGGTTTTTTCCTTTTCAAAGATACCTTTCCCTCATTCGGTAATTCCTTTAGCCCGATTTTATTTATTAGTTTGATGCAAGTTTATAACGTCTTTTATCCAAATACAAATTATACAGGTAGTTTTCATGGTTAAGAAAGGTTGTACCTGAATTTCTTAGAATTCATCTATTTTACATATTATTTAAATCGGTATTTCTTTCAAAAATTTAAAAAAAAAAAAAAACATTACTGTGCTAAATTCAAGTTAATAATACTCTACATAAAGTGTGCAAAAGTGCTACAAATTTTTCTATGAACAAGTTAAATTCAAATCCTTAAAATTATATTAACAGAAAATAATTTCTTACTTTTGCAAAATTTCACATTTCAACACATGAACATTGAGGAAAGAAGGAATTTTAAAAACATCAACAATACTTAGAAAATAGAGCTCAAAGCCAATTGAAGTGCAGAATTGAGCAAAATCTGTACTGTGAAATAAAAACTTATAAGTCAATGAAAAGCCTAATCTTAAAAGGCAAGCACATCTTTATATGCCAAATTCTACAACCAGCATGCCTTTACTTTAAAAACTGGTCTCGAATTCTGTTCTGAATCAAGCTGCAAAAATCACCGACTTAACCATACATATGAACCTTTCCATATGAGTATTTTACAAGAGTAAAGTGCTCCTTATGAGACATTTTTATGTTTATGCAATCTGAAAATCAAGTAGCAAATCAACAGTCCAAAAAACTAAAGCTACAAAGCAAGATAAATACATAAACTCAACTGTTCCTACTTAAAATGCACACATCTTTATAAAAGAAAATAGTAAAACAATTGTTGCGCGTAAAAAGCACTGGTTTGTCACTTTTACCAAATGTGGTAATCACGACTTCTTTGTTTAAACAAGTATTTCCATATAAAAAAAGAAACTAACTAAAGCATAAAGGTATAAATAAAAGAATACAAGAAAGTAACACAAGGAATTTACTTAAATTGCAGATGAATAAATGTTAATTTTTTATATATTAAACTTTTCATAAGCATTAGGATCAAATTTGCAATAGGTTGAATACTAACATTTTAAATGCAACAAGACTGCTAGAATTGTTAACTTTCAAACATCAATATATGGGATGCAAAATTTTTCTATTTAATGCTTTAATTTATTTATCAGGTGTGTGTTTTACGTTTATACTTTCGAATTTGATAATCATCAGATTCAATGGAAAAAATACTATTATAATTATGAATGTTTTAGGAAATAATTTAGCTGCATTTTATCATCCAAAAATTATGCATCAAGTGTGTTAGAACTAAAAACGTAATAGTATATATTATAACTGCTTTACATTTTCAATGTGGGCCTTTTTTCACTTTTGCCCACATTAAGCACACAATAGTTACACAATTTCAATTATAATTAACCATAAATTCACAAAAGTTAAACAAAATGTTTCTGAAAATGTCACATTTAAAAAATAAATGTCAATACCATAGAAAACCCATTATTTAATAAATGAGCAAAGTTCTAAAACATTATAACTTGAGATAAAAAATGTTTTATAGTATTTAAATAAGTACTTTAGCAAATAAAACAAAAAAATACACTAAGGACATAAAATAATTTGCCTTCTCGAAAAAATACACATTAAATAAGATGATATTCTTTTTTTAAATAATGCACAGAATATATTTGTAATACATGAATATCAAATTTAACATTAATACACATAAAAGTAAAAACCAAAATCATTGTATTTTTAAATTGTTATACTTTTAAGTAACATATTGAATAACAACATAAACTGATTCTAGAGAACCTTTCACATCCATTTACAGCTTTTAGAAGAGTACTGGATTACCTAACAAATATTAATCCCGAAATAATATCCAAGAATAAAAAATGTGATGCATTTATCTGAAAATCAAAAGTAATAAAGAGTTGATAGATAAAAACATACATTGCAACTTCAAATAAAGCAGTAGTAAAAATATGTATAAAGCAGCTGTGGGGTTTTTAAGAGCAAACAGCCCGAGCATAAACTGCTACACAACAAAAAAACATATTAATACTGCTGTAAATATTCTGTAAAAACTCACATCCAACTCAGAAATGATTATTAATAAAGATAAAAAAAGCAATAACAAATTAAATAAAAACTATTATTTAAGTTAAGAATAACTTTCCTCAACACAATGATTGATAATGTATTTGTCAGATTTGGGTGCATTTCAATGAAATGTGTGATTTGATGAATGAAATATGAATGTCGGTTTTAAAAACAGGTATATATTATCTATGTTACATGGTAAATAAACACATTCATTGTGAGCAAATATCAAAACATTTTATGAACAGAAAAACACTTATAATTAAAAAGGCTTCCTTTAAAAGGAATTTTTCCTCGTAAAATCACTTTGACATGACTTAATGATCATGGAGTATGAGTGAAGTACATACAAAAAGTGATGCGATGACCCAAGGAATTAAAAGATGTACGGCAGGATACGACTGCGAACTTTTTCGGTGTAATTTGTCCAGGCAGGACCGTACTTCTCCTTGCATTCAGCTTCAACTCTGAAGATCCTCACAATAAGAGCAATGGTCAGCAAAAGCAAGGGTCCAAAAGGTACTACATGAGTAAAACCTGAGCAAATGAAAAGCAAAATTAAAATGCAGAACTTGCATCACTAAAAGATATCAGGGTTCATACAGTTTGTTAAATGAAAATTAAGCACTCCACCATTTCAATTTTTTATTTTTTGGCATAAAACTTGCATTATAAGTAAACTTTTTTTTATACTGTTGTTACATTTTGGTTGAAGTGTATATCTGGTATAACCGACTTGGACATACTTGTAAAACAAAGTACCGAAAAATTTGGCAATTTTTCTCTGAAGGAATATAGTTTTACTGGAAGGAAGACTTGGAAAACCTGGTTGGTTATGGTGCAAGGGATCTTCTGGCGCAAGGGCCATCAGGTGGCTACAAAATCCTTGAAAAAAATTCCCTCGTAGTCTCCCAACAATTTCCGATTTTACACTTCCCTTAAGAAATGTGATCTGTGATTAGTATCGATACACAGTATCCACACAGCAATATTCTTAAATATTTAGGGTCAGATGGGGTAAAAAGATAATTATTCACAAATATTTTGTATTTTTTCTCTACAGATATTTTAATTGTTATTGTAAGGGTTGGAACTCTTAGAATAGCAACTGAAAAGACTAGGGAAAAAAAATGCAAAATATTTTGACTATGAACTTTTTACACCTGACCCTACATTATCATACTACATCAAGATCAAATAAAAAATTCAACAAAAATGTAATTGCAAACAAAAAATATTAATTTTATACGCAAAAAAAAAAACATCATTCGTCACACAAATTTCAAATTGTATACCACAAGTTGAATCTGCTGCCTAACGGCGACAAGACACTGCAGACTCGAAAAATACGACGGCGGTTTTTGCTGTGTTAAAAAATTACAATGCCAGGGTTCTTTAATCGAATTACAATTTTGGCGAATACAATTTATTCGATTCTCAGGTGCATTCATAATCGGGCATCTCTTAATAGGACAAATCATAATAGTTGCCGTTTAGGTAATCAATATTTCCCTGATATTTTGTGAAGTTTAGAAATTTTCCAGAATTAAAAAGTTTTCTGAGAAGTTTCCATTTTTCAGGTTCTGTTACCACTCTGGCCATATCTGGTTAAGTGGCACCAGACACAATGTCAAATGACAGACGTACACATTAGGGATGCGACATTGACAGCAAAACATCGATGTTCAAAATTAAAACATCGATGTTGATAATGCATCGACCCGAAAACATCAATGTTTTTAAAATTCAGTGCATTAAAACTTTTCCCCCCCATTTCTTAAAACTGGTTTAGCAACTAGTGATGCTACATCGACAGCAAAATATCAATGTTTTGAAATTTCGGTGTTCAAAATTAAAACATCGATGTTGATAATACATCCCACCAAAACCATCGATCTTTTTAAAATTCAGTGTATTTAAACTTTCCTCCCCATTTTTTAAAAACTGGTTTAGAAACTAGTCATGTAACATCGACACCAAAACATCGATGTTTTTAAAATTCAGTTAATTTAAACTTTTCACTCCATTTCTTAAAACTGGTTTAGCAACTAGTGATGCTCGGCAGTAAAACATCGATGTTTTGAAACTTCGATGTTCAAAATTCAGTGTATTTAAACTTTTCCCCCCATTTTTGAAAACTGGTTTAGAAACTAGTCTTGCAACATCGACACCAAAACATCGATGTTTTTAAAATTCAGTGAATTTAAACTTTTCACTCCATTTCTTAAAACTGGTTCAACAACTAGTGATGCTCGGCAGTAAAACATCGATGTTTTGAAACTTCGATGTTCAAAATTAAAACATCGATGTTAATAATACATCGCACCAAAACCATCGTTGTTTTTAAAATTCAGTGCATTTAAACTTTTTTCCCCATTTCTTAAAATTGGTTTAACACCTAGTGATGCGACATCGGCTCCAATGCATCGATGTCTTTATATAACATCAATGTTTTGAAAACATCTGCATCGATGTCGCATCCCTACTTTTCAGGCCCTTTACTCTTGGCCACTTTGCTCTATATGTTCAATTTGCTGATTATAAAAATCATGCTACTTTGTTAATTTTAGAATTTTGATAACAATACTTTTTTCATTTAAAAATAAAACATCGACAACGTAAAAACATCGAAAGGTATAAACATCGATGTTACAAAAACATCGACTCTAATACATCGATGTTTTTTTAAAAACATCGACATCGCATCCCTAGTACACACACAAGGCTCATAGGTTTTGTGGTGGAAGGACAACAGGGTAGGGGAAAAACTAGAAGTGTAAGTAATACACTAAATGTTTTACTACAAAGGCCCTTGCTGCATTCTACTCACAGATTTCTTGAGTGATGATGAGCAAACCCACAGAGCCAAGGTGGACCCCTTGGGAAAATCTGTATAAGTTCAGAGCAGGGTTCTCATTCAATTTCGGAAATAAAATTCCCTGACTTTTCCAGACAAACTTGTATAAAATTCCAGGTCATACTTTAGCAATTCGCAACATTTTAAAGGTGAAAAACCAAGAAATAATTTAGCATTCAATAGCAAATAATAAAAACTATTTTAAGAACTATACAATGCAAAAAAATTCATACACAAAGCACAAATAATTTTGCATGAAAATAACTTATTCAAATATAATAATCCAACATATTTGACTTAAATCAATTTGTGATTTAATTTAAGCCAGTGGACGAAGCAAAATTCTTTACATGTTTTTCTTTTAAAATCGGTTAAAAATTTTAATTCAAAAAATAAAGTGATACGAAACTGTACGAATCTTATTGCCTACTTTTCTCTAAAGCATCTGAGAAGCCATGATCAATAATTTTCCAGGTCACTGACGTAGTTTTCCAGGTTTTAGACGATTTGCATTTCCCCCTGATTTTTTGGACAAAATTAAATTTTTCGACAATTTTAGGTTTTTTCTGACCCGTGGAAACCCTGTCAGAAGTGTCCCAGTGCTGCTGGGAAAAATTGGTGCCTGTTCTTTATTTTGATTTTTAAAAACAAGGCACTTTTGAGGATAAAGCTTCAAAAATCAGCACACACAAAAACTGGGAAAGCTGAGCTGTACCGTTTTTTATCAGTGAAAATGGGTTCAGAAATTAGATTTCATCCAATTATTGTTTTTTTTCCCAAGTTTAATAGCAGATGTCGTTCTATAAGAGTGAAGGAAGCCTTCAAGATGTATTCATAAAAAAATTTTCCTTTACTTTAATTAAGAACATATAAACAATATACTAGAGAAATTGAAATTTGAAAAAAAAAATTAATTCTGGCTTAATTTCCAGGTTGATATAAGACAAAAACTATCTAGTATTGGTTGGTTCAGGTGAACTTTGCAAGATATCTAGAATGAATTTCAACGAGATAAAAATTCAGAGTATGATTTTTTTTAATGGTGTGAGGAGGTTGTTAGAAAAGTGTGTAGTAAATACAGGCACGGTAAATATTACCAAGAATGTCTTAATTTAGAACTCAATTCAAATAGTTACTGTATTTTAACTTAAAATTTTACAAAATAGTTATATTTACCACATGGTAGAGTCCAGGCTGTAACCATTATAAAGAGGCCAAAGTAATTGGGATGGCGTATTCTGCCCCACCATCCGGATGCAATGAGTCTCTTCTTCTTGCTAGTAGGGATTGATGTCACATCTAGAACAGATTAGAAACTTGTAGGTTCATTGAATGGAATGTTTCAGTTAGCTTATCACCCTTTTTTTAATGTTTAGTGGTAGCAAGGACCCTATTTGGCCAAGCTGTTCCAAACACAAGACAGACACATCAAGTTATGTAGATACACACACAAAGAAAGCCTTACTGGCATACAAGAGATACTCTGGGGATCAAACCTCCATCACTACAATTTGCATGTTGCTAGCTCAGTGGGCAAACCCACTGAACAGCAGTGCATTCATGCATTTAAAGATGAAAGTAATTATAAGTCAAAATTACAAATAGGATTTTATACCATAAAAATTACAGATATACACTTTTTACAATGTCTAGTCTTAAAACACATGAAATTGAATAATACCTGATAAATTGGGAGAGAAAGGGTTCCTTCTAAAGTTATGCTTCATGTTGCTTGAGGTGAGATAAATGTAATAGCCAAGAACTGGAACAAGAAAGCAATCACATGATTTATTGTTTACCATGCAATAAGATTTTTTTGCAGCATAAGTATCATCAAGAACAAGAAGATAAATGTATTATTAAAAGAAATAGGGGGCTCCTCCCCCTGCTCGCCTAATAAAGTATGTACGGGGTATTAGTGGTTTTTGTAGATAATTTTGCATACAAAATACTCCAAACTACCAAGATGGAAAATTTGTAGCAAAAGATCACCTGTGGCACCCCTGAAAGGTGTCGAAACATGCTAATAACATGTTGCATGCTTGGGTGGCCCAATGTGCACACACTAAAGCTGCTGATGAACATGTCTGTGAATGATACATACTGGTCAATGGACAAAGGAAAATTATTGTTATGTATTATCGTTATCTCAATCCAATGAATACTGTTGTTTCTCATGCAAGTTTTGTCTGTCAAAGGAAGCAGACAATTTTCAATTGAAAAAGGACCAATCTTGGGGTGTATAAGCAAAGCTTTAAACTTATTTCAATATAACATGCATTCTAACCCAGGTTATTCTAAATGCATTATTAAATGTTAAGAAAATTTAAATTACTGATGATGATTATGACTTAAAAAAAAACAGTTGATATAAATTGAAGTATCCTGGTTAGAGATATGATAATTTTGGAATCTGACAGGGATAGAGAAACTAGTTTCACATTTCCAAAATAAGCAATTTTAAATTGAAAAATAAAGTATTCATTCGTAATTATAGCAAAACAGACCAAACAGGATTGCTTCTCTATGCTTAATACGATAATATTTTCTGTATTTCTTTAGGTGTATAAGTAAATTCATGTATGTAAATTAATCACTATACATTTAAATAAATAACACTTAAAAAGACATTTACGATGTGAAATTTAACAGGGGGAAAACTGAGCGCTTTAATATTTTAAAATAACTTAAAATATAAGAATGAAGATTTTCCAAATACTTTTATGGGTATATTATTGAACATTTCTAAAATGTGTGAGTTAATGAAAACAACTTTCTCTAATCTGTATACATTTTAAAAATTTGAACATAAATATTTTGGTTATAGGATATCAATGCAAATGAAAAACAGGATATTTTTAACTACAAGACATGCAATTCAAGTTTTCATGCTCATATTTGTAAATAAATTTGAAAGATACATACAGAAAAGAACCAGCATAGCTGCTGAACACCAATGAGGGATGATAAGGGATTTAGCATCATAATTAAAGAGATAAATGGTCTGAAGTGACAGAGCAATTGGGATCACAAAGCCAGTTGTCAAGATAAAAGAATAGCCAATAGTGTCGCTGGTGTAAGTTGCAGTACTAAGCATCTTCTCCTGTAAGGGCAAAAAAATATAATATTAGCTAAAAATATTAATTAAATAAAATAAATAACTACATGACATGCATGCAACTCAAGTTAAATTTATATATTTGCACTTAATACATATAATCGTCCAGTATACGAGATATACAGTTAGAAAATTCTAGACGGTTCTCATGAGAATGCTGCCACAACTATTCATACCATTGAAATTTTCATTCACAAAAATGCAAACTTCAAAATATTGAGTAATTATGTCAACAAAACATTACAAAAATTTACTTTAAAAAGAGTGTAATTACAGTGCAATGTATGACTTTATGTAAAAAATAAAAAAAATGACTTTACGTAATTTTACTTAATTTTTTTTTTAATATTTTGACATTTGCTACTTGAACCTCAGTATGGCCATTCTTCGAAAGTTACGGAAATTTGAATTTGAAAATCCTTTTGCTTAATTCTTTGTTAGGTATTTCTGTTACGTATAAAATTATCCTCTTACATATATTAAGATTCACTTATTTTCCCAGCAATGAATTTAAAGTAAGATTACTTACAAATAATAAAAGGTTTGAAGCTTTAACATTCAAAGCAATTACAAACTTATGAGGCAAATTCTATTCATCCTTGAGGTATTTGCTTGAGCAAGGATACGTTATTACCTAAATTAAAAACTATTTTTTCCATAGTTTAAGAATAAAATTGAAATCAAAGCCAAAATTAAAACTAAATTCCAAGTTTTTTGGAGGATTTGATCAAGTTTCAAAGATAATGCCAGAAATTTAATAAAAACTAAAATATCCATTTTCCAGAGCATAAAATATTTTACTATTATTTTAAGAAATCAACTGTACAAATTTTAATACTTAAATGAAATCAAATATTTGAACATGCATTTAGACTGATAAATTAGTTGAAAAATATTTTAGACTAGCTGAATAACCCATCATTGCTCAGGTTTGAAATGGTTATATGTTGATTGCAAAATGAATTAGAATAATCATTTTTCTTACATAGAAAAATGCAATTATTTAAGTTATACAGAAATACTTTTTCACTTCACTGATTCATTTTGAAAAGAAAATACTTTTTAACTTTTTTATAGCTTTTAGTTTATTTTGAATGTAAATATATACATTTAATTCCTGAATAATATATTGCAATATGCAAAAGACTAAGACACAGAAACAAAATTCTGATGAAAAATGCAGAACTCCGAAAAGCAAAAGATGTGTAAAAGGGTCGAATTTCGACTTCCTGAGCTGACAAAGAGCAATTCGAAAAAAGACAGAAAATACAGATAAAGATGATAATGATTTATGAAATTTAGTAATGCTCAAATATGACTGCAACCTTTCCCTGCATTACCTCAAATACACAGAACGTGTTTCCTTGTCAATATTCATTTATTGCAAGAACACAAACTTTAAATTTTAAAATTGAGGCTTCAAAGGGCACTTTTAGGACTACCTGTGTGCCAATTTTTATGGTTGTAAGCGATATATATTGGTCTGAAGACAGGAAAGCAAAAACCTACGTTTTCCAGTGTTCTAAAGTATAAGTGTACCAAATTTGGTGTGGTTTGGTAGATTTGTATAGAAAATATACACTCATGCACAAACATCCTTTTTTAATATATAATGTTGTCAGGAGCAGGACTCACCTCTCGAAAGAACAAGTCCAATACAAAAAATATTTGCATTCCAGACGTCATAGCTAAGGGAATCGCAACATGCCCTTTCATCAAAAAGTACTTGAGAAGAATGCTGAGATTTAGGATAACCTATTGAAAAATATATACATTTAATCAGACAAATACGAAAATAATATAGTTACATAAACATTAAATAACAACTTTTATAACCCATCACTACTCATAGGCAGTGTTAGCGGGAATCAGAATAGTTAAAATTAGATATTGATTTCTGAATATTGATTTATCTTTCTAAATGGATTCTCGGACTACTGAAATTCGGATCATGCGGACTACATAATAAAATCGCAAGATAAAATTTCAGTTTTGTATATGTAACTAAAAAATAGAGATCAAAAAGCGAAAAAATAACGAGCACACAGCAGGGTTGCCAACCTTTTCTGAGCAGCTTCAGGAGCATTCTCATAAAATATCAGGAATTTTGAGGCTGCTTCAGGAGCAATGCGAAAATAAGGACAAAAATAAAATGCCTGCATATTTTTCTTTAAAAACAGTCATAAAATTCACTATCAGCACAAATAATTTCTTTAAGTCCCAAATGCGGATGTTTTGCTAACCAGTTTTTTGTTTTCTCAATTTTTTTTTTTTCCCATCTTTCTAACAATTTTTAAAGAACAAGGAGGTAAACCTGGACCTAATGGATGAAACAACGCAAAATAACGGGCATGTTCAGAGTAAATACCACACAAAAAAATTAGAAAATTTGCAAGTACAATTTCTTGCATTGTTAAAAAAAATTCCTATTCATATATCTGCTATTTTATTTCTGCAAACACAAAATTCGCGCAGGGGAGGTAAGTTCAAGGTATTTTTTGACAAAAATGCAAAAATTCGGAATGGCCGAGGACAGGAGGGTTCCGGATTTTGGACTTTGGTACTGTTTTAAAGATAAAAAATTACATGTATACATGAAAGGTTTTATCCTTAAATTATAGAAACAAAATTCTAATACACAATTTCTCCGAAAATGGAAAAAAAATTTCCCTTTTCATAGGGGAAATTTCTCTTTTCTCTGCATTGACGCGATTTCCGGAGTGAACCAAAGATTACGCGGAGTTGGGGATTTTGGATTCTTTAGCGGTGAAACTCCGGAAGTTCCGGAGCACTTGGCAACTCTGACACAGATTTGTAAACTATAAAAATGTATTTTAAATAACATTACACTTACTTGATTTAATGTTTCAAAAAAAAAATCTAAAATTGTTTGTTTTTGAGCAGAAACTCTTTTTGCTGCGTTGTCTGGCAAGCTTTTCAAAAATAAAACGTTATGTGGTAAAGCATCTGGTTGCTGCTCCATATAGCGAAGAGCAACATCAAACACTCCCGTGCCTTCTGCATTCGAAATGATCTTCTCTATTTCATCATTTTAATCTTCAGTTTTATCAATTTCTTCTTTGGTAATCTTGCAAATTATTGCATCGTCAGCAATTTCCTCTTCCTCATCACCGTAAAGCCATTCTTCGAAGCAATTATCTGTTACCTCTTCACAGCCAGGTAGTTCCAAGACTATTTTTAATTTCAAAATGTTTTTAATGACACCCCTCAGAAGCAAAATGGACTAGCCTGAACCAGAATGGCAAATGGAGAAGAAAAGCAAAAATTCCAAGAAAAACTGACCGTCGGCTCATCAGGTCGGTGACAAATTTTAATCGCACTTGCGAGAAGGGAAAAAAGCTACCTCGGACTAAGCGGTGCTTGGATTAACTGGACTCGGATTAGCCGGACTCTACTGTATTATTCATGTTATTTTTAAATTTTAATTTGAGCATAACATTTTTTTTAATGATTTTTTTATAACTCATACTTAATTAATACTTTTCACAATTACAATTAGCAGAATATTACATATATTTCCTCATTCTATGTCACGTATTATCATATAATTACAAGGCTAATAAAAAAGACAGGACACTACCAATTATTACAAATAAGGATTAAAACAAAACTCACAGATCCAATAAGACCAGTTCGAATGAAACTGGTTTTTATATCCAATTTGTTGTACAAAACAGGGTTCACATAGGAGCCATTGTAAAATTTTCCAAGAATGGGAACTAAAATATAAAATTGCAAAATATATATAGTCATATATACATTTCAAATAATTAGTCCTTTGTTGTAAAACCCATTTTAAAACTGCAAATATCTACAAATGCTAATTTTTTATAAATAATAAAATCATTATTTTCTAATCCCCCCCCCCCCCTTTTCGTGATACAGAAAAATACTTAAACTCTGCTAAAAATGCACAAGGCAAGAGCAATTATGAGCATCTTATAATGCAGCCAAGCACATACACTTTAACAATGAACTTGTAGTGTAAAATTATTCATCCAATAACAATGCACTTCCAAGATAAAAAAAATATTCTTACAAAATATTTTGACATGTTTTCATCTTGGATATTTATCTAATCTAATTACAGGAGTTCACAAATTTAGAGCAAACGAAAAAATTTAAGTCTTTTTAAGGCCTTTTCAAGGTTACATTTTGCATAGTTAGGGTTACATTTGACAGATCAAACTAGATTTACACATGGGTAAAGAAATTATCATTTGGATTTCTGAGGCAAAACCAATATTAATGATATTGGTTTACCTAACACTGACTAAAACCAATATCACCTATATTGGTTTTAGTCAGTGTAAGGAAACCTTTACAGGTTAGGATTTATGGTGTAGGCTTATATTTGAACAAGCTTTGACCTGTATTGGATGGTACTTCTTTCAAATGTCCCCATAACTTTACACATCATTGACATAGAGTTTTAAATGCAGACTAAATAAAATGTGTAATGTTTATATACAAAAAATTTAGATTTTTTTACATTTTCAAAGATTTTAAGTAAATATAAAGGGCTATTAAAAAATAAATTGAAAAATCAGGCGATTATAAGACCTGTGGGTAACTTCAATTAAATCTTCATAAATCAGATCTTTTTGAATACCCTGTCTAGATAATAGTATATATTAAATGTTTACTAGTAAATGGCCAAAAATTTAGCTTTAAGAAAACTAATTTTAAGTTTCTATATAGGTATGTAACATTTAAAAACACAATGGTAGTAATTTTAAATAGTCATATCCCAAAATATCTCAAAATACATCAGTTATTGGAACAATAAAATTAAAAAATCTACCTTTACTCTGAGCTGTTGAATCTCCTTTCACTGCAGAATAAATGTGCAGAACAATTGCACATAAGATGCAGTAGATAGCACAACTCAATGCTATTCCTCTAAATTTATCATAGCCCCAGTTCATATACACACCAAAGTACGCACAAATTGCGAATACAATAGTGCACACACCCAATGATAAAATTCCTAAAATAAAATTTAAAATATTAACAAGGCATTCAAACATTAAACTTTGTAATTAGTGTAGATGAGACAGAATAGTGCTAAACATTTAATAATTATAAACATTATTAATAATAAACATTAACAGCACTGCGTGAGAGGTTAGTCGCATGGCATGATTTGATTCTTCCGAAATGTTTGCAATTGTTCAGTTTTATTCCATCAGCTGAGGAATATTGATTAACAGCATCACAAGCCTAAAAATCAGGATCAAAACAAAACAATATTCCTATCATGATATTATTTTTTTTAAGTGTTAGTCTTGGGAATATACTTTCAGTTAGAGAAATGTTTAAATCAGCTATAGATATAGAATATTTCATTTACTTTACAAAGGATTGTTGCAGAAACAAATTTGAAGTTTAATGTTTATACAAATCTATCTGAAAACTTTTACTTAAAATGTTGTTTTCCATCCAATTAGTCAAATTAAAAATTTCTAATTTTGAATGTAATATTCGCTGAAATATAAATTTTAAATTTTGGCATTTGTCACCACAGTATAAATAGTATTTGAAAAGAGAGCAAACAATTGTTCAGTTTGATTAAGCCTGCAATTCAATTCATGCTTTGTAGTGTTTTTTCTAGCAAAATATTTAACAATAATATATATGGTAAAGGGTTTAAGTCATAAAAATTTTATTGAAATAATTTATTCAAAAATAGGAACTTTTATACCTAATCATATCCAAGAAAATAATTTTATTCCATAAAGTTTCTTTTTAGAGGACCAATATGGGTCGTTCCACACCAAATCAACCAATGGTCAAAACATGATGTCTTCGGATCTTTATGATTTTTTTACATGCTATAGTATTAGCTTAGTAGATAAAAAATACAAAGTTTTAATTTTTTTGGACTTTTTGTTTTTGAGTTATAAATTTTTGAAAAATTCAAAAACACCAGTTTATAGGAACGTTTTGATATATTTAAAAGCACGTAACTCAAAAACCGTTTGCCCTAGAAAGCTCAAATTTGTACCATTCTCTTTAGATTTACAAGGGCTTTAATTTAACATATAGCTTGGGTGTACCACATCAGTTTTTATATATTATTTTTAACAAAAAAAAATTTTTTTTATCGGAATTTTTTATTTTGATGAAAGAAATATATTTTATACTAAACCTCAATAGTAAGATGTGTATACAAAGTTTCAGGATGGTATTCCAATGGTGTCATATTAATTCCACATTTTGTGCACAAACAGTTTAAGTAAAATAAGCACAAGGTATGCAACACCGATATAGGGTGGATCTGATAAGAAGGCCGTTGGAAAAGTCGAATTTTTTAGCAGTTTAGTCGAATTTTAAAATTTTTGAGCAGTATGAAAGCGTGTAAGGAGAAAGCTGCAGTGCAAAAAGGATGCATGAGATCAGCATGGATGGTTTCCCACTGTTATCAATGATTATTAGATTTAAATTTAGAACCAGAATTCAAAACCACTGCACTAATGATGGCAATGCTGGAGGGAATTTGTTTATGTTACCAGTACCCTTATTAAAGCAACACTAGTTCAAAATCAAGTGAATTAAATGCCTTCTGGAAACATAACTTTATCTGATTGCAATACTTTCGGAATCTGGTGGCAAATGTTGGAAAAGATAATCGGACAATATTCATTCTGTGTTTTGGAAAGGTCAGTAAAAACAGTCTAAAACTGTTGATTTTCACTTTTAAAAAGCAGTCAAAAAATACATACAAAAGCATTAAAATATAAAATCAACAAAAAATATTATTTTTTAAATTGTAATAACAATATCAAATAAATCTATTCCAAAATTTAGAAGTACAAACCGTTTAAGCGATATTCAAAAGCCCTCTTGTTAACTTCAGATGAAAATCCTGTAACTTTCCTACCAAGAGGTACCAAAGAGAAAAGTCCTTGCAACAAGTGAAAAGCAAACACACAACCGATAGGATATTTGGTTGCATTTATCAAATCCCTTAGTCTTGAATAAAAATGAGGTACATCCAGAACTGTGCATTGTTTCTGTGGAGAAATTGCATAATATTAAAAGCCAAGAACCACAACCAAAAATATGAAATGCATAATTATACAAAAATACATTCTGTACAAAGACATATTTTGTGTTGAAAGTTCACCTTCAAATTAAAATTTCTGCACAACATACCCAATACATTTAAACAAATAAATGTACAGGACACTTTAAATAAATATGCTTCCCTTGAAAACCATAAACACAAAAATGGACATTGAGTAGGAAATCTTTTGATGTCAATTTTGTGACTAAATAAAAATGTTAATCTACAGTCAGAAATCCCAAACCAAGTCTTTCTTTATGTAAAATTTTTAAATTTCTTAACTCAAATGTCAGAAAAATTCTGATACAACACTTAAGAATAATAACACAACAAATCTTAAAAATATGCAACAAAAAAAATATCCAACTTACTTTTGTACAGGCAAAAACCAGAAACAAAAGAGACGTTGGTACTAAAACCATCTTAAGAAACGTCGCAAAGAAATACAAAGTCTGCCAAAGTCTTGAAATGGATTTTGGCTGACTGATTTCTTCCTCTTCCTCCTCTTCTTCATCGTCAGAATACTTTGCCTTTTCAGCTTCTTTTGCGTTGCGTCGTTCTGCAAACTTTGATTCCAAGATTCGTTGAGAATTCTGAAAAAAATATTGAAACCTAATTTGTTTAGAAACGCAAAATCTGAAATGCTGTTACATACCAGGAGGTTGACATAAAAAACATGTTGACATAAAAAATGCCTAAAAAGTGAAAAATGACCTAAAGATTCAATTGTTATGCTTCTGATTATCAGAAAATTTTATTTTATGAGCATTGGAAAATTTATATAAATGAACAATGTATATAAATTTATATAAATGAACATATGAACAAGCAAATATTTCATAGGATACAAACAGCACACTCTAGGTACAATCACTGCAATCAATTTTCATCTGAACCTGGACACTTTGTACAAGACATTTTCAAACATTTTTAGGTGGACTGGTGATTTCCTAAGACCTGACACTGACCAGAGGAAAAAGACCTTCCAGCTTATCCTTTTCTTATGCCTTCTCCAATGATTTAAAGTACATATTTTTCTCAAATCACAGCTAAAACTTAAAATAATATAAATACAAGCAAATTTGTTTTTAATATAAAGTGTTTTTCAAAATAAAATATCAATTAAGTATTTTTAGGATGTAAGTTATACTGAGATTTCACTGTATTCTACAAGTAAATATAAATGACAAACTTCAGACAGACAGAAATAAATGGAATCTGGAATTATTTCTGTTAAATGAATAGGTCCAATTATATTTTAACTTCAAATATTCAAGTATGAAATAATCCACTTTGACTATAACAGATTGAGATTTTCAGTACACATTCACAACGCTACTCTTTCATCAAAATTTAATATTGAAAAATTCAAAGTAAATTAAATGCAATATTTTTTGTTTGCTTAATATAATAAGTAAACTATTGCTTTCACTAAAAAAATTCAAGAATTTGTAATAATCAACTTCAATTAAGAATTGGAAGAAAAAAAACAAGCTGTTGCCACCGCTATAAACGTAGACTGAAGCTGTACCCCAGTTTTAAATAAAATATAACTTAATTCAGTTTAAATTTACAACCTATTTTTGAATATAAAATTCCTTTTTTCAAAATCTCTAAATCAATTTCCATCAGCTTAAATTTTCCTGTAAATATTCTTATTTTCTAATTAAATCAACTTTAAATCAAATAAAAATTAAAATGAATAACTCATATTATCAAAGAAATAAATTAACTTATTAAAACAATCATAAATATTGCCCTAAAAAGAAGCATCTCATTTTGAAAATTTCTGTTGCAAAAAAATAGCCGTCTGTTTAAAGCGGTGGCCACCGCCTTGGTGCACTTCTAAAGTCACCAAAGAAAGAACTTTCTAGAATATACAAAATGAAAATTTAAACTTTCCGCTTGCCGAGGTTACCATAAAAGACGAAATAACCTTATCGGTTAAATAACCAAGCATCTTATTTTTTAATTGAAAAAAAAATCATCTATTAAAAGTTAACCAACTTAAACTATTTCATTTATATCTTTTCCGACGCATCATGACATATCACAGCCGCTAATAACAGCTCCACTTTCTTAGGAAAACTTAGGTTTTTTTTTTACCTACGATACTTGCAGCAACAACAGACGCTAACTAGTTCAAAATCCAAGTTCTCCAGGCTTGCCAAAAAACTAATAAGCTTCTCATAAAGAATTATTTTCAGGACTTATTAGCTTGGCAAAATTTTGGAGTGCAATGTTGGCGAGATATGTCTCGTTTGGCACACTTTAGATTTGCAAAAGACAAAAAAGCGGCAAAAGTCAAATTTCTTTTAATAATAAAAAATCTTTAAGAAAAGTTGGAAATACCAACCAAAGTTGAAAGATTCCTGACATACGGAGTTTTTAAGGAGCAGCACAAAAAATAAGGAGTTTTAAGAGTGCTTAAAAATGAAAGTCCATTTTAAGAAGTTCTTAAGTAGCATGCAAAACCTGAATATTTTTTAATAATTCAATTCGAAAAAGGATTAGTTATAAAAATGCAATTTTAAATACAGCACATAAAAAGTAAAACATAATAAATTTTCGTTTTTTCATCATGCAAATAAATGACAACTAAATAAAATCATTTAGTTGTATGTAATAAAAAAAAGGAAAAGATTAAAGTGAAAATGTATGGATAAAAAGTTTTAGGTAAAAGACAAAATTGTGTTTGAATAAGATCAAAGAAAAATTCATGGACTTTTCAGGACTAAATGAAACATTGGTATTTTTCAAGGACTTTCCAGGACCCCAGAATGAGAGTATGAAAAAAGATTATTTTTATTAATTTGTGAAAATTGTGATTTTTATGGAAAGGGCATGAATTTAAGCTTTCAATGAGACAAAGGATGTTGAAAATGCCCCAAAACACTTTGGAATGGACCAATATGTATAAAACACTACCTCTGTTGATAAAAAGGTTTGTGAGTGACACCTAATGTCATTGACCAAAGAGAGAAATGTGGTTGTAATTGTCATCCTCATCAGGCCTGTTAACAAGCAAAAAGGGAAACAAGACTAGGGTTGGTTGGTTACTACAGAGTGGCAACAAAATCCTCGGAAAAAAGTTCCCTGATTTCCATGATAGTGTGACAAAAATTTCCATGATAGTGAGACAAAAATTTCCCTGATTTTACAAATCCCTTAAGAAATGTCGGGATCTGTATTTGGTATCGATATACAGTACACACATGACAATATTTTAAAATATTTAAGGTCCGATGAGGTAAAAGAATCACATTCTCCACAAATATTTTGTATTTTTTCACATCAGATATTTTAACTGTTATTGTAAGGGCTGGAACCCTTAATGGAACTCTAACAATAGCAATTGAAAAACAAATGTGAAAAAAAAATATTTTGATTAAATTTTTTTATGAAACCTTTTACACTTGTCCCTACATTATCCAAATATACATCAAAATCAAATGCAAATATACATAAAAAATTGGTACAGCTTCAGTTTACGTTTAAAGCGGTTGCAACGATCTTGGCGGGGTTTTTTTGGCGCACTTCTAGTAGCAAGTTAGGGCCGGTTAATGCAACCTATCTGAATTACGATTATTATGGTTTCCATGGTAACCTCGGCAAGCGAAAAGTTAAACCTTTAGGCCTTGTGCACATATCCGGTTTTTCAACGTACGGCGCCGTTGCCGTAAAGCAAGTGCGATCTGAGATACATTAGATCCAATGGAGTAGTGCAGACATGCCTCCGGCGTCACTGCGGTGATGTACGTCCAACTTTGTGTGCAATTTGTAACGCAGTTCCCCACGGCGCAGCAGATCGCAGCACACGCTTCTCCGGACTGAAGTGATTAATAAATGGTTGATCCTGTAACAACTATTTTGTTGGAAAATTTACTTTTTAAACTCTAAGTTAGCGAAATAAACACGTTTTCATCAATAGAAAAATAATCGCAAATGGCGCAAAATGTCTGAGTACTTGCGTCTTTTCACGGCTATGTGTGCATAGTTGGGCTTCGGTGCCGCATATTGAAAAATTGGATGTATGCACCGGGCCTTAGACTACGGCCGGTACAGCAGTTGTACCATGATTGCGCCAAGGAAGAATTTAGACAACGGCCAGAACATCAGCTGTACCTTAAAAGTTATAAGAATCGCGCCAAGAAATAATTTAGACTATGGCCGTTACAGCTGTAGTGAATTGAAAGTTATAAGAATCGCGCCAAGGAAGAATCGCGCTTGTTATATCGATAGTCGTAGTCAAAAGGTTACATTTTCATTTTGAATCTCCAATATTATAAACTGAAGTGTTTGTCAGTCTGCCTGTTTGTTTGTTTCCTGCACGCAAAGTCCTGACGAATCTATGGCACTTACATCACAGGTAGTCCGAATGTTTTTCAATTTTTGGGTAGCGGCGAATTTTAAAATTCAATTTAGAACATTTTAAAATGAATTAATGAAATGTAATTATTATTGAATACAACAGCATATAGAAATTAAGATTCCAAATTTTTTTTTTCTTTTCCGTTATCTTTTTCCGCGGAGGAATGAATTTTAAAATGCATTTCGCAAAACCAAATAGAAATTCACAGGGAATTCATTCCAATAGGCTACGAATTTCCATTTGGTTTGCGAAGCAAACCAACACTACGGGCAACGCCATGATGACTGTTATCCATTATATGGTGTAGCGAGCAGCACCTAGTTAGTAAGCACCAGACCCCACGAAAAGAACTGTCACGGGCAACGCCGTGCTGGCCACGCAATGGCTAGTATTCTTTAAAGTTCTTTCAAAATTCGTTGAACTGTCGGTTGATTTCAATGATTCATTTGAAATAATTCCTTCCTTGGGAAATTTAGAAGTTCGCCAAAAAAGCGCCAAAGCCGTAACACCGCTATAAACGTAGTTTGAAGTTTTACCAAAAAATTCTACAAATATATAATTTAATGCACCAAAAAACATTATTAGTTACACAAATTTAAAATTGTATACCACAAGTTGTATTGCTGTCCTCATGGCGACGAGACACTCTGGTAGCGAAAAACACGGCGGCGGTTTTCGATGGGTTCTAAAATTACGACGACGGTGTTCTTTATATGACTTACAATTTCGGCGAAAACGATTTATTCGATTCTCACAAGTACTTGTAATCGCGCATCACTAAATAGTCCACAAACGACAATAGTTACAGTTTTCATAAAAAATATTAAAATTCCCTGAATTTTTGTGAAATTTGGAAATTTTCCCTGAGAATTCCCTGATATTTCCAGAATTAAAAAGTTCCCTGAGAATTCCCTGATTTCCCGTTTCTGTTACCACCCTGTACTATGGCACAAGGGTCATATTTGGTAAAGCTGTGCCAAACATAAGATATAGAACATTGCGTAAAGGACATATACAGACAAGGAAAGTTTTTCAGACACAGAAGAGAGGTATGCACCCATGAGGAATTGAACCTGAGCCACTAATATGCAGGTTGCTATCAAAATAGGCAAATCAACTAAGCAATGGCAGCCCAGGACTTTAAAACAACCTATATATATATATATATATATATATATATATATATATATATATATAATATATATAATATATATAATATATATATATAATATATATATAATATATATATAATATATATAT